>JASXSY010000315.1:0-249799 GCA_034509805.1 Sipha maydis
ATATCTCACAAATACCATTAACTGGGCATTATTTGTAAGATCAGTCGATTCATCGAGTTGTATTGCAAAAGTCTCACTATTTTTAATTTGAATTAATAATTGAGATTTGATATGATCCCCCATACAGTCTATTCTTCTTTTAATAGTATCATTGGAAACAGGGATAGACCGTAATGTGTCTGCAATTTTATCACCGTGTATAACTTCACATATTTTTATTGCTGCTGGTAAAACCAAGTTTTCTCCAATAGTAAAACTTTTTTTAGCTTTAGCAATTAGCAAAGCCATTTCAAAAGAAGCTTTAAGAAGTGTATTATTTAAATGAGTATGTTTATCAAAAAAAACTACTTGCCGACTTTGTTCTGATGCCTTTCTTTCAAAAAAATCAGTCGTTTTATTTTGGTGTTCGGGGTGCATAGTAGTTAAATGTCTACTTAATTTTCCCGGTCTCATGCAATCGTTTGATAGCGTATTTAAACATATGACGCACATTGGCCGTTCTTCATTATTCACACATGACGCAATAAAACCAAATTTAATATATTCTGAATTGTACTTGCGTTTCTTTTTATTGTTCGCAGGTAAAAATTCATTTTTTCTTTTGTTAGTTGTTGAATTAGAAGTGTTTGTTTCTTCGTTATTTGTTGAAGAAAAAGTAGCTGTTTTTACATTTCCTTTCAACCACTTTTCCATTTTTAATTTGGAATAATAGTAATAATTAACACAGCACAAAACGCACGATTAACGAAACACGACTGCACGTGTACTTATGTGGCTTATGTACTCAGTATAACATTTACGGTTTTATATCATTACAGTAATCATCGATTATCGATAATCTAATCTAATGTGAGATAAACTTCTCCGATCATATAGCAATTTTATTATTATTAAATAAAAGTTATCTAACATCAAACTTTATCGAAAATGATTAATCATATAAGGTCGGTTATTTAAAAACTTAATAACGATAAATTGACTCCATTTAATTTTAAGTCGAAAATAATTGTAGTTTTTTTGTTCATAAATGCTTTAATCAAAGCCTATAGAAAATAGTTCAAAAAATATAAATATTTCACGGCCCTCCAGTAAAATAGCCACGGCTCCCTGGGGGGCCGCGGCCCACAGTTTGAGAAGCACTGACATACACAATAAAATAATACCACAACAAAATAATACTTATTACCTACTATAATACAGATAGTATTATATCTAACAGTGTCTATAACAGTGCTAACAACGCCAAATGACATCGTTGTAAATGTTTAAATAATTGCATACGCTCACGGTAATTGTATTTATGAATTGGGTATTAATAAATCATGCGCGGTGGCGATAGGAAAACCTGTTTAGAACTATGGCACAGTATAAAGAACGGGGCGGTGGAATGAACACTGAGTATTGAAAGCTGCCGCTGACGACAAACGCAGCACATGTCGATATAAAATTATCATTTTTCTACAATTTTTATATAAAAAACCTATTTTACGCGGGACAAAACTATTCAGTGTGGATTCATAGTAGAAGTTATTTTTTTTTTTGTTTTCAAGATGAGAAAATTATCTATGATGTAGCGCTTTTATTTTTTCGATAACACTTTTCTATAATTTTTTATAACTAAATAAAAAAATTAAAATTTTACAAAAGTTAACATATGTATAACTTTACATCCACTTATGTTAGTAAAAAACGAAAAGCGCTACATCACAGATAATGTTCTCTTCTTGAAAACAAAAAAAAAAATTGACCCGCTATTATGAATATACACTGAATAGTTTTGTCCCGTGTAAATCGTATTTTGACGCTTAAATTATGGGTGTATCACGTCCTCTTAAACGTTTAATAAGAAAATTGAGACATTGAAATGTGGATACCGCCGTATTCTAAATATATCATGTACAAATTGTGTATCCAACGTGTGTGTACTACAAAGAATGCAAAAGGAATAGGATTTATTGAAGACTATAAAAACATGGACATTTGAATACCTGGGTCACACAATGAGAAATAATCAAAGATATGGATTTTGCAATTTACTTACTCGTATACTTCAAGGAAAAATATAAGGCAAGATAAGTGCTGGTAGACGAAGGATATCTTGGCTAAAAATCTCCGGGTATGATTTCATACAACAACAATTGAACTATTTCGTTCATCGTTAGAAAGAGAAGCAATATTCAATATTGTTTCTAACATCCGAAACGGACAGGAACTTTAAGGAAAATTAACTATCAATTTAAACGGTTTAACTATTTAAGGAGTATATATCCGTATATCTAATAATGTTGTAATGGGTGCTATAAGAATGAAATAAAAATTAGTCAAACGTCATATGCTAGAAAATATAATTTACTTAATTTGTTTTTGTGTAATTCATATCAAAATATTTAGTTTGGACAAAGTTGTGTGAACATTTTTCAATATTATCCTACTTATATAACTTATATAACTATACAATAAAAATAATGAAATGTTGTTAAGTCATAGATTTTGAAGTTTTTAATTATATAAATTATAATTATTGTTCGAAATTATACTATAATTATTATGAATAATGCATATTATAATTTAAGCAATTCAAAGTTAAAATATTATTATGAATGAGAATTCACGATATTATTTTAATTTAAAACTAAAGTTTTCATTTTATGAAATATTATTAAAATGCGATAAATTAGATATAATTCAAAGTATTGAAATAGAAATAACAATTATTACTTTACTTATAATATATCTACTTCTTTGCTATAGTTTTATTTTAAATGTTATAGGTAATGTTACAATGGCACTTAAATATAATATCATATTAACCGTCTACGAGTAGTCACTATATAAAATAAGATATAAAATGTTTATAAATTAGGAATAATTTCAACATCTTAAAATTATAGTAACAATTTCAGTTGTTATTCAAATATACAAATTAACACGTTAAATACAACATTAAACGGTTGTCATTGGAAAACTGATCTATTTATTTTCAATTTATTCTTAACCTAATAATAGGTGATCCAATGATCTAGAGTAAAACCAATCAAGATTTCGTACGAATAAACCGTTTGATACGTATAGATACAGTAAAAAGTATGATAATCAAACAATACTGTAAGGATTTACTTCGATTTCGTATCGTATTGTGTTTTCACGAAATACGTAGTTAACGTGCCTTTTCCTTTCACGTAAGTCGGACCCCGGCATTCGCAGTCGTAACCCGCTGCCATTAGGATTTTCGCCGTATCCTCTGTGATCTGAATAAAAACAAAAGTGTGTTACGAATTGCCGTCAAAATATGTAAAATTACATGTCATTCGAAAATGACAATAACGAATAACCGCCATAATTCATACCTGAATTCGGCCCATAATCCCGCAACTGTCCATTCGAGATGCAACATTGACGGTATTTCCCCAGATGTCATATTGTGGTTTTTGCGCACCTACCACACCGGCAATTACTGGACCATGATTTAATCCTATCCTTAATTTAAATCGCTGAAACGATTCGCGATTTATTTGTTCCAAAATTGTCATCAATGCGATAGCGAATTCCACGAGAATGACCACATTGTGTTCTTGTTGTCTATCCTCCGCCGCCTGTACGAATATCCATTGCAAGAATTTTTTTTAATTTTTTATTTATAATTATACAGTTATTACACTATTGACTGATATTAAATGATAATTGCTTTTATCCTAATATCTAATTAATTAAAATTAATATTATATAAAAATACTAACTTTTGACGTATTATTTTCTTTCCCAGGTCTTAGGCCAGAAGCCAACATATAAGTACTGCCTATGGTTTTGATTTTTTCAATCGAGCTAAACTTGGGTTTTAAAAGGAGCTAAAATTACGGTAATAATATAATTTAATGTCTGTTATTCACGCATTATATTATATTACAATGCACTAACTTTTTTAAGTGGATATTATTTTAATAAATCGTCTATTTTGCCACATAAAAAAATTAGAATATTGCTCAATAGTTTTATAGTATTTAATTGTATTATTACTTTATCGAAATCACAAATGATTTCGTTTAACAATCTTAAACATTCAAGTCCTTGTTTATTGACATCATTTTCGTCATAAAATTCTTTATAATTTGGAATCGATGCGAACATTACAGCTATGCAACTATACCGTTCATGATACAAGTCCTGAATTTAAACAATTTAATTAAAAAAAAAGTATGTTTGAATGATTATAGTAGCTGATTTATTTTTACTGACATGTAGAACTTGTTCTCGAAGGAAATGTTCCGCAACGTGGGCTGGCAAAATGTTTTCCAATAAGATTTTGTTGATGCCTCTCATGGTTTCTACTTCCTCTTGTTCGACCTTTAATTTAGCTCTCCATAAAAAATCTGTACGAGCAGCTAATTCGTTTTTTCTATCCAACATGTGAAATATGATGACTAAAAGAAAAATTGGAACCCACATTTTTAATTGCCATGGTATCTCACTAGTAAAAAAAAAATTAAATAGTTAATTTCTAATTAACAATTCATCAATGAATATTTTGAATTTTTGCTTACTTTGCGTTGTAATCTTTAAAATTATACTGAAAAAAAGGTATTGTCTGATATATAGATAAATGAAGTGTACCACAAATTACCATGATAAACAGTTTGAGAGTGATACCAATACGAAGAAATGTTGATATCATTGACAACGTGAGAATAGTACTGCATAAAAAAGCCTAAACGTATTGGTAAAAAAATGTAGTATATATTTTCTAGGTTTATTAATTTCTTCAGTATTTACCGAAACAATCGAGGAAGAAGTCCAATGTGTTAAGTCTTCTGTTAAGTTCATTATTTTCGTGATATTTGAACTAACTAATTCGATTGTCTCATTTAGTTTAGGACTTTCGATATATTTGAGGTCCGTATCAAGCTAAAACATAACCAGTTTGTACTAAAAAACGAAAAAAAATATGTTTTAAATACTAACCAGAGTGATTATTGCACATGTTCCAACTAAACTAGAACTCAGTAGAAATATCGACATTCGGAGCCATCTAGATGAACCCACAGAAACATTTTCTTGAGTACCACATTCGTCTTCTGACTTCCAACTTGCGTAAGCGAATACAAATAATGCTATGAACGAGGCGCTTTGAGCCCCTAGCATAGTTAATGACCTATTAAAATATAATAAAGTAAGATCTCATTAAAATAATTTCTATTCGCAATATAATTGTTATTAGGTACATTTTAAAACAAAATTTGCTTAATAAATGTATAATGATAATCAGTTCTTATAAAATATCTTCTTTAGACTGTAATATTATGCCTAAAGTTTTGACTTAATCGTATGAACATGTGTATTTTTAATTAATTTATATTTGATTCTTTAAATTTTTGATGGATTCACAATTTTTTTCTCTCTTTTTTTCTAACTCTTGTAAAATGTTCCGCATACAAATTATAACCTCTTTGTCAAATCACAATTTAGTAACTAGGTAATCTGTTTTTGGTTTGCCTTGATTTGATTAATTTATACACGCAAATATAAAACAAATTATTTTTAGATGACTTAAACAAAAATTACTAACAATGATTGACACAATTTTGCTCATTTGGTGTGCCTTACTAATCATGCGATTAACTTAAAGCAATGTTGGAACTATTTTATATTATTTAAATATCGAAGGATAAATATGAATAAATTACCCCATGTATATAAAAAAAATCCATATTGCATACGAGTCTGCAATGAAGTACCACATTTTATGTCTTTGTCGTCCTTGTCATCATATATAGCACATAACTATATATAGATTATATTTATAGGGTAATTGATAAAAAATAAAGACACGATTGCTATTAGTAATATTAGTATACAATTTTTTTTATTTTATAACTATATATATATATATATATCATATTATAATTTATATATTATATTATAAATATTATAAAAATATATAAATATTAGAATGTTGCTAGGAGACGGTTGTTAGGGGGTGTTGCTAAGGAATGATAATATAATACATATTATGTAACGCTTTTCGATTACTTACAAATCATAAGATAGCCGCCACTGTAATCAATTATTTTCTCTTTTTTATGATTTAAATATATAAATATTAGAATGTTGACCCCATATAGTTGGAAGGCGAAGTAGAAGAAGAAGAAGATAAATATTAGAATGTTGCTAGGAGACGGTTGCTAAGGGGTGTTGCTAAGGAATGATATGTAACGCTTTTCGATTCTATGTGCCAAAGAAAAGACATAAAATGTCAAAAAATAACTTGTTAACGGATTCACTGATTTGACTATTTTTTGTTATAGTATTCGTAATTGTTTGGACAAGGTTTGTATGAAATAAAATGTAAAAAAGTTTACCAAATAAGTCGAACATGTATTACAATTAATATCACATATGATGTGTTCGATTGATTATATCCGATAGAATCCGAAACTACTTACCGATTCAGATGTACTCGTAATTTGATACAGAGATAGATTAGACCTTGAAGGACATAGGCTATCATTTTGTTGCGAAAATAAAAAAAGAAGCATAAGTACACCTGATTAAGCCCAAATGGGCATTTATTATTTTATTGTTGCTGTCACAACTGAAAAAAAACGGAAAGGAATTCCACTCATACACATCTCAGTGTGTGGTAAGAAAATTGTGAACGTCTATTTATTTTTATTGTATATTTTACTGAAAATAATTTCCAAGTGTGACTTTCTTCTTCTCCAAAAATGACACTTATCATTTTTTTTTTTATCTATATATAAGAGATTAATTTGCAAGAACTTTTTTGTATGTTGAGGTACCAATGTATTACATTTAGAACATAACAGGAAGAAGAATGAAAATGCCAAATTCAAGAAAACAGACTGTGGTAGAGATAATTTTTTAGACACTATTATTATTACCTCGATAACAATTATCTCTACTTTTAATATCGTTTAAAAACATGTAAGTATTATTTTCTTGCTTTTTATTTTATAGTTCCTATTTTATTTAAATGCCACCAAAAAATTTAATCTCCACGATCGGAGGAACAGAGGCACAACGTAAAATAGTTGAAAAAGAACTTCAAATCACGGCAAAAAACGCAGCTCAAAGAATCAGGATCGCAGTTAACGAGTTGTATTCCGACTAAAATAGGGGAATTTTATAAGTTTTGTCTCGACGAAAAAATAGGGGTACACGAGTTGTGTTTCAATGAATATTTATATCATATATATGCATCAACCATCAATGAATATGAACTATATAATATATGATCGATCAGATGTGAAATATTTCACTACAAATTTAATTCAATGTACTATTCAAGCTATCTCAAGTGTCGTATATATTTAAATTTATTTAAGCACTAAGAATTTTCAATGTGTTAAAATTAAAATTAGAAATACTGAAACATTATCAAAGATGACGTGTTAAAACAATGATTTATTAATCAGAAATTAATATTAAAAAAGTAATAAGTTACTTTATTTGTTAGTCAATACTAAATGTAATGAAATTACTTTACTTTTAAATGAAAAAAAGAACCGGATGGGCCTCGATCTGCTGTACACTTGGGGGTGAAGTGCGACTCTTCATAGGATAGGTCATTAGAATGGATTTGTTAAATTTGAATTCAATGATAGGTATCATTGTATACGAAAAACGATTCTGAACGGAGATGATAAGTTTGTCTAGAATATAATACAATGTTATTTATAAATATTGTAATAAGTATATTTTATTTTGAAACGAAAAATTTAGGAAAATCGAAAATTTAAATTGTCTATAAATAAGTCAAAATATGTCAAAATACTTTGAAATTATAACCATGTATAGAAAACGTCAATATAAAGATTTAATGATAATTTCAAGTTGTTGCGGTTTTTCGTTTTTGAGTTAGAGCATTTTAAAAAAAACTGATATCATTTGTTAGTTTAGAATATTATACATTATATTATATTTTACATGTAATTTTATGTCAATATTCGCTGTTCAAACGCTTATAAAAAAATTTTAATTGTCTATAAATTACTCAATAAAAGTCAAAATACTTTGAAAATTTAACGGTGTATAGAGAACGCTAATCTTAACATTTGGTGAAAATTTCAAGTATTTACATAGATTAGTTTTTGAGTTATAGCAAAATAAAAAATTTGATTTTGTCGAAAACTGGTTTTGCGTAAAAACTCCCGTTTTTCCCTTATTTTTTTAGGGGTTTTCCCGTCGCATTTAAAAAATATTGAAAATATTTTACTTTTTACCCCCCAAAGTACCAACTAGATTCACTTTCCTTTCAGAAAAGTTACTACATAAGCAAATCGAATCATTTTTACTGCCAAAAAAGGTGTCGTCAGACACAAAAAAAAAAAATAAAAATAAAAAAAAATAAAAAAAAAAAATAAAATAAAAAAAAAAACACACATCATTGTAAAACCAATAGATTCCATCACTCCGTTCAGAATCTAAAATTAAGAGTCTATGTATGTATGAATTTGCAAGAGATTTTATAAATGTTAAAAGTTAGATAATTTTGGGTAGTAGTTGAGTTAGAGCATTTTAAAAAAAACTGATATCATTTGTCAGTCTAGAATATTATACATTATATTATATTTTACATGTAATTTTATGTCAATATTCGCTGTTCAAACGCTTATAAAAAAAATTGTGTCTTTGGATTTTAATAATTTTTAAATGACATTAAGAACTACTTCTGTGGAATCTTCTATTAAGTTTTCAAATATTTTGTACGAGCCAAATTTTTTTTATCACCGATTATAAAAATAAAATGTAAAAAAATCGAATATTATAAATGCCTATAAGTAGCTTAAAAATCAATATTATATTTTGAAAAAAAATATGACATAAAGGAAATACCAATCTTAACAGCTGGTAGAAATTTCAAAAATCTGCGACTTATACTTTTTGAATTATAACAAATATTAAAAATCGTTTGAAAATAAATCGCTATTTTATGCAATTTTGTAAATATTTAAATTTCAAACAGTCATAAAATTTTTTCCTCTAAGTCTGGTAGAAATTTTTTTAAAGAATTTTGAAGAATATCTTATAGATAACCTAGTGTGAAAATTTTGAACTTTAATTATGAACAGAAAAATGTTATGAATTTTGATCTACAAAATAACTTGCAAATTATCGTGATTATTACACATTTTATACAAATTTGAGCTTTAAGGGCTTATAAAAAAAATTTGAGTAAACCGATCACTGATATTTTTTAGTTACGATATGTTTAACTTATGTTAAACCTTTTATTAAATTTTCAAGAATTTTGGATCAACCAATTAAATTTTATAGATGTTTAAAAACAAAAATTTTACAAAAATCGATAATTTAAATTGTCTATAAATAAGTCAAAATATGTCAAAATACTTTGAAAACTTAACCATGTACAGAAAACGTCAATATCAAGTTTTTGCGATTTTTGGTTTTTGAGTTAGAGCATTTTAAAAAAATGTAATTTGTAAAAACGTAATTTTGCGTAAAATTTCCCGTTTTTTCGTAATTTTTTTATCGTTTTTTTTTGATTTTTTTAAAAAGTATTGAAAAGTTGGATTTTAGACTAGCCAAAGTACTATCTACATTCACTTTCCTTTCAGAAAAGTTGCTACATAAGCAAATCGAAGCCTTTTTACTGCCAAAAAAGGTGTCGTCAGACACAAAAAAAAAATTAAAAAATAAAAAAAAAAACTCACATCATTGTAAAACCAATAGATTCCATCACTCCGTTCAGAATCTAAAAATAACTACGTTAATTTCAAGTAACAATTAAAAAATAAATAAATTGCTGTTTTTTCCATAAATGTAGTTAAGACATGTACTGACAGTATCTGTTATGAAGTTTGCGATGTTTTTGACATTGTTCAAAATGTATATAACTTTTTACAGCTTCTACACATAGATGGTTTGATTTAGAAGTAACTGTTAAAAGTCCTTTCAGGGACCCGTTGGTTAGCTCGTGATGATGTTTGTCATTCCTTATCCGAAATTGGAGTAAGTAGTACAAGCTTTATGTAAAATTTCAAAGAACACATATGAAACACCATTAACAAAATATGAAGTTGTTGATTTACTTAAGAACATAACTGATTTGAAATAGTATTTTTGACAACTTTTTTAGTAAACACTTTTGAGCGTGTAAATAAAATCAAAAAGAAGCTTTTAATATAAATTTAATTACAGTTGTTAAATTTTATCTTTTTTATTATGTTGAATCTATATGAAATGACATTTCATTCAAAATATTAAAAGACATTGCCATAAATAAAATTTCAAATAAAGAATTATAATGAACACAATGAATAAAGAAGGAAAATACATATTGATGAAAACAAGGATAATGAAGTTTTATTTTCAGAAAAGAAAATTTAACTGTGAAAACTGTCATACTTGACAAATTATCATATGAGTTGAAAAAAAGGAAGCTTTCTTTCGATGAATTGGTGAAAAAGCATATTTTTCTTTTTTAAGTTTCATGTAATAATTCCAGTAAAAGTAAGAAACGATGCTAGAATATTGCAGAAAACTTATTCAAATGAATTAGCAACGACTTTTATAAAGAATTGTGTACAGTTTCAAGGCTACATAAGAACATTAGAGTAAAACTTAAAACAATATAAATGTTAAAGTTAATAAGATAACGTATTATTAGTATTTATTCATATTTTGATAATGCTTTACGTATATTTTATCGACGCTATCTAAAAATTGTAGTTCAGAAGATTATTTTTCAAAACTAAAAAGAATAAAAAAAATATTTAAGGTGACACAATGACACAAGATCACTGTCCAGCCTGAGCATACCGCTTAGTATGATACAGTTATCAAATAATACCTATCAGTTGAAACTGAAATAACCACTTCATCAGATTTTGAAAAAATTATTAATGGTTTTGCTACTTCTGAATCAAGAAAAAAAAAGTTTTTGTTTTAGTTTATTAGGCCCTCAGCAGACGGTAAAACTGTTTTGAAATGAGAATCTCTAATCAGTTGCATAAAAAAAAAACGTTCAGTGACGTTGCATATTCAGCGTAATAGGAAACCGCACATTTTTCGTCGACTAAAACGACAAAAAACGTCTAAACAAAAAACTTTCTAAAAATTATTTTTATCTAAAACTAAACCGATTGGTAATCAATTTGTAACTGATCATGTACAACTGTGCTTGCAAGTCTAATTTCAGTTTCAGTTGCGTGATTGTATAATTTACTAATTAATTTTTAACACATTCTCTCATATTTACATCTTATGTATGTTAGGAGTAACCAACTTTAACAGTTCCCGATAAGAATATTTTGACATTCTGTAAAATTCTATAAACTTAGTATTAGTTTGATTTACTTGTTCTGTTACTATAAACATCCTACATTTCATATTTTTCTCTATGTTTGAATGATTCAAATATTCTCTTCGTACCACTTTTCGTGCTCTACGATATTGATAGTGATAAATTATATCATTTTCGTCAGAACTACTTGAGATATTTCAAAAGTTTAATATTAATTCTAAAACAACTAAAAAAATATGCACATTTTTTTCTAACGTGAATTTGCATAAAATTAACAACTGATAGAAATTCGATCGATTTCGTGTGCAAAAAAAAAACATAAACGATTGGAAACTAATTTTCCAACAATCACTCATGGAACTGATTAAAGATTGTCCTTGCCCAATAGTTTTGCCGTGTGCGGTAGTTTTTATAACTGTTTTGTAACAAGAATTTTTAATCAGTTGCATAAGCGACCGTTTGATGCCTTTGTATATGTAGCGTAATAGGAGACCACATATTTATCAACTTAAATATGTCACTACCTGCAAGTACAGTTGCACGTGACCAGTTGGAAACTGATTACAAATCTGTTTAGTTTAAGTTGACTAATGAGTGGTTTCCTATTACGTTACATATGCAAAGTCACCAAACGGTCGTTCATATAACTGATTAAAGATTCTCATTACCCAATAGTTTTACCGTGTGCGGAGGGCCTAATGTTTCAATTCATTTGTCAGTTAGCGATCGACAGTTAGCTTATATTATCTACACAGATGTAAGAGAGCCACGCTTGACCTTTATCGTTGTATTCAACTATTATGATATTAAGTTTTATAATGATGTTATGGAGTAAAAATTTAAGTATTATAGTATTTATGTGTGTAAATAGTTATTTGTTATAATATTGAATAACGTAAATGTTAACTAATAAGCAATACAAATTATTTTTCTATTAAAGTTTTGTTATATGTTATTATGCAAGTTGATAAGCAATATTGATACCCTATTGATGAATGGTTTGGTTTATAAAACTAATTACAACAGTGACTTTGCTATCATTCTTAAAATATTGGTAGTGGACCATCATCAAGGTTGATATCATAAGATAAAAACTAGAAAGATAGTTTTGAAATAATGATATAAAGTTTTCAAAGGAAATCTGCAGGACATCAGAATAGGCAGATTGTAAGATGTATGGCGTATCGAGTAACATTGTTAAGAAACAAAGTTTGCACCTCAAAAATAATGAAATCATGTATGCAGGATGGTGATTTTAATATCATATATATGTATGAATATGCAATGGCACCGAACCTTATTTATGTTACTAGGGTAAATCCTTCTTATGGATACCCCACTCACCAAAAAATCATAAGTAAACAGCAAGTATTATATACCTGTAAACTACGAATATTTACAATCTAGTAATTACATACTATTATAGAATATTTTATCATAAAATAATAACAATAATATATCAAGCACTCATTAGGTTACCACCTACAACCTAAAAAACTTCTGTAGTATAAACCCCACTTGCCATACGTGTTCAGCGCACTATGAGTATGTTTTGGAGAAGTCAAATTAATTTTCATCCGAAATTCTTGTAAGTAGGTAATTGGATAGTATCATGGACTGGTTATTCGTATATTTTGTGTAAAAAAAAATAACGAACTGTTTTAGTTCAAAAAGTGATGAAAGCTGATATGAATTTAGTTATAAGCAAAAATATGAATTTTTATTTTGTTTTTAAATAATTAAAAATAATTGAAAACAAATAGATAATATAAATAATAAGAAAGTGATAGACGATACAGTGTAGAGGTTACGATTAGAGATATTATAGTATGATAAAACTAATTAGTAAGATTAGTAGGTCATAACACCACTTAGTTTTAAGTCTTCGGATTGGGTTGTCTGGAACTGTGACAAATTATGATTCGGATATTAAGAGTTTTTTATGTTAAGATTATTGAAATGTTTTTAGTATATTTTGGCTAATTCAGAATCGTTTGAAAATTACATTGGTACATATTATTTATTACACAAAATTAAGTTTTAAAAATTGTCGTAGAGTTTTATATTATACTTTTTGGATGCGGTTAATGTTGGAAATTTGAATTACAACAAACTTTTAAAATGGGGAAATGTCATAACTCAATAATTACACCGAGCATTTTTTTGTTTATTTTATTCGGGTTCTGGCGGATAACTCCTGTTATTATGTATTAAGTTAAATCCAAGGTTCTGGATAAAGGAAAAGATATTAAGGAGTTTGAAGACATTAATATGTTGACTTGATTCATTGGAAATAAATGTTTAGATAGATGGAAAATCTTTATACCCAAAATTATCTAACTTTTAACATTTATAAAATCTCTTGCAAATTCATACATACATAGACTCTTAATTTTAGATTCTGAACGGAGTGATGGAATCTATTGGTTTTACAATGATGTGTGTTTTTTTTTTTATTTTATTTTTTTTTTTTATTTTTTTTTTTATTTTTATTTTTTTTTTTTGTGTCTGACGACACCTTTTTTGGCAGTAAAAATGATTCGATTTGCTTATGTAGTAACTTTTCTGAAAGGAAAGTGAATCTAGTTGGTACTTTGGGGGGTAAAAAGTAAAATATTTTCAATATTTTTTAAATGCGACGGGAAAACCCCTAAAAAAATAAGGGAAAAACGGGAGTTTTTACGCAAAACCAGTTTTCGACAAAATCAAATTTTTTATTTTGCTATAACTCAAAAACTAATCTATGTAAATACTTGAAATTTTCACCAAATGTTAAGATTAGCGTTCTCTATACACCGTTAAATTTTCAAAGTATTTTGACTTTTATTGAGTAATTTATAGACAATTAAAATTTTCAATTTATTTAATTTTTTTTTTTTTAAATAACGATAAAATTTTTTTGGCTGCCTAGAAAATCTTGAAAATTTAATACAAGGTTTCTTATAAGTTGTTCCTTAACTGATAAAAAAAAATCTAAAATCGTAAGTCACAATTTTTTTTTATAAGTGCTCAAAGTTACAATTTATACGAAATATGTAAAAATCACGATAATTTGCAAGTTTTTTTGTAGTTAAAAATTCATAAAATTTTTTCTGTTCATACTTAAGGTTCAAAATTTTAACACGAGGTTATGTATAAGCTACTCTTCAAAAATCTTTAAAAAAATTTCTACCGGAATTAGAGGAAAAAATTTTATGACTGTTTGAAATTTAAATATTTACAAAATTGCATAAAATAGCGATTTATTTTCAAACGATTTTTAATATTTGTTATAATTCAAAAAGTATAAGTCGCAGATTTTTGAAATTTCTACCAGCTGTTAAGATTGGTATTTCCTTTATGTCATATTTTTTTTCAAAATATAATATTGATTTTTAAGCTACTTATAGGCATTTATAATATTCGATTTTTTTACATTTTATTTTTATAATCGGTGATAAAAAAAATTTGGCTCCTACGAAATATTTGAAAACTTAATAGAAGATTCCACAGAAGTAGTTCTTAATGTCATTTAAAAATTATTAAAATCCAAAGGCACAATATTTTTTATAAGCATTTGAACAGCGAATATTGACATAAAATTACATGTAAAATATAATATAATGTATAATATTCTAGACTGACAAATGATATCAGTTTTTTTTAAAATGCTCTAACTCAAAAACGAAAAACCGCAACAACTTGAAATTATCATTAAATCTTTATATTGACGTTTTCTATACATGTTTATTATTTCAAAGTATTTTGACATATTTTGACTTATTTATAGACAATTTAAAATTTCGATTTTTGTAAAATTTTTGTTTTTGAACATCTATAAAATTTAATTGGCAGACCGAAAACTTTGGAAGTTTAATACAAAGTTTATAATAAGTTAAACTTATCGTAACTAAAAAATATCGGTGATCGGTTTTCTCAAATTTTTTTTATACGCCCTTAAAGCTCAAATTTGTATAAAATGTGTAAAAATCACGATAATTTGCAAGTTGTTTTGTAGATAAAAATTCATACAATTTTTTCTGTTCATACTTAAGGTTCAAAATTTTCACACTAGGTTATCTATAAGCTACTCTTCAAAAATCTTTTAAAAAATGTCTTCTGGACTTAGAGGAAAAAATTTTATGACTGTTTGAAATTTAAATATTAACGAAATTGCATAAAATAGAGATTTATTCTCAAACGATTTAAAATATTTGTTATAATTCAAAAAGAATAAGTCGCAGATTTTTGTAAATAATTTATAAATAAATTTTTCTACACTAAAAGTTGTCGTTTATTTATTTCAATCGATAATAGAGAATTTGTTGTTTATTTTGTTATTGATCTACTACAACTAACAGCAATATCCATTCCATTCGTTTTTTAGATTCTGAACGGAGTGAAGAATGTATTGATTTTACAATGATGTGTGTTTTTTTTTTTTTTTTTTTTTTTTTTGTGTCTGTCGACACGTTTTGGGGCAGTAAAAATGCTTCGATTGCCTTATGTAGCAACTTTTCTGAAAGGAAAGTGAATCTATTTGGTACTTTGGGGGGTCAAAAGTTAAAAATTTCCAATATTTTTTAAATGCGACGGGAAAAACCATAAAAAAATTTGGGAAAAACGGGAGTTTTTACGCAAAACCACTTTTTGACATAATCAAATTTTTTATTTTGCTATAACTCAAAAACTAATCAATGTAAATACTTGAAATTTTCACCAAATGTTAAGATTAGCGTTCTCTATACACCGTTAAATTTTCAAAGTATTTTGACTTTTATTGAGTAATTTATAGACAATTAAAATTTTCAATTTATTTAATTTTTTTTTTTTTAAATAACGATAAAATTTTTTTGGCTGCCTAGAAAATCTTGAAAATTTAATACAAGGTTTCTTATAAGTTGTTCCTTAACTGATAAAAAAAAATCTAAAATCGTAAGTCACAATTTTTTTTTATAAGTGCTCAAAGTTACAATTTATACGAAATATGTAAAAATCACGATAATTTGCAAGTTTTTTTGTAGTTAAAAATTCATAAAATTTTTTCTGTTCATACTTAAGGTTCAAAATTTTAACACGAGGTTATGTATAAGCTACTCTTCAAAAATCTTTAAAAAAATTTCTACCGGAATTAGAGGAAAAAATTTTATGACTGTTTGAAATTTAAATATTTACAAAATTGCATAAAATAGCGATTTATTTTCAAACGATTTTTAATATTTGTTATAATTCAAAAAGTATAAGTCGCAGATTTTTGAAATTTCTACCAGCTGTTAAGATTGGTATTTCCTTTATGTCATATTTTTTTTCAAAATATAATATTGATTTTTAAGCTACTTATAGGCATTTATAATATTCGATTTTTTTACATTTTATTTTTATAATCGGTGATAAAAAAAATTTGGCTCCTACGAAATATTTGAAAACTTAATAGAAGATTCCACAGAAGTAGTTCTTAATGTCATTTAAAAATTATTAAAATCCAAAGGCACAATATTTTTTATAAGCATTTGAACAGCGAATATTGACATAAAATTACATGTAAAATATAATATAATGTATAATATTCTAGACTGACAAATGATATCAGTTTTTTTTAAAATGCTCTAACTCAAAAACGAAAAACCGCAACAACTTGAAATTATCATTAAATCTTTATATTGACGTTTTCTATACATGTTTATTATTTCAAAGTATTTTGACATATTTTGACTTATTTATAGACAATTTAAAATTTCGATTTTTGTAAAATTTTTGTTTTTGAACATCTATAAAATTTAATTGGCAGACCGAAAACTTTGGAAGTTTAATACAAAGTTTATAATAAGTTAAACTTATCGTAACTAAAAAATATCGGTGATCGGTTTTCTCAAATTTTTTTTATACGCCCTTAAAGCTCAAATTTGTATAAAATGTGTAAAAATCACGATAATTTGCAAGTTGTTTTGTAGATAAAAATTCATACAATTTTTTCTGTTCATACTTAAGGTTCAAAATTTTCACACTAGGTTATCTATAAGCTACTCTTCAAAAATCTTTTAAAAAATGTCTTCTGGACTTAGAGGAAAAAATTTTATGACTGTTTGAAATTTAAATATTAACGAAATTGCATAAAATAGAGATTTATTCTCAAACGATTTAAAATATTTGTTATAATTCAAAAAGAATAAGTCGCAGATTTTTGTAAATAATTTATAAATAAATTTTTCTACACTAAAAGTTGTCGTTTATTTATTTCAATCGATAATAGAGAATTTGTTGTTTATTTTGTTATTGATCTACTACAACTAACAGCAATATCCATTCCATTCGTTTTTTAGATTCTGAACGGAGTGAAGAATGTATTGATTTTACAATGATGTGTGTTTTTTTTTTTTTTTTTTTTTTTTTTGTGTCTGTCGACACGTTTTGGGGCAGTAAAAATGCTTCGATTGCCTTATGTAGCAACTTTTCTGAAAGGAAAGTGAATCTATTTGGTACTTTGGGGGGTCAAAAGTTAAAAATTTCCAATATTTTTTAAATGCGACGGGAAAAACCATAAAAAAATTTGGGAAAAACGGGAGTTTTTACGCAAAACCACTTTTTGACATAATCAAATTTTTTATTTTGCTATAACTCAAAAACTAATCAATGTAAATACTTGAAATTTTCACCAAATATTTAGATTAGCGTTCTCTATACACCATTAAATTTTCAAAGTATTTTGACTCTTATTAAGCTATTTATAGACAATTGAAATTTTCAATATTTTTAAGTATTTTTTTTTTAAATAACGATAAAATTTTTTTGGCTGCCTAGAAAATCTTGAAAATTTAATACAAGGTTTCTTATAAGTTGTTCCTTAACTGATAAAAAAAAATCTAAAATCGTAAGTCACAATTTTTTTTTATAAGTGCTCAAAGTTACAATTTATACGAAATATGTAAAAATCACGATAATTTGCAAGTTTTTTTGTAGTTAAAAATTCATAAAATTTTTTCTGTTCATACTTAAGGTTCAAAATTTTAACACGAGGTTATGTATAAGCTACTCTTCAAAAATCTTTAAAAAAATTTCTACCGGAATTAGAGGAAAAAATTTTATGACTGTTTGAAATTTAAATATTTACGAAATTGCATAAAATAGCGATTTATTCACAAACGATTTTAAATATTTTTTATAATTCAAAAAGTATAAGTCGCAGATTTTTGAAATTTCTACCAGCTGTTAAGATTGGTATTTCCTTTATGTCATATTTTTTTCAAAATATTATATTGATTTTTAAGCCACTTATAGGCATTTAAAATATTCGATTTTTTTACATTTTTTTTTTATAATCGGTGATAAAAAAAATTTGGCTCGTACAAAATATTTGAAAACTTAATAGAAGATTTCACAGAAGTAGTTCTTAATGTCATTTAAAAATTATTAAAATCCAAAGGCACAATTTTTTTTATAAGCATTTGAACAGCGAATATTGACATAAAATTACATGTAAAATATAATATAATGTATAATATTCTAGACTGACAAATGATATCAGTTTTTTTTAAAATGCTCTAACTCAAAAACGAAAAACCGCAACAACTTGAAATTATCATTAAATCTTTATATTGACGTTTTCTATACATGTTTATTATTTCAAAGTATTTTGACATATTTTGACTTATTTATAGACAATTTAAAATTTCGATTTTTGTAAAATTTTTGTTTTTGAACATCTATAAAATTTAATTGGCAGACCGAAAACTTTGGAAGTTTAATACAAAGTTTATAATAAGTTAAACTTATCGTAACTAAAAAATATCGGTGATCGGTTTTCTCAAATTTTTTTTATACGCCCTTAAAGCTCAAATTTGTATAAAATGTGTAAAAATCACGATAATTTGCAAGTTGTTTTGTAGATAAAAATTCATACAATTTTTTCTGTTCATACTTAAGGTTCAAAATTTTCACACTAGGTTATCTATAAGCTACTCTTCAAAAATCTTTTAAAAAATGTCTTCTGGACTTAGAGGAAAAAATTTTATGACTGTTTGAAATTTAAATATTAACGAAATTGCATAAAATAGAGATTTATTCTCAAACGATTTAAAATATTTGTTATAATTCAAAAAGAATAAGTCGCAGATTTTTGTAAATAATTTATAAATAAATTTTTCTACACTAAAAGTTGTCGTTTATTTATTTCAATCGATAATAGAGAATTTGTTGTTTATTTTGTTATTGATCTACTACAACTAACAGCAATATCCATTCCATTCGTTTTTTAGATTCTGAACGGAGTGAAGAATGTATTGATTTTACAATGATGTGTGTTTTTTTTTTTTTTTTTTTTTTTTTTGTGTCTGTCGACACGTTTTGGGGCAGTAAAAATGCTTCGATTGCCTTATGTAGCAACTTTTCTGAAAGGAAAGTGAATCTATTTGGTACTTTGGGGGGTCAAAAGTTAAAAATTTCCAATATTTTTTAAATGCGACGGGAAAAACCATAAAAAAATTTGGGAAAAACGGGAGTTTTTACGCAAAACCACTTTTTGACATAATCAAATTTTTTATTTTGCTATAACTCAAAAACTAATCAATGTAAATACTTGAAATTTTCACCAAATGTTAAGATTAGCGTTCTCTATACACCGTTAAATTTTCAAAGTATTTTGACTTTTATTGAGTAATTTATAGACAATTAAAATTTTCAATTTATTTAATTTTTTTTTTTTTAAATAACGATAAAATTTTTTTGGCTGCCTAGAAAATCTTGAAAATTTAATACAAGGTTTCTTATAAGTTGTTCCTTAACTGATAAAAAAAAATCTAAAATCGTAAGTCACAATTTTTTTTTATAAGTGCTCAAAGTTACAATTTATACGAAATATGTAAAAATCACGATAATTTGCAAGTTTTTTTGTAGTTAAAAATTCATAAAATTTTTTCTGTTCATACTTAAGGTTCAAAATTTTAACACGAGGTTATGTATAAGCTACTCTTCAAAAATCTTTAAAAAAATTTCTACCGGAATTAGAGGAAAAAATTTTATGACTGTTTGAAATTTAAATATTTACAAAATTGCATAAAATAGCGATTTATTTTCAAACGATTTTTAATATTTGTTATAATTCAAAAAGTATAAGTCGCAGATTTTTGAAATTTCTACCAGCTGTTAAGATTGGTATTTCCTTTATGTCATATTTTTTTTCAAAATATAATATTGATTTTTAAGCTACTTATAGGCATTTATAATATTCGATTTTTTTACATTTTATTTTTATAATCGGTGATAAAAAAAATTTGGCTCCTACGAAATATTTGAAAACTTAATAGAAGATTCCACAGAAGTAGTTCTTAATGTCATTTAAAAATTATTAAAATCCAAAGGCACAATATTTTTTATAAGCATTTGAACAGCGAATATTGACATAAAATTACATGTAAAATATAATATAATGTATAATATTCTAGACTGACAAATGATATCAGTTTTTTTTAAAATGCTCTAACTCAAAAACGAAAAACCGCAACAACTTGAAATTATCATTAAATCTTTATATTGACGTTTTCTATACATGTTTATTATTTCAAAGTATTTTGACATATTTTGACTTATTTATAGACAATTTAAAATTTCGATTTTTGTAAAATTTTTGTTTTTGAACATCTATAAAATTTAATTGGCAGACCGAAAACTTTGGAAGTTTAATACAAAGTTTATAATAAGTTAAACTTATCGTAACTAAAAAATATCGGTGATCGGTTTTCTCAAATTTTTTTTATACGCCCTTAATTCTCAAATTTGTATAAAATGTGTAAAAATCACGATAATTTGCATGTTATTTTGTAGATAAAAATTCATAAAATTTTTTTTGTTCATACTTAAGGTTCAAAATTTTAACACTAGGTTATCTATGAGCTACTCTTCAAAAATCTTTAAAAAAATTTCTACCGGACTAAGAGGAAAAAATTGTACGACTGTTTGAAATTTAAATATTTACGAAATTGCATAAAATAGCGATTTATTCTCAGACGATTTTAAATATTTGTTATAATTCAAAAAGAATAAGTCGCAGATTTTTGTAAATAATTTATAAATAAATTTTTCTACACTAAAAGTTGTCGTTTATTTATTTCAATCGATAATAGAGAATTTGTTGTTTATTTTGTTATTGATCTACTACAACTAACAGCAATATCCATTCCATTCGTTTTTTAGATTCTGAACGGAGTGAAGAATGTATTGATTTTACAATGATGTGTGTTTTTTTTTTTTTTTTTTTTTTGTGTCTGTCGACACGTTTTGGGGCAGTAAAAATGCTTCGATTGCCTTATGTAGCAACTTTTCTGAAAGGAAAGTGAATCTATTTGGTACTTTAGGGGGTCAAAAGTTAAAAATTTCCAATATTTTTTAAATGCGACGGGAAAAACCATAAAAAAATTTGGGAAAAACGGGAGTTTTTACGCAAAACCACTTTTTGACATAATCAAATTTTTTATTTTGCTATAACTCAAAAACTAATCAATGTAAATACTTGAAATTTTCACCAAATATTTAGATTAGCGTTCTCTATACACCATTAAATTTTCAAAGTATTTTGACTCTTATTAAGCTATTTATAGACAATTGAAATTTTCAATATTTTTAAGTATTTTTTTTTTAAATAACGATAAAATTTTTTTGGCTGCCTAGAAAATCTTGAAAATTTAATACAAGGTTTCTTATAAGTTGTTCCTTAACTGATAAAAAAAAATCTAAAATCGTAAGTCACAATTTTTTTTTATAAGTGCTCAAAGTTACAATTTATACGAAATATGTAAAAATCACGATAATTTGCAAGTTTTTTTGTAGTTAAAAATTCATAAAATTTTTTCTGTTCATACTTATGGTTCAAAATTTTAACACGAGGTTATGTATAAGCTACTCTTCAAAAATCTTTAAAAAAATTTCTACCGGAATTAGAGGAAAAAATTTTATGACTGTTTGAAATTTAAATATTTACGAAATTGCATAAAATAGCGATTTATTCACAAACGATTTTAAATATTTTTTATAATTCAAAAAGTATAAGTCGCAGATTTTTGAAATTTCTACCAGCTGTTAAGATTGGTATTTCCTTTATGTCATATTTTTTTCAAAATATTATATTGATTTTTAAGCCACTTATAGGCATTTAAAATATTCGATTTTTTTACATTTTTTTTTTATAATCGGTGATAAAAAAAATTTGGCTCGTACAAAATACTTGAAAATTTAATAGAAGATTCCACAGAAGTAGTTCTTAAAGTCATTCAAAAATTATTAAAATCCATAGGCACAATTTTTTTTTATAAGCGTTTGAACAGCGAATTTTGACATAAAATTACATGTAAAATATAATATAATGTATAATATTCTAGACTGACAAAGATATCGGTTATTTTTAAAATGCTCTAAC
Source organism: Sipha maydis (assembly GCA_034509805.1). Classification (NCBI taxonomy): domain Eukaryota; kingdom Metazoa; phylum Arthropoda; class Insecta; order Hemiptera; family Aphididae; genus Sipha; species Sipha maydis. Next base: position 22,665 of record JASXSY010000315.1, read on the forward strand.
TCAAAAATGAAAAACCGCAACAACTTGAAATTTTCACCAAATCTTTATATTGACGTTCTCTATACATGGTTAAGATTTCAAAGTATTTTGACATATTTTGACTTATTTATAGACAATTTATATTTTCGATTTTTGTTAAATTTTTGTTTTTAAACATCTATAAAATTTAATTGATTGAGCGAAAACTCTTGAAAATTTTATACTAGGTTTATAATAAGTTAAACTTATCGTAACTAAAAAATATCGGTGATCGGTTAACTCAATTTTTTTTTATAAGCCTTTAATTCTCAAATTTGTATAAAATGTGTAAAAATCACGATAATTTGCATGTTATTTTGTAGATAAAAATTCATAAAATTTTTTTTGTTCATACTTAAGGTTCAAAATTTTAACACTAGGTTATCTATGAGCTACTCTTCAAAAATCTTTAAAAAAATTTCTACCGGACTAAGAGGAAAAAATTGTACGACTGTTTGAAATTTAAATATTTACGAAATTGCATAAAATAGCGATTTATTCTCAGACGATTTTAAATATTTGTTATAATTCAAAAAGTTTAAGTCGCAGATTTTTGAAATTTCTACCAGCTGTTAAGATTGGTATTTCTTTTATGCAATATTTTTTTCAAAATATTATATTGATTTTTAAGCCACTTATAGTCATTTAAAATATTCGATTTTTTTACATTTTATTTTTATAATCGGTGATAAAAAAAATTTGGCTTCTACAAAATACTTGAAAATTTAATCGAAGATTCCACAGAAGTAGTTCTTAATGTCATTCAAAAATTATTAAAATCCATAGGCACAATTTTTTTTTATAAGCGTTTGAACATCGAATATTGACATAAAATTACATGTAAAATATAATATAATGTAGAATGTTCTAGACTGACAAATGATATCGGTTTTTTTAAAATGCCCTAACTCAAAAACGAAAAACCGCAACAACTTGAAATTATCATTAAATCTTTATATTGACGTTTTCTATACATGGTTAAAATTTCAAAGTATTTTGACATATTTTGACTTATTTATAGACAATTTAAATTTTCGGTTTTTCTAAATTTTTCGTTTAAAAATAAAATATACTTATATAATATTTATAAATAACATTGTATTATATTCTAGACTAACATATGAACTCCGTTCAGAATCGTTATTCGTATACAATGATATCTATCATTGCATTCAAATTTAACAAATCCATTATAATAATGACCTATCCTATAAGCGAGGTGCACTCCACCCCTAACTGTACAGCAGAGCGAGGCCCATCCGGTTCTTTTTTACATTATATTTACTTGCGTGCTATTTGGAAAAATATGATTTTATAATATTTTTTTAAATATAGTAAGGATAAGAAGATATCTTTGATTATGTCTCATCGATTACTTTTCCTACAATCTCTATTTTTTTTTTTTTTTAATATTTCGTGCACATAACTAAAATATCTTTAGGTATTCCCGAAAAGTATTATTTAGCTTACAGTAAAATTTTAACGACAAATGAAAATATTACGTTGATTAATTAAGGAGATAAGGAATTTTTGAACTATTTTTCTATAACTCTATAGTCTAAAGTTTCATTGATAGGTTATACATTTTAATAATTGTACATATATATTTTTTCTAGACTAATTTATTACATTAAATAATTTATATATATATTTAAGTATATATTTTTTTAATATTAAGTAGTCTACCCTATCCTAGTCGATTTCAGTGAACACATAATTCTAAAATATGCTCGCAGACATTTTACAAATGTAATTTAAGCATACATAGTTAAAGAGAATATATATATTATATATACATTATATATTCTCTATAATGTCTGCGAGCATATTTTAGAATTATGTGTTCACTGAAATCGACTAGGATAGGGCAGACTACTTAATATTAAACCTTAAAGTGTAAGAAAAAACTAAAATATGTTGTCTGTGGACGTCTAAAAGCAAAGCAAATAATGTAGGTAATTCATGAAGGATAAATTATGTTTTATTCAAATAAATAAAAATAAACTCACTTAGGTATCAATAGTAGTTGTATAATGACGATGCACATAAATAATAATAAAGCAGTGACACTGTAATATTTGTAAAACGGGTCCGCTTGGTTTCTGTACTGTGATTCTTGCGCACTGTTTTTGAACCATAAGCATACCGGATTGAAATCATCTGAGCCATACCATTTCTTGAAACTATATTAATGAAAGTATTGTTATTTATAATAGTTATAGCTTAAATTTTGCTTAGCATATGCACAATTTATGTTATTTTCTAATCAAATTCATTGTAAATTTTGATTTCCTAGGCGAAAAACTAAGCATAAAGCAACATTTTTTATTTGTTACAGTGCTTAAGCAAAATTTAACTTAATATTCTATAAATAGAACATTATAAGATCATTAAAATGTTATTATTACATTTATAATTGTATAAAATAACTCTTTAACTTTTGCTAACTAACTTTTAAAAAACCAGTTTTGATATAAAATTATTGTATAATACCTTCTAGAAACTTACTCGCATTGTATACAAGTGTTTTTCGATGGAAGTAAGTTTGATTCGATCATCGAAAGACTCTAAAAAGTAATAAGTTGATTAAGGTATCATATAATTAGTAAACATTTATTAATGAACTTAAATTGTGAATATTAATATACTTACTGCTAAACCGATATTTTTTGCCATTGTACTTTCCGTTATATTTGCAAATGGTTTGTCCGCACCCCAACATTCGATGTATTTTGTCATTTTACTGGGCGATCTATTTCTGCTAATGTTTTCATCATGGTAAAGTCCACCATTTTCAGCCTGTTTGTTTCCTTCGATTTTTAAATGGTTTTCCATTTCCTGTTATAATCACAGAATTTTTTTAATTAAATGACAATTTATACATATACGAGTATATATATTTTTATAACCATAAAAGTTTTAAATTAACTAATACAATTCACAATGATAATTATCAATAATAATATGTTATTAATGCCGTCGTCACATATTTTATAATTATAATTATTACACTGACGTACAAATATTTTTTCATTATTTATTAATTAAAATAACTGTTATGAGCTTAAAAATGTATATTATAAATAATAAAATTGTCAAAAATAAATATTAACTTATATTATATATGGCTTTATCATATGATACATTATAATGAATTAATCTAAGAAAAATGTGTAATTTATTATACTAAATATCCTTTTTGGAGTAAGTATATATTTTAAATTTAAAATGTGTTAGGTATATTAGAAGATAATGGAATATGTAATTAAATGTATTCCATGTTATTATACATTTTCTCGTTTCGTGTTAAAATTAGGTTGAAATTACATGCTATAAAATTATGTTACCTACAAAAATATTTAATAGGAACACAGATATATATATATATATATATATTGTGTTATAAGTCCAACCAACCGACCCTAGATGTACCACATAACTGCAATATATCTTTGCCACCACTGTACATATTTGATGTTCGGGACTCCACTGCTGACACTCACAGTATAATTCTGTCATGTAAAATCACCAACGTGCATTCGAAATATTTGGTCATTATGGTTTGCATTATTTAAAAAGTTTTCCGTTATCTTCCTTCCGAAATATGTTATAAGCGTAATAGAAAACTATCTGTATCATCGTATAAAATTAAAATGTTAACTTAGACAAATGAAAAACAATTTTTTCAAAAAGTGACCAAATTTTTTTCTACGGTATATTTAGTCCTGTCTTATCTTTAGAGGAATTTATATCTCTGACAAATTTAATTAGGAAATTATAAATAATTTAAGATATCTTAAAAAATGATTTAATTAATAATATTTAGATTATTATAAATAAAATATTAATATTATTTTATTTATTAGTTAAAGAACAGAGAAAATATCAAGTATTTGACGTGATATATAATCAAATAAACAAATATATAAGAAAAATGCCATTATAAGAAAAATTATTTATTTCCAAAAAGTAAAAAATGATCTTTATGCGAATGCATAATTTATTATTCTGTTTGAGTTATGACTTTAAAATCTCATAAAAATATAATTATAATAAATTATTGAAAAATTGAAAATTAAAAATAATAATTATTCACTTTCAAAAATCATCGTATATAAGTATATCGGAAATATAAATTGGTTTTTGTCAAAGATAAAATGAACAAATAAAATATATATTATATCTTTCATATATTTATGTTTCATTTATCAACGGGGTAATTAAACTAAAGTTAAATATTTTAATACACTTTAATTGAGATGCTGAATAGCAAATGTTCAAGAAAAACACTTGATGGAACTTGGAAATATAATAATACGGGGTTATATGAAAAATTATTTTTTCGCAGTCGAATTTTTATTTGAACGAATGGCGTTTAAACAATGAATCTTGATATATTTTAAAATTCAATTTTCGGAAGTAAACCATATTACACAATTTACGTATACATTTCTGTCTTTTGCAAACCTCAGATATTATAACGAAAACTATTAATATTTATTATTATATTCAATTTACTCTTTATAAACATCGAAGGGAGATTATTTCCAATGAACTTTAAACGCGAAATGTTGAAAAAAAAATGTTAGAAAAAAAACCAGCTTTTGTATACGCGATAATATGGTAGTAAATGGAAATATCTTGTGGTAGTGAAATTCGGTTAAAAAAAAAAATAATAAAAAAATAGACGTTAATCGAACGATCTTATCTAACTATAAATATGTATTTGGTATAATATCCATAGCTACGGAGTATTTAAGAAAAAAAGTCGACAAGGAGAAATTCGTGACCTAACCGCAGAATGAGAATTAAGTAAAAGCTTAGAGATTTTCTCATACATATATACATATATACATTTACAATGTAGATGATTGGAAACCACTAATATATAAAAATTACGTACAAATTGAAAAGAAAAAAAATTACTTGGTGAATACAATTTCAAAAATACTATTATTTTTCATACATTTTAAATAATATTTAATTTCAATATTGCGCTTACAGGATTTGATATTAGCCACGGGTTGGTCACCTCTTATAAGTACTTTTAATCTCACGTCTCACGTTTTATGCGATCGTAATACTCTTTTGAAACAATTGATCGCTCGTTTATGATAATTTTCCGTGTGATATCAATAAAATAATTTTTAACTATTTTCATCAGGAACCGGTATTTTTTCTCTTCATTCTCGATGTGTCTGCATCATCAATTTCTACCATCGTCGACGTTCGCCGCAAGATCGATTGATATAATTATTATACCACTAGACCGCGCATTGTCAGAGGTTTGTATTAAATGCGACCGCGACTCAAGAGACTACCGGAACGTACGTTTGATTAATATCAGGGTTTATATAAGCACACCAGTGATGGATGATGATGTCCGCAATAAAAATAATTCTGTCTGCTGATGGATTATTAAAATTAAATTTTTTGTACAAGACTTGCGATTTTCTTTAATGGCACTTATAACTGAATTCAATACGTTTTTTTAGCATATGACATGACGACCGTATTGCAGGGTCGGACTGGGCCGGCGAGGTACCGAGCAAAACTCGGTGGGCCGTTCATAATAATTGATTTATAGGCTGATTTATTATAATACCTATATTATTTATTTTTAGAGCCTATTCTTAATTTGATATTTTGATTCTGTTTAAGAAAAGTTGATTCCCTTAAATTTTATTTTGTTTTGTTTTCATGGAAAATACATACATACTAGATACACGATGAACTGAAAAGAGGGCCGAATTTATTTTATTACCTCGGGCTGGACCGAATTCCCAGTCCGACCCTGCCGTATTGTATAGGTAAGTCATGTATACATATAAGACCGTGTTTCTATACTCAATAGGATCTTGTATTATGAATAGCTTATTTCATGAATTTAGCGCCTGTGAACCCTACAGTTATACCGCCTCTTAGTATTAGAATATGATGTACCGACGGCGACGGAATATGTTAACTTACGTTATTCTTGGACGGGTGTACGATGAGGAAAGTTTCTATTTTATGGTCTGCTAGATAATTTTCTCGGGAACCTCCATTTCCTGGTTCCACGGCAAATCTACCATTCAATTGTTCCATAGTAGCTCTGGTCACATGGACACGGCTAAAAAACACAATAAAACCGTTACTATTTTTTATATAAATTCATTAAATATCGTTTTTGCCGAGATTTTCCATCGGATTATAGCACTCACATAGGTAGTATAACTATAAAATATTACACCCGGTTAATTTATAGTACTTTGTAATCTACTATTTATATTATTATATCGGTACGTTTTGTGTAACCTTATGTCTATACTAAACACGGAGATTATGATTTGCATTAGTGATCTAATATCTATTTAATGTATATTTTGATATAACTAATTACTATGTTATATATATATATATATATATATATATATATATATATATATATATGACCACATTGAATATTATGTACTATGATTCTGAGTATTGCAATTATAAGCTCAATAGTATGATCGATAACTGTAAATACTTTTAAGTTAATATCTGTTGAATGTATGCAAGTATTAACAATTATTGTTAGCATTAATTATTTTTAAGACTTACATTTTATTTTCATAACTACATTAAGTAAAAATATATATATTATTATGTGTAGACCATAGATAATTCTACTTGAAAACATTCAACAATTATTTCTCCACAAAATAATAATATAAAACCAAACCCGCTACATACATAATGTGTAATTTAATTTTAGTTTCTCTATAATTTAGAAAGTTGAGTAGAGTAGTTACATTGAAATAATTAATTGTTGCCGTTGAACTTGTAGTGGATTACTAAAATGTTCGTAAAACTTTTCAGTTCATACATTTAAATGGAAAAAGTAACTAATTTTGGTTTCCTTGATAATAATTAAACTTAATAAATATTATAATGCGATTTATATTAGTAGCGCTACTTTTTTTTTATTTTATTTTATACTATAGGATTAAAGTTTTTTCACATTTTTCAAAATTATTAGTAAACAAAATACTCTATTTTATGTATAACAAATACAAATATTATTCCTATGTTATAACTTTTTTCATGGTATAAAATGATTTCTGGTTTATTATTATTTAACTTATTCAATATATGCTATTTTCTAATAATTTTTATGTAAAATATGTTATTATTAGTGTTTTTTGTTATATGTAAGAGGCCTCTGTATCAGCTCATTTGTATTGAAAACAAAACATTCTAAATTTAACTGTCCTTTGAAATATGAAATCTGAAATTTGTTTTGAAAACAGATTTTAATATAGATTTTTCGATACTTACTAGATGCATAGATTAGAGTAAATTTTTAATCATCTTTTTTAACATTATCGTTTAAAAATAATAACAAATCTTATAAAAAAATTAATTTTAAAATTATAATCTTATATATTAAAAAAAATTATGAAAACTTAAGTTATTCCGTACTATCCGGCCGATTTCTTTATTTTTTTATTTTTTTTTTTTTAATGAAAGATATTTGGAAACAGATATGGCATCAATCATTGAAATTTACTAAACTTCCACCTTACTCAAGTTATACTCAAACGCGATTCTTCCCTGTACATTTCTTATGTGACACATTCACTCAAGTTTGTCGAATTCTCATAGCTCCTCTTCTAATAAATGAATCTTGATAATTTTACTCTCAGAACACTCGATGGATCAAGTTCTTTCTTTTAAGCTATTAACTGCTTAAATTAGTTGAGTTTAAGGAAAGCGAGGGGACCCTTAGCATTTTGGTAAATTTTGTACACGGATATTCCATATTTTAATTATTTTTATTTAACAATAAATTAGAGTAAAAATTATTCATTGTCATTTTTATTATAATAATAATATTATTAACAATATTATCACATAGTTTAACTTTTTTATACCTCTAGGAACTCAAAGCTCTTCTATCATGCAGTTGCCAAGAAATACATTTGATCACTTGGATTTTATTAGAGCCATATAAAAATGTATTTGCGATATTTATTAGTACAAAAATATTAATAAATCCTCTAAATATTTTTTTGAAGTTGACTAATGACATTAATAAAACAATTAACAGTATTTTAAGTTTTTTATCTCTCAGTGGAAATTTCGGTTTTTTTTAATTTAAAAATATGTCTTTAATATTATGTTAACATGGTTTTATAACTTAACGAATCAAAGTTTAAAATATAATTTGCTATAATACATGTAGATACATAAAGTTTTGTCTAAAGCTGAAAAAAATTATATTTATGTTATATGCTTAGTCACGTTTAGATTTGTCTTAAATAATTTTGTGTGTGTACAAATGCATAATGTAAATAATACTTGCATGCATTATTATTTGGGTGTCATTTTGCAATGATATATAGTATGGAAATTATAAGTTGACAATAAAGACCATTGTTTGAGTCCGTCGATTAATTTTAATTAATCCTACGAATATTGATGTGCTTAATATTTCTAAAGTGAACTATAAATCGAGTAATACTGTAGAATGATATTATCTACTAATGATTGGCTTACTTGTGTTTAATTATTTTATTCTCGGAATGAACCATTGAAACATATCGGTAATAATAGCATGAATCATTTTGAAAATACGAATAAACCGTTTGTAATTGGATTTTTAAAAATTAAACAGATATCAATGTATTATAATGTACAGTTTAATGATCTGATTATAATGCCAATCGAACATATTATGGATCCCAAATCAAATTTAATTTACTGCTGTCGAAAATGTATTCACGGGCACTTTTATTGTTGAAAAACAGCATTTGCAAAGATACAATATGTGAATATTAGGATACGGTTTCGTTTCAAAATATTTTACCTTCAATTAAAAACTAATTACTATCGTTTGTGGTGGATTTGTAGTTCAAACAGTAGGCGTTTTATACACTGAAAAATACTAAATGCGGATTCTTTAGTAGCGAAATTGTTTGAATTGACAAACATGTATTGTTACAATAGCACAACACACTACAATGATTACACATATATATAAAATTCAAATATAGTAAGAAATATAGTGCTCATACGTTAAATCGATTTTTTTTTCAATCGATATCACATTTCAGTAGAATACAATTACATTAAATTTTCAACATTTTGTCTAAAACTATATCAACACGAAAGATATATAATATTATTATACGTAAATTAGTACAAACATATTACATTAATAATAATCTACAAGTACGATTGAGCATCGCATAATAAATAAATACATTTTTAATAATATGAAACATAATAATATTATGATGTGCAATACCTCGAGGTCTAGATCTATTCTACAACCGTACTGTTCACAGCAATATTAAAATATCATTTATATTTATATTTATCAAAATATAACAATATATTTGTTACCGATATACGCCCTATATAAAATTGCATACATCTCTTGTATTTTAGAAAAAATATATTTTATTTAATACCGTAAAACTGTTTTAAAAAAACGAGATCAGGTAATATCAAAAAATTATGTTTTATTGTAGAAATTGTTTGTAAAATTAAGTATTTAGCATCATTAGGTTAATGGAAATAAAAATTTGAAATGTTAAAATATTTAAGAAAATAAACACTTTCAAACGGCTATCTAAAATGTATTTTATAATTATAAAAAGCGACTATTTTTCTAAATGTTTTACCAAAACATATAACTGTAACTAAAATATAAATATTTGTAGTTTTTAATCCTTTGAGTCTTATAAATAATAGAATTTTATTACCTTTATTGTCTCAGGGGGTATCAAAATATGTGTTTCATTTCGTGGAAAATTCTGTATGATATTCCACCGTTACGAAATACTCGTAATATTGATAAATTATCGTCAGCACGCAATCGTACTACCGGTTTTTCTGGTGATCTGTTTAGGAATAAACCAGAAAAAGCTAATGGCTTAAAAAAAGGAAAATATCGATCACCATTTAATTAATTATTAAAGTTTAAGCTTAAATACGTATATATATATATTGCATTATTACATTACATTACATAATTCTATACGTAAAGTAGTATACATGCTACGTACAAAAAAGTGAGTTGGGGATAATACGCTGTACATTTTATTCCTAGGTTTTTACAGCAATGTCAAAATAGCCTGAATAGCCACCAGCCGATAGGTAACTGCGATTATTCGACAGAGATCTTTCTTTGCAAACAATCCTTGTACACGACAAAGTAATGGACTTCCGAGGAATGAAAAAAATTGTTTACTGAATTTGAAATATTATAATCTTTGTCCGCTAAATTGTAGATGAACAATGGTATTATAAAAAAAACACGAATATTGCACTATTTATAAATAATATAATATTACGTTTTGATTCGTGCTTAGAAATAGGTAGCGGAACAGCTTTCTGTGCGATACGAATATCCAGAATTGTTCGCTTTTCCTCGTTACAAGTGTATTTTAAGCATTTATAACCAATAAAAAAATGTATTATTTTAAATTTATCGGTTTGGATTGAAGCGATATGTTTTAATTATTTGAAGATAACCCGCTTGGTAGAAATTTCGACTGTCTACTACCTGTCGCATCATTAATTCGGCACGACTCAATTTTTTAATTTCGGAACAACGGCAGCATGAGAAATTATCGAAAACAAGAACATTGCACGCAATACGAGAGTAAATGTATTTTGAACATCACATTTTTACTCGCGCTTACTATTCCGTACATTTTTAACGATCCTTAAATTTACGCAATGTTTTTAATACAACGATTAAGTAGTCATAAGCCCTTGAATACCGTAAGATTGAACACGTATATTTGAAAAGCTGAAATTCCGCTTGGGTATTGTACTTTCTACGATTAAAGCCTGTCTGATTTTTTTTTTAACTTCGTACCAAAGCTCCCATGTGGTCATCCTGAAAAAATAAGAATTTTTCCATTCAACTTTTCCTTATAAGCACTACTTTTATTTTATTTTATCAAACCGAATTCGTAGCTGGATATGTTCAAACATTGTAAAGTTCTGTTTACTCTCGTGTAGAATCAATCTTTTTGGCTATTACCTCCTTTTCCCTCCCTAAACATCACTTTTGACACACACACACTTATTAACACTCACCCATATATTATTATCATTATTATTAATAATTATTATATAAGAAGTTAATTTGTCTGTAACATCGAGGCCGTTGTCTGATAACGCGGTCTCTTATTTTTATTACATTCGATTATTAAATACCCATATGGTGATTCTGTCATATTCCATATCGTCTCTTGAACGCAGAACATCACGTCGTAGCCAATTCAATTTTTTTAATAGTCAATTTTTATTATTGTAATCCGATTCGAATAGCTCAGTGGATTATATTATTATTATTATTATTTGTATATTATATTCTCATGTGCATTAATCGCCTATTATTATATTGTGTAGATGCGATCACCTTGCATTTGTTTTTGTATAAGTTAATCGCTTCTGCTCTTATTAATAAATTTACAGAGTAAATCCGCATATACCTATTATTTTGAAGTTTTTAGCACTAGTTTAATTTTATTTAGTTGATTTATTTTTGAAATTTTTTTATTAAATTAACGGGCCATTAAAAGTCGGCGAGTTTAGAGAAACTAAAAGATAAGACGGTGACATTCAATGAATTTCAGACATAAATTTGAAGCTTTTCTCCGACATAAATATTATCCCTTCAGTATAATAAATTATAATAAAATTATTTTGATATTTATTTAACATTTTTAAGATTTCTTTACTATTTCGACAATTTTCCATCTCAGACTCAATTTTTCAAGCATCATAGCAGAAAATCGGTGTACATTTATAATACTAGAGCTGTTATTGAAAATTTATTTATGTAATTACATAGTTTAAAAAATAAATTCATAAAAATGTGTTATTATACACGGTTAAACAATTAGTGCAAAACACAAATGTGTAATTTTTGTTTCGATATATTTTACTCTATAAACTTTTAAAATTGTTTGAAATATAAAATTAACTCGCTGTTTCACAAAGCAGTAATTATATGTTCATGGAGTTATAATGATAGAGTTTAATGTTCATACTTCACAAACCCTCTCTGCTGAAATAATAATAATAGACAATAGTAGTACCAATTTCTCTCTCTCACTTTCTATATGTATATAAATATTTAATCGATAAAAAAATATTTTATTTTTTATTAAAACTTTGTATTATGTTTGTAATTTTTAGCTCTCGTACTTCATATTTCAAATGCCAAGATCCCGTATAGCGCGATATCGTTATTTACGACGGTTACGACAGTTATTGCACATACCGGTATGAGTTATAGGGCGGTTGCCGAGCAAGAGACAATTCAAACGTCGGTTGTCAAAGGATCTAGATAAAAAAAAAAAAAATTCGAAAACGTGATGCCCACTCGTGTTACGTCGGGCGATGTTCTAGTTTTGTTTTACAAAATACCCATAGTTCTTAGGTACATTTTTTTAAAAACTTGTCTATATTTTTTTGTTATATTTGTATATGCGTATATTATGTTGTTTAAGCCAATACAATTTTTTTAATTTTTTAATTTCCCCCTCCCTCCCCATAGCCAAAATTTGGAGACGCCCCTGCCGTTAGCTCTGTATAAACACAGCGCGTACAACGTTATCTCGCAGTACGGATGGTGATGAACGCAACGAAATGGATCCCGTGCACGGAAGAGCGCGCGCAGTCCGGGCGACAAAACTGTTTTCATAATTACCCAGGCACGCCGCCCGACTCCATGTGGTTAGCCAACGTCACGTCGTCGCTCCACACGTCGAACTGCCATTTCCTCAGGCCCAGGACGCCGCACAGCACGTTTCCGGTGTGTATGCCGATCCGCATGTCCACATCGAACCCAGTGGCTCCTTTGACGAATCTATACAACACAGTACGGGTGCGCACGTGAACGACATTAATGAAGTTTCAAGGATATGGGGGGGGGAGGGAGGAAAAACCGATTCGATTTGACCACGATGGACCGCGGTCGAACGGTGAACCGTAATGAACCGTGAAGCGTGCGATTAAAATCGTTCGTGTGGTTAAAATCTGTTCAATAACAGCCATGTGTGATTTAGTCACATTGCACCTCATAAAAAGATGATCATCATCATTTTCTATGAACACCGGACGTGCAACGGCCATACAGTAATGTTTGCCAATCGCGGCTGTGAGTCCTAGTGTTGACATTTTCAACAGTCGATTATTTTCACAAAGAGCATTCGAGTATAATATTGTTTATTTTGCTTTGATATCGCTAAGAGTCGCTAAAAGATTTACTACTTTCGTTAAATACTTGATGTTATTTCAGGGCATCAGAGCGGCAGAGTGAAAACAAATATAAAACGTCTAAAATTAAAATGTGAATATCAAATAACATATCATTTATAATAGCTTGATATTAACACTGGATCACCAAGATTTTAATTGTTTTCTATCCTCTGAAGGTTGTAAGTATACAATTATTTTTATGCGAACGATTAATTATAACGCAAATATTAATAGTTACAGTTGTCTAAATAATACTGAAAATGATAATGAAAAAAAAAACTGTACCCGTTTATTTTAGTAGAGATTCATCCCGAAATTATATAACTAATTGAGCACTTGATATAAACTAAATCTGATTTCGTTTTAGAACGTATTTAAATAAAACATCGAATATAATTTAAAATATCCATACGAATTAATACGTATTAACACCACGAACATTTTTATCTTATAAGTTTTGAAAAAATAAATAAAAGGATAATCGTGAAATGTACTTTAAGTCTTATTCTAATTTCCATGTTCGCGTTTTCATTAGTGTTTTCCTTTCAATATTATTTTAAATGTTTTGTGTTTAATTATATTTAGTGATGGTCGTAGTGAAATAATTTATTATTTGCGGCGTGATTTTTTCCATCAATAAGTGTTTGTTGTACATGAGACGATATTATTAAAATAACAGTCGGTTCCGTGAAACCAATTTTTTTCACCTGATCGCTTCAATCATCTGCAACCCCATGTTGACACAGTTGTAAGCATGATTCGGTCTGGAAACCGGAAGTCCGGAAACGCAGTAGTAACAGTCGCCCAAAATTTTTATCCTCATGCATTGATTTTCCTGGTGACAAAAGAATTCGTATAAACGGACTAATTGCAGTGGTAATAACGTAATTAATCAACTTAGAAATACGGCCGGGGATACTATTTTAGTTTTAACATAAATCTGTGGTGCTCATCGCTGCTCGGATCTAGAAAATATATTTTGTACATATGGCTGTGTATAACCGGTACCAATGGACTTTATCTCGGTCGAAAGCGTATTCTGTTCAAGGGACTCCGTGTACTCTGCGGGATTACCGCTACCTGTACTGAGAAATTGTCATCTTTACTCGTAAAAATTTCGAGAACATATGAAATAATTTCTATCTCGTATTATAACTTTTTATCTAGAAAAAATGTGATTTCCAGTAGATACTACAAAACTGTTTGATTCTTATAAAAAATTAATCATTTCTAATTTTTTTAAGATTTGAACAAGTACGTTGTACATGATGTATTCACACAATATTAATTAGAAAATTAATATTTTTTGCATATAATTTATCAATTATTAATCCTCAACGTGTACATAATGTACATGATTTCAAAATATATACTTTAGAATAAATACATTTTGCATATAGTTTACATAATTTATGGGAATAATACGCGAATGAATAGGAATACATGAGTAAAAAAGTAACAATATAATCGAATTACAGAGCATAAAAAAACACGGTTTGAATACTTTTTTTTAATTGACTGGAATTTTATTCTATGCATATTTACTATTGCACGAAAGAAACGTTTTCACGTTTTGTAAACGTAGAATAATATGAATTTCGATAATTTAACAGTTTAATATGAATTATGTTGAATTCCATGTAAATTGTGTATACATATTCTAAATATGACTTACAATGTTTAACAGGAGATTACTTGTTGTTTATTTAAAAAAACAATAAAAGCGTCATTTTCTAAATACATACTTATTTTTCTTCATTCCATATATACATTTATTTTATAAATTATGAATTATAAAACTATTTCGCAGTCTTAAAAATATGTTTATTTGAAAATACTATTAAACCGTACAACAATTGATTTTCTTTTAAATTAATTTCGTTCTAAAAAAATATATCATAATTCATCCTTTAACCCCATCCAATGGGTTATACTGTATACATCACCTTACTATAAGTACAGCAACAAAAAATCTTCTCCCAAAATTCTATAACGAAAATACTGCAGAATTTATAAGCTTTGATAGTCAAAAAAAACTACCAAGTGTCTCCGGTGGTTCATGTTCTTCTGAGAAAATCTCATATAAGATTATAATATATTATAACCATGCGCATTAACGTATTAATAATCCCCATCGTACTCGTAACTCATAAGGCGCGCTTAACGTCATTTATAATATTTATAAATTATTAGGATTTATTTTAATTTAATGAACAACAGTTGGGTGACGCGTGTTTACGTACAATTAGGCAAAACCACTGGGGACGAGCTTTGGAACAATATCCGTGGGTATTTTACTGCGAATGAACGTTTCTGTTTTGTACACACACTATATTACGCAATACTATTTTAACAAAATTAAACCATTGGTCGAACAATGAACGAAATTATATCTTACTATTTTGTCGTCGGCTGTATTTCCTACGCGGTTTCCATTCGAAGTAAATTACAATGAAACGAGACAACGTGATGAACATTTTGAAAATGGATGTTATTTAAATTTCGACTTATTTTACATTTTTAATTTCGAAATTCGAAAGAGAAATAAATTCCTAACGCAATTATATCGCTGTTTTAGGAAATGATTTCGGTCTTGTTCGAACTTCTATACTTAAAACTCTGTAAGCATAATAACATTATGACTTATCGCGCAGTTGTTTAATTATTATTTCAGTTAACTCGAACGTTATAGTCAATCAAAAATTATATTACACCACTCGAAACGAGGGATGTACTGATTTCATCAACTCGTTTCATTCTCCAGTGATCAAACTTTCGATTAGCACATCTGCACCGCATAAATCTCGGATAACATCATCTTGATTCCTACTACGCCGGAAATCGAGTCCAAATGGTACGCGTGTAACGTAAAGGATACGTTTGATGATTTTCAGCATAGTTAATCGTTTTGTACGTAATACTGCGTATGTAATATTTTTGTTCGCAATAAATTTTTTTGTTTTTTTTAAGACTTGTTTTCATAGTCTTAATTGAGAGGAGGAAAAAAAAGATTCGATAAACATGCATTGTTTATAGTACATAATATAAAATCATAGTGGTTTGAATTTTATAAAAAAAATACAAATTTCAAAATTAATCTTAATTATTTTTAATTAATCTGAAGAAAATTACTTGATTTCAAAATTATAGTGCCTATTTTAGATTTTGTGTAAGAAGAATGATGTATTAGGTTTATCATGGTACGTATTTTTTTAATTCTTTTTTTTTACGTTACAATCACCAATATAAGACGAGCGTTTAAAGGAAGTAGGTACCTCAATCCGTAATTGAGAAAAATCATTTCTAATGTGATAATTGATTGTATAAAGTAATAATCATAAAAAATCCAAACTGAACTAAATTCAATAAAAAAAAAAAAAAAAATTGAAATTATCTGGTTACTAAACTCAGTGGCGTATTTTCGAAGAAGGGGGATCCCGGTCATGACCTCTCACCAGAAGAAGAAAAGGTTACAATTTAGCGATGTTATCATTAAATAAGAACTACTTAAGAACAAATAAAGAAATTATTGATGAACTTGGAAAAAAAAATTGACGTTTACCTATTTTATTATAAATAACTCTTCATTCGTATTTATAACAAAAATAGAATAATTAGTTATATATATATTTTATTTATTTATTTAATTTAAACGGACGCAAGTCCTATATTATAATAATATTGACATTGTATGTGAAGAAACATATTAATATGTAAAACAATAGTTTATAGTTTATACTTAAAATTAGAGAATGAACAAAATAATAATGTTAAAGTAGATATTTAATACAAATCAAATAAAGAAATTATTATTCAAATATAATCAAAGACAAAAATATTACCAGCAGACATAAGAAGGTTAGCAGGAGAATTCAAGATATAATTTTTTGTTGAAAAAAGTGGATAAAAGGGTTTTGGATCTTTAGTATTAAGATAATTAATTTTAAACGGATTAAAGAGAGAAATTCAGGACAATAAATTGAACCTAATATTAGTTGTTGTAACAATTTTGAGAGTAAAAGTGTTCGACGGTCAGAGAGCAGAGAAATATTAAGAAAATTTAATACATTATTATATGTGCCGTGGACAGGTCTGTTTATGTTAAACTTAAAAGAGATAAAACGTAAAAAATTATTTTGGACAGATTCCAGTGTAAGAGCTTATTTCGACGTATTATTTATCAGATAAGAGGGTAGTACTCTAGATTAGAACGGACAAGAGAGAAGTAGAGGATTCTTAAGGGAATATGATCTGAAAATGCAGCACAAGTACGTTTAATAAATCCTAGGTTACGAAAGTCTTTATTTTTAATCATTTCCGTGTGTAGAGAAAAATTTAATTTACGATCAAAAATTACACCCAAATCTTTAATTGATTTGACAAGCTCGACATTTGTGCCAGAAATTGAGTATAGAGAGTTAACTTGGTTTTTAATTAAGTAACCAATAATTGGTTTCAATCATTCCTATCTGGACGCCACCAAATTGTTAAATATCTAAATTTACCTCTACACAGTTTATTATACCTTCTGGTGTTCCTCAAGGCGACCACTTGTCAACCCTTCTTTTTAATATATTTATTAATGATCATCCTAATATCATCACTAATTCTAATATATTTGCCGATGACGCTAAATTAGTATAAATTATTAAATCGGAACTAGACGCTTTTAATTTGCAATTAGACATTAATAACCTTATTTTGTGGTGTAATGAGAATAATCTATTTTTAAATATAAAAAAATGTAAATTTATGAAATGTTACTTAATTAAAACCCCCATTAACTCTCTATACTCAATTTCTGACACAAATGTCGAGCTTGTCAAATCAGTTAAATTATTAAGTAGAGAATATATATATAACATATATATATTAGTATAGTTATTAATTCATACCATATAGTATAATATTATGTATTTTTTAAAATATTATAAAAAAAACTTATTTTTTTGAAACATTTTAATCCTACCTTTTACCTATTTATTTACTAGCTGGACTTAGGGCAATTGAGAGTTAAAACCCACTCCATATCTAAGCCACTGCTTAGTACGGTTATGATTATTGGAACTCCATTTGACCTATCAATAAACTCAAAACGATTAAAAAAAAACATAAGGAATTCACACATCTCTCATTGCTTCAAGAGATGTTGTCATAAAAAGAGTTAGGATTCGAAATTCCTTTTCAATTCTTTGATATCACAAAAATAAAAATCTAAAACAAAGCCTACGCTACAATATATAAGACAAGACTATAAAGAACTTCCTGAAAAAATTGATTACTACACAACACTTGCATTCTAAAAATATAACTCTTGTTCGTGAATTAATATATTATTCTTACATTTTTCAATGTACCTAAGTTAATAATCTAATAAATGTTAAAAAAAAAATGTTAGTAAAATAAAAAAAAAAAAGTGTTGGTTAAAAATAAATTTTATTGATTATACAAGAAAGTTTTTTACAACAATTCTTATCCAAATATACGAAAAGGTAATTATTGTAAGTGGAAACGTATAATTTGCTGCTTCCAGAATAATATTTAAATGTATTTGTTACATATATAAAATATTACTCTCAAAATACATTTATATCCACATTATATTTTTTTGAAAAATTCTTATACGAACCATTTAGGTATGTCATCGTTTTTGCAATTGTTAAGCATTATTGACAAGTTGATGTTTGCATGATAAAAAAATATGGTGTAATACATAAATTGATGATTTTCAGAGGGATTTAAGAGTTCACCATATCCATATATGTTGTTTCCGTCTCACGAATGCATAACATAGGAATACTGCATTCAGTAGAAGCCATGTTATATTGTTAGTCTTAATATTAGAGTAAACTAATAAACCTTAAGAAAATAAGGTGTCGTGTCATTTCGATGCGGTCATTTTGACGCGCGTCGAAATGACGTACCTACATTAAAAAAAATAATATTATCTACGTTTGTATTTCGGTGTTTTTACGATATTTTAATTTCTAAGTTTTTTGATTATAAAAAATCGCAATAAATCGTCAAACATACATAATATTCTGTCCTTTAAGTTGTATAGTTGTAGTGATTACTATGATATTTGAACTAAAAACATAAAATCGATTATACTCAACGTGGTTTTGCTATGTTGTTCGTTTGTAATACGGAGACAAAACATGCGGATATGGAATTCTCTTAACTAAAAGACCGTTGTGAATTATTCGTAGAGACATTAATTAGTAAAGTTCTCACAATGTAAAACAAACGAAATCAAATATTGATATATTTTACTTTACAATGTGTTCAATACGATCCTCTTTAATGTCAATGGATTTATTTCACACGGTGATTTAATGAAGCCCATATCTGTTCCAACAATGTTGAAATCGGTATCAGCCGATACTTTATTAAACGACAGCATGGAATAATCCATTGATGTAATCAAGATGCTACAATAGAACTATAGTCTTGTAAAATAAAATTTATTTTTAATAATTTGATTTTGGGATTATGTATCTTTCACAGTAAAAACTGTATCAATTGATCAGGTACGATAAACTAAACAAATGCAAAACCGTTCAAATGTATTTCGAAAGAACATATCCTTTTTCCTTTTTCTTTTTATTCTGCACCAAGTGTCAAAAACGCGGAACAGGTAAATGTTCGTGTTGATCCCTCCACCCATGTCCAATCGAATTTGGATCTAATATTATCTAATGTATCTAATATCCCTAAATTCAGTAACTTTTAAGTACCTAACTAATTGTTACCGATATTAAACAATTTGTAATGTAACAAAATCGTTAGAAAATTCAATTTTCGTTTCGGGGAGCTAACTTTACATACGCAACGCAAATATAATTATTATTAATTATAATTATTTTTAATTTGCTATGATGGATGAATTATTGTGCCTTTAAAATTATTTTTTTAGTACTAATTATATCTATTGCAATTTCTAAATACTCCAAAATCGCAGTACTTTGAACGTTTTAAACTCATGTAATTGCTAAATAACATGTGGATTTCATACAAAAAAAATAAAGAAATATGATATAGAAGTTCAAACTTTTCCTTCAAAGAAAATATTAATTTTGTCAAGTAAAAGAAAAGTCTTGTGAGTCAGTTGCAAATGATAAACTATAAGAAGATTCTAACACATAATATATTTTTGTGTAAAAAATCTAGGTATAATATCTATAATTTCTAGATTTGTCATACAAAAAAAAAATGATATATCAGTACCTACTTATGGTTTATCATTTGCAATTGACGCACAAGACTTATTTTATCTGGTAAAATTAATATTTTCCTCGAGGAAAAAGTTTGAGTTTGATACTTATTAAGAGTTTTGTCACGTTCTCCTATTTTACTTATTTTTTTTTTTTTTTGTATGAATCTACATGTTATTTAGCCATTACAAGAGTTTCAAACTCTCAGAGAACTGTGATTTTGGAGAATTTCGCAATTGCAATAGATATAATTAGTACTACAAAATACATTTTGAAGGTACTATTATAATTATATTATTACGAATTATTCATCCATCATAGCAAATTACAAATGTTAATTAATATTTATATTTGCGTTGCGTATCAAACATTGTAAATTAATAAAGTGTTAGCTCTCCCGAATGGTGGGGGGACCAACTTTACGAATATGACAAGTAGCAAAAACAAGTGACAATTCGATTCGTATGAGAATATTCTTACGTATGATACGAACACTTAGGCAAACCATCTTTCGTACAAATTATCTTGTTATAGTGCAGCTGGGTCTAGTCCCTTGGTCTTTATATTTGCTGCAGATTTCGTGTCTTCGTCATTCTTGCAATTCTACCGGACGTGTCATGTTGCTCACGTCACAAAGTGAATGGTATCCTGTACAACGTGGGTAGTCGTCTTACGATTATTTTTACTGACCGGAATCGCTGAATGTGGGAATTAAGTATGTATTGTTTACTTTGCCCAAATATCTTAGACATTGTATACAATATCTGGGCATTTTCCGTGATTCAGAGGTAGCTTTGATCGATTAGGTGATTAGACATATTATTGTTAAATTTACGCCAAAATTTAGCACCAGAATAGCAATACGCCAATGTAGCCACGTCAATATAGCTACGTCTAGACGGCAACGCTAAAATGTCTTAAATCGATTTAAACTTTACCGTATTCTACGATGATTCTATGAGGTTTTCTATTATACCGTATTCATGGTATTCTTTGAGGCTTGTGTTTGCGCGCCTCGTACGGAAGGATTTTATCCATCGATCGGAGTTTCCTGTTTCGTATCACGAAAAATGTGTTTCGTTTGACTTTCTCATCGGGTTGAATTGGTTCCACGTATTTTTGCGAATCCTTCATTTTTCCAAATGACTCTTTATTTTCAAAATCATACGAATCAATTAATTTGCTTGACATCCGAATTTCGTCTATAGACTTGAAGGTCGTCATGCTCGTCGTAGGAAGCTTGTGTCTCCTTTCGACATTTCTGACGGGCGTATTAAGCGGTTTTGTTGCAACCTGGATATGCGGTATGTCTGCCGACATGATGTTGCCAATGTTCGTAAGAAAAACGTTGGTCAGGTCGCAAAACTTTTTACTGAACTCGATACCATTTATTTTTTCCGGTTGAGTCGGAGTTACGTCCGTAGGGTTCGAGCCCCTTTGCGGCCACGTCTCTTTGTTTCCCATCGGCGACTTCGCGATCTCCGGACGGTTGTAATTATTGTTTTCGATTTTATGCGCACAGCCACTATCGTAGCATAACTTTCTCGATTTTGGAAGCACTCCGTTGGCTACTCTATTACCATTGTTCGACGGCCGAACAATGGAATGCGACGGACGATCTTGGCATTGACATTGGCATTGTTTCCGACTCTTGTGGCACGCACGTCCGCATGAGCCCGATGGTTTATGGTTGTCGGTTGTGTTCTTAAGATTTTCTTGTTTAACAACCGATTCCTTACGACCACTACATCCGCACGAGTCTCTGACCTTCCCGCCACCGGTGGAAGTCTTGTTCGGCGGCGAACCGTGTATGATATTAATCACAAGATCATTCTGGGCTTGCGATTCGCAAGAGTCTTGGTCATTGCCATCCCAATGTGCCATATTCTTGCACAACTGGCAGCTTGTGTTACAATGTGTATCCCTTTGAATTGCATTGCCGACGGCCGTCGACGTGGATTGCGCAGAAAATCCACCGCAAGGTTTACAAGTTGCTCTCGTTTCTGGAAGGTTTCCGGCGTTTGTTCTGTGTTGTGTGTTCATCTTAAGTTTGAAAATGTGTTAAAATCTGTGTGAAATCTTATCGCGTTTAATCGTTTTAGATTTTAATAATTTGAAATGTTTTCGGCCTTGGGTCAGATATTTAATATTACATCGTTTTGAATGGTTGCTACGGGCGATATTTATTGTCGTACATACTGGCCAGTGACATAAAGTATGTTTTCTAGAAGCGTATAGACATTATACTGTTCCCGGTATACATCGTGTAAATCAATAGCGTAGATAAATGGAAAGGGGTTTAGAGGGTTCAAATCTCTCGTTGCCAATATCAAAGTTAGTGAATAAATAGGTTATAACAATAATATTTACTATCTAAATATAACAGCCCTTCCCCCCGTAAATAATCTTTACCTGCTCTCTTGGTGTTATTATTAGTATTTAATGTATAATAATATTTATAATTTTACAACCAAAAGGAAGGTAACAGCAATTTTAAAAAATCGAAAAATTCAAGAGTCTAGATGCAGCACAAATTTCATTAAAATATTTCAAATATGAAAAATGTATAACTAAGAAATTAATATCGCTTAATGGAAATTTCTTGAAATATCCGATTTTAATTTTGTACTAAAAAATTAACAATAACAAAAATAATTATATAACGACTTAAATAGACTATCATCTCTGGTCCGATTACGATTTAAATCTAAGATAAAAGAAATAAAAAAATATTAGGTTATAAATTATATAAAATATAAAATATAAAGATTAAAAATTTTAATTATTTTATTGCATTATTGTAAATTCGAAAATAAAATTAGTCTTTATAAAACGAAGCAACTATGCAGTTATTTATCTGTTCTTATATCGTAATTTATTAATTATTAATAAAAATCGTGAGTCAAGGAATGTTGTGAAAATTGTGAATAATGATGTTGGAATTTAATAATAATAAACCAAGAGCTATAATTTTCGTGATTTTTCAAGTTTTGTCAAAATAAAATATTGAAATTCTCATAGAACTCATTTTTGTAATAAAATGATATAAAATTAAAATAAAAAAATGTATCTAATTTTTCATTTTCAATTGCAATTTCATTAATTTTGTGTGTGATGATGATGATGCAATTTTAATTCAAAACCGATTTTCCGAAAATCTTACTACTATATGAACTATTTGACTAATTTTTTATCTATTATTTTTGTAATTGGGGTACATTTTTTTTTCAATGATCTATAAAATATGCGTGTGAAGTATCTTTTGTTTTGTTTTCTAGATATTAGCATTTTGTTAAACAAAAATTATATTTTGACATATAACAAAAGGTAAAAAAATGTAAAAGAAAAGTTAAGAAATATGAAACTTTAATGTACCTATGAATACCACAAAAATATCTTTTAAAAATTTTGCATCACAGAAGACGATCATTAAATCATTCAGAGAACATTTTGTTATTTTTTTTGGTTACGATGAAAACATACATTTTGTCAATAATCGGTATTATTGTAACTACCGATTTTTTAAACAAAATAATAAGAACTTGGATATATTAGAAAAATAACTAGTTTAATAATAAAACATGGTGATCCATTTTGTATTTTTAGTAAAAAAAAAAAAACAATTTTTCGGTTTAACGATTTTTACAATCGTTTTTTTTATACACCGATTCGAATCCATTTTAAATCGAAAAATAAATGTCAATATCACATAAAACATGTCGTCCGCTGTGTTTGTGTGGACACGAAGCACGAGTGAATGTGAAATGAATTGATTCCAATTCCGTGTGCGGAAACATAATAAAATAAAACATAAACATTTAATGTAAAAGCGAATACATGATTTTCACCCCATAATATTCGATTCAGGGACCCGTTGACGATTTTCTCGTTTACGATTGTCGGCATACATGCTGAACCGTGATGGCAGAACTTCACCAACGACGAATGATTATAATGATATTGCTTTTACGCGACTACCGTTTTACTGATATTCGGTTTTGGTCCTTGTAATATAATATGATATGCGTAGAAGTTTTCCATTGCAACATTATAACTTACCCGGTTGCGATCTCTTGCTCCGTATGCGATTTGTAGAACATCGACGGAGTATGACGGTTTGAAAATGCGTTGATTGAAACGGGATAACGTTTGATAACGCGTTTGAAAACCGACGGGAAACTTATGCGCGATGTATATATGTACATATATATCAATCACATCGTTATTAAAAAATGTAAATGTGTACACATATATATATATATATATAATTATACAAAGTATATGACTGTAGCAGAGTGGGTAGTGTAACGATGTTTTAACTGCAGACTGACCCGAGCAAATGCCGATAGTTTCGATGTTTTCAATTAAAATATCGTTAAAGATTAGCCTAAGTGACACTATAAGCATTCGCTCTAATATGCTGGTCCCACTCCAATATCTGCCAACAGAAAAAAAAAGTTGTTCTCCGTCCGGTGCAAAATATGCTGCCCTTCAGGTGTTGCCGATCTAGACCCGGGTCTCACGGGATTACCCACGTTGAATCCCGAAATGCTAAACGTACGAGTTTATAGCGGCGCTTTCAAATCACCAGCGAAAACATGACTGGATGCTGCGTGCAAGGAATCGTACGATCCGCAAAGATTTTTAAGGCCGTAAAGCTCGATACCGTACACAAAAATATTACTACATTGTAGACTACGCGAAATGATAGAAATGCAGAACCTAATCGCGCGAAAAAATACTACGTAAAAGTTAGGAAAAACACACGTCATCCAAAAGTTTATTCATCCGAAAACAACGAAAGTTAGAGTTGTCCACATTGGTTGAACTGGAAAAAACCCAATTTGTTATAGCATGCAGTATTTGTCTCCGGATGATATCATTTCTTTGCTACGCGACAGTTTGTATCAATTAAGGATGGACATGAAATCCGAATATCTGAATTATCTGGATATCCGGATATTCAAATTCGGATTTGAATCAAATTTTTATACCGATTTGCCGAAGAATCCGGATTATACGGATAAATGAATTTGCTTTTTATATAGCTTATAATTATTTTTAATTTGTAGGTTATTGTTTTTAATATTAAATATGTTATATTTATGTTCGAAAATTATGTAATAGAATTAAATTAATTTAAATATAAAAATTAATAAAGAGTAATTGAATAGCAACATTGAATTGAATAATCCGAATAATCTATGAAATCCGGATACGATCATCACTAGAGATGGGATCTTGGTAAATTTACCCAGTCAATTTTACCGGTAAGGTAAATTTACGTTAATTTTACCGATATTTTTTTTACCCGGTAAATATTTTTACTGTTCTAAAAATCGAGTGACCACTTATTTCAAATGTTTTCATGTGTACATTAATACTAGTGACATTTCTATGAGGTTAATGTTAGGTCCGCAAACCGTTGTAGTCGATACGTCAATATACGAGTATTTTAATATAATATATAATATCGTATTTAATAATACGAGAATTTGGTAAAACCAGTTCAAATTATCACCATTCCCCGAACGTAGTACACAGTACACTGTTCCCACATTGAAAATAAAAAAAGAAACCGATTGACCAACACTAATGCCTCAAAACTATTTTTTGTTCAAGTAAATATAAATAATATTGATTTCTTAAGTCCAGATATAGGTAATAAAGGTAGGTACACACGTAGAGGAAATCCTCAAGGCCCGGCCTCAAGGAAAAGCATCGCCACCACACGCTAACCACACGCCCGGGAATTACTTGAGGATTTTGTCATTTTTAATGTAACTATTACCATAGTGTGTACGTAGTGTGCAGTGTGTACAACGTGTGTACTTATTTGCGTACCGTAATTTATTTTTCGTGGCCGCATTATTAAGTACTCTAGTTTAAATAATATAATATATCTGTACATCATAAATAAAAATGGAGAAGTTAGATGACAATATCATGGCAGCTATTGGTTGCTTGGTAGCAGTGAATTGTTTGAAAACTCGCTAGGTACACACGAAGAGGAAATGATAAACTTTAAATGTTTATAAACGTTTGCTTGCCGGTTAAAACAAAATAATAAGTGAAAAATGAATAGTGATTTCACATAAATTCTCAAGGCAGACCTCACAGTGCCTCCACACGTGTGAATTTGAACTGTACAGTTTGGCCTGCACAGTTTTTCCTTCTTGGCCTTATTGAAATTCGAAGAGGATTTTCGGACTGTGCAGGCTGACATAGGCCTTAAGGCCGATCTTACACACGTGAAGGGAATCCTCAAGGACTGGACTGCGCAGTCCAAACCTTGAGGATTTCCTCTGCGTGTGTACCTACCTTAATAAAATAACACCATCAACTTCTACCAGTTCTACCAATTTAGTATAAAATAACTATGTTCAGTCAGTAAGTATGTTAGCAACAGATAAGGTTCTATAAAATGTAGATGAGATTGTAAATGAAGATGACAGTGAAGATAAAGAAGAAGAAAATTATGATACAGATGATGTGGTTGAATCTGATAACTTATCAGATGATTCAGATGAACATAATATTTAAAATGATGATGATTTTTATGTATCACACTTTGAATAGGTTTATGAATTCAACTATTAAATTTTAATTTTATTTAGGAATACCGACTACTGAGATAAGTAATAAAGGAATAAAGCGAAGTAAAAATACATTTATAATAAGTTAATTTTAATTTTTTTCCTTTGTTCAAATTATTTCAAATTTGCATAATTTATTCATCATATTATTCATATTTATACATATATAAATATAATAGTTGAGGTTAAGTGTGGATAAATATCCAGTGGTAGTATTGGTCAGCTGAGTTATAAACATGTATTTGAGTTTATAATGAATTAATAAAAAGAATATACACTATTAAAAAAATTTACGTAAATTAACCAAAAAAAATTTTATAGTCAAATTCCCATCTCTATCCATCACTATTATCAATACTGCAATGCAATATTACTGCATGTGTACGATTTTCAAGTCATAATGTTGAAAATACGATTTTTTCCAAGAAATGTAATAGAACTCGAAACCGACAAAAATAATTAAATAATTATTTATTAATTAATAACATACTCTCGATTCCCGTTTGTCGCGTAAAGTATAACCGATTGAAAATAATTTTAAAAATCCGTTTTATACACACCGACCGCGATTTGTCCTATGCGGAATGTCGATGGCAACACATTTCTCATCGCACTGTTTATTAGTGCAATCTGGAGACACTGCAGCAGTCTCGATCTAAATGTGATTTCAAATGTTAACATATTATAGTGTACAAATGTCGTCTCACGTTTGATTTATTCTGTCGCGAGCGGACAAAAGGATGTGAAGCGCGTTCCCGGTTTTTCACGAATTCTCCGCGCTTGCCCTTAACTCGTAACACGTATACTGATGTATGTATATGGTATATATATATTTTGTCCACACGGGTATCTAATCGAGACCCATCCCGACCTGACTCCTTAATACAATCGTTAGCCTTTAGGAATCGTTTTACGTCTCAATGCTCGACGCAGATTTTATATTAGTGCGCGTGCGAAACTACTCAGCTATCGACCTGTCACCACGTGTACCGATCGACATCCAGATGATATTATTGCGGAGACGGTACGACAAAAGAACCTTTTCAAAACGGTTTTATAATTAATGCACCGTATAATATAAAATAAACCGGTACGCATTTGCCACCGTCGCGGATTTGCGTCGTTTCACACAATTTTCCGGTCGTGACAACGATGGTTTTGTACGGGACGCTATTTAGTATTGCCTAGCGAAATTTTATGAAAATCAGTCTAAATCGAATAAAACAGTATGATTGCACGTGAAATTCCAGGTCAAACCTGAGTGTTAATAGGTATAAGTGAGGAAGGAAAAACATATTGTTTCAAATAAAAATTTCAGCGTAAACAGCTGCGGCTTAGCTTGATAGCTCTACGAATGATGAACAGTCGCGAAGACTGTGCACCACTATTAAGTGGTTGTTTGTATTTGTATTTGTATTAACCTACGGAAGACTGATTACGAAACATTTTCGTCATTATCTTATAGTAGTTGGAAGTACTATTTTTTAGTTTTTACATACTTTATTTGGTACAACAAATAGTACATATTGTGGAACACGAATCGATCGGCATTCCTACCAAATGTTTCGGTTATATAATCAACCTGATTTGAACGAAATTGAACTGAATTTTATTATAGTAGTACTTATACCTGCTGTAAAATTTGCTCACGATAATTATTTAAACGGTATCTACAACCAGATAGTAATAGACCACCGTCTACAAAGTTTTTCCTTATTTAATAATGAATACAGGTGTCAGACGGAATAGTTGACCAAAATCGAGTTGCTATGAACAAGCTATAAATTCAAATATAAGTCGATAATGTAAAACATAAACAGACTAAAAACTATGATAAAATGTTCGTACCAATTACTTACTCGTACGAACACTACCTAATAAAAGTACCTTCTCGTAACTCACAGTACGATACATGCGTTTATAATCGAAATTTTATCTTTTAACTATATTTTCAATGTCGACGAATATACAAAACATGTACAATAAACGTGTAATCCTGAATAAGAGGAAAAAAATAAAAATAATAAGCAAACACCATCTGCGAGTGGCGTTAAAAAATTGACGAAAATCCCAATCGCTATTGTAAAATCAAATAACCTCAACAAAAAATAAAAATAAAAATCATCGGGAAAAAAACATTCCACTCTGTATTTTGAAGAATAAAATTTGCTCTCATAAACAGATACGTCTTTTCAATTAAAATCATTCGATCAGACATAATTTACGAAAATAATTCTTTCCTACACATTGAAATAAAAACCGATTCATTATTTCTGTTTCATAACGCGAAGAACACGGAGTTTATGAATATATTTTCAGTAGGTCTAAGTTCCAACACTAATCACCGTAAAATAATAGAATATAGTAGGGTTTGATATCTCAATAAAAAAAAAAAAAAAATCTCAATATTTTCTTTGAGTCCAAATAATTAATAAGTAGATGTATATCAGCTGCGTTAAGTAAAATGAATCCATAACAGATGACGTAAAATATACAAAACTATTATAGTTGTACAAGTCGGACAAAAGAATTTTGCCCTCAAACACGTTCCTTAAATATTTTACAAAACAAAATATAGAATATAATACCCAAATAGTAAATATATGTTTTACGAGTTGGTATATTATATGGAAGTTCCAAGAACACTTAAAATGTTTCCAACCAAATATTTGTATTACAATAGAAGAGAAAATAAAATGTTCAATTCTTATTAATGTTGAAAGTTTATAATGCACCATTTTATCTTTGACTGCCTATATTCCGTATTGTTTTACATGAAACAGTGGCATAAATCTTTATTTTAACGATTCAAATATTTAAAGATTATATGAAAATAATTCAAACTATCAAACCACTAAGCATAGAATTAATCAAATCGCTTTGTAATTAAATTCAGTAGATAAATTAATGAATTGAACTTGGATAACTGGTATGACGAGGGAGCTTTTTTTATGATAATTTCCATGAAGATTTCTATCTCAGG
The DNA here is from genome assembly GCA_034509805.1 of Sipha maydis. Lineage (NCBI taxonomy): Eukaryota > Metazoa > Arthropoda > Insecta > Hemiptera > Aphididae > Sipha > Sipha maydis. The sequence goes on from JASXSY010000315.1 coordinate 52,727, forward strand.
TCGAAAGAAATGCGAACACAAAGTCACTAGAAAATAATCTGTTTAGGACATAATTAAGTTAAACGATTAAAGCTTCTACAAAAGCATCGATTGAAGTAAAAGGTCACGTGGATAATACAAATTAATCGAACATTTTTCTAAATAACATAGATTGTCATTTTTTCACTCCAAAGATTATTTTCTAATGCGAAATATAATATTCCCAATTTATTTTTAAGAAATAAATATAACGTATGTCATTCTATCGGTAAATAGCTATAATTACAAAGTATTCATTAAAATATGCTTGCAAAACTTCAATTATAAATTTAATCAGACCTCACAGTTCAATCGAACGTTTGAATTTTGACTAATTACTACAAAATAATAAACCTAACAATGTTAATAACTATGCCAAAAACCAACATGATATTGCTATATTTGTATCGAAGATTATAGATTTATATAATTACAGTCGTGATACGTATAAATTATAATTATATGATAGTGCGAGAGTCATTTAACGTGTAGACCGTAAACTTAATTTCATTAGTGGGCTCAATATTATAATTACCTACAAACATATATTATGCAGCACGTACGTAAATATATGTAAATTTTAATAATATACGTAGATATAATAATATGCAGTATTATAATGACTAAAAGTCATACGACAGAGCTAATAAAACGTTATGGAAAGAGGGACAAAGTGAAACCCTGCAAATTGGCGTGTAACATATTATTTTGTACCATACCGTCTGAAACATCATATAATCTGTTGGGATTAAAAATCAATTCAAATTATAAAATAGCCAATTATAAACACTGAAACAATAAATCGTTAGGATCGCATTAGTTTATAATTAGTAATCCAGTGCACTATAACTAAAATTATGAGATATTATGTAATTATCATAAAATGCTGTATTGAATAAATCCAAGTTTCAATTATCAACAAAATATCTGACGCAACGTAGTGATCCCATGACACTAATTGTTAGTTTTACCGATTAGATCCGTAGAATCGCATGTTGAAAATACGAGGCATATCCGGAAAGTAAAAGTTCTCAATTTAAAAAAAAAAAATACAGGACATTGTAGGTATACATATTACTTATTTTTCCACATAGACACCTTCCCGTTCTATGCATTTTTTAAGTCGTGGCACAACTTTTTGATGCCTCCCTCGTAGAACTCTCCCGCTATCTCCTTCGTCTACTTCAAGACCTCACCTCTTGTTTCTCCTCCTCATCGGTTTGAAATTTTTTTCCACCCATGTAAGTCTTCAGAAAGGTGAAAAGATGAAAATCTGAAGGCGCTAAGTCAGAGGAATATGCAGGATGGTTCAAACTGTCCCAACCAAATGAGTCCAAACGGGCCTTGGTTGCGTTGGCCGTTTGTGGGCGGGCGTTGTCGTGCAACAAACACACTCCCTTCGTTAACATCCCACTTCGTTTGTTTTGAATTGCTCTCTTTAATTTTTGTAAGGTCTCACAGTGTCGTGCTGCATTAATTGTCTGCCCCTGAAGCAAAAAATCAATCAAAATTATCCCTTTTCGATCCCAAAACACGGATGCCATGATTTTTTTTATCCGAAATTGAAGTTTTGAACTTTTTGGGCAGAAGGGGAACTAGTGTGCCGCCACTGTGATGACTGTCTTTTTGTCTCAGAAGTGTAATGAGCCACCCATGTTTCATCACCAGTCACAATGGAACTCAGAAAATCCTCACCATCCAATTCAAATCGCTCAAGGAACTCGTGAGCGCTATCGACCCGATTCAATTTGTGTTGCTCTGTCAGTTGTTTTAGGGCCCATCTTGAATGCAATTGAACACAATTTTCGATATCCCAGAGTTTTTGTAATTTTTTCATGTAACAGGGATCTGGCAATTTGTGGAGCCATTGCAGACATTTCATCCACTGTCAATCGGTGATCTTCACGAACAGTTTCGTTGATTTTTTGCACCAACTCATCGGTCACAATTGATGGTCTTCCACTTCTTTACTCGTCATGAATATTCGTTCTTCCTTCATTAAACTTACGACACAACTTGAATACGTTCGTTCGGTTCATAGCACCTTCGCCATACACAGTTTTGATCCGTGTAAAAATGTCAGTTGGAGTTTTTCCTTCCGCGAGAAGGAACCTTATGACAACGCGCGTTTCGCACTTGGCGGGATTTCTTATCGACATCTTTCACAAAAACGAACACTACGAAGCAAATTTTAGTAATGACATGGATCGGCGGTGCTTGTTGGGTTAAGGAGACTCCCCACTACCACTTAGTGTTGCCAACTTTTAAAAAAAAATTTTTACAGCACGACAGCCGAACAGTACTCTTACTTACTGGATATGCCTCGTAACATTGTGTTGAATAATTCTTAAATGCACTTAATGTGAATGTGTATAGTATATACGTATAACCGTATATTCAATAAAAAGTAAATACTCACCTAGGTAAATTCACTGATTCACAAATGGGTAGGTATATATAGGTGTATATGTATATAAAATAATATAATTATTATTATTTCACTACGTGTAATTTAAATAAATTACATTTGTTAAAATCTTAAAATTTTTAATAATTTATCTTTGCAATATATATATATATATAGTTGAATCCGTTGAATGGGGACACCGTATAAAAGAGGCAACCACTTAATTAAGACTTATAGGGCAGAGTCCTGAACGAATGTATTCGTTTAAGGCAATTTAGCATCGTTTATTGGAAACAAACCTTCGGTTATAAGGGACATAGTAATCTATGCATACTTACTTTCTTATCAAAACAGTAACTGTCTAATTTTTGTTTCTATCAGATTTTATTGTACATAATAATTGTATGTTTAAATAATAACAATTACCTATGTGTTTTACTTTTACTAATAATTTATTTATCTCCTAAAACCACATATTTCGTCAAAATATATGTATCGACTAACCCGCGTACACAATTTGCCAATAAGCAAAATTTTAATAAATTACAACAAGGAGAATAGATTATTTTCATCAGCCCAACAAAGAATGAATTATGATAATAATTGTTGTATAGTTTACGATATCATTATACATATATATTAATATATTTTATACGTATATATTAAAAATAAAAATGTTAAAAAAAAGTGTAAATTTAGTATGTATTTTTCTTATAAAATTATAATAATACACTTTATATAGTTTTTTAATTTTTTTTTTTTTTTTTTTTTTTTAAATCGGTTTATTGGGACAGTAGTATAATGTGAACAGATAGATCATCGACCTGTGTGTCCCCATAAAGCAGATTTCATTGTATATGTTTTTTTTTACAGAAAATGGCATAAAATAGTATAATTTAATATTATTTATTTAATGTTAGTTAACATTTACGTATAAAACCAACTATTTGTATGCTATAGCAAGCATTTTATGCAATATTAAATCAAGTTTATTGGGCATTATTTATAAATAATAGTAGTACTTAAATAATATAAAATTAATTTAAAATCTAGAAGAGCACATATAATTATAACTACAAAGCATGGAAGAATTAAAGAGTGGTATTGGGAAAATTGACTTACTTGGGCTATTTGATCAAAGCGTCCAAACAGATCATTAAGAGTCTTCACGAGATCGGATGCAGTCAGTTGTTCAGATAATGGAGTAAAATTTACTATGTCTGCGTACAAAATGCTTTAAACAGAAGAAATATTTTTTTTATATATAAATCCGTATTGTTCATAAAACAAGAAAATCATCTTTTTTTAAAAAAATTAATTTTCTACAATTTATTATTATAAGTTTTACAGCTATATTATTTATTTATTTAGTAAAATAAGAAATAATAATCTAACAGTTTACTGCACGTAAGAATAAATTTAATTTTAGTACAAGCATACGACAAGAAAGGCTAAAATGTAAATATTAGTATAGTGGAGTATAGTGAGAACATCTATGCTAAATGGTTCGAAATGTTGGGCGTCTATCAGGAGAATAGAGCAGAGTATGAGTTTTACGGAAATGAGAATGCTTAGATGAATGAATAGAATGACAAGAGAATATAGGATAAGGAACGAATATGTGAGATGTAGTATTCCTACAGTGTCGGTAGTGAACAAGATGAGAGAAATAGACTGAGATAGTTTGACTATGTGATGGAGCGAGTGGAAACAAAATCAGTAAGAGTGATTAAGAAAATTAACGTTGAAGGGGAAAAAAACAGGAAGACCAAAAAAAAAAAAAAAAGGTTTGATACGATTGTGAAATGATGGTTATTGGCTTATGCGTAGGGGATGTAAACAATTGAAGCAAGTGGAGGTTTAGGACAAAGGTGGCCGTCCCCAAATATTTGGAAAAAGGCGAAGGAGAAGATGAATGCAAGCATAAAACAAATCTTAATTAAAATGTATTTCCGCACAATTATACAATAGACACTCAATAATAATGATTACTAATACACTTTTATAACACGGAGTTGGGTATATGTAATTTTATAACATCGGTGTCGTTCGAATTTAATCAAGGTATATATTTTCGTTTAACTAAAAATAAACACAAAGGGTATTTAAATATAGAGTAATTATTTTAGTTTTTTTTCTTCCCAAAACTGATATTGTATTACACCAAAAAAAAAATTTAAGTTAATTAACAAAATAACGAAAATTACATGATTTTTATAATTAAGTGTGATTGACTAACGCAATGGATGCATCGAAATTGGAGAAAATAAAATTACAAACTCCTCTCCCTCCTCTTCCCAAATCACATTTGAATGCGTTTTATTTGATAAAAGCCCATCAATAAATGATGCAAAGTCTTAAGTACTATGTGAAACCCGAAATCATTTTTGAGAAAATCACGATTAAGTATTAAATATTGTTTTATAACAAAATATAGGTAATATAAACTTCACCGTAATGGCTTGCGTAGTTAAGATTTATTACGAAATATTTAATTAGGTAGTTTTAAAAATCTAACACTGTAATTAAGAGCTCCTTGATATTATAGAAGTAAATGAACTTCAGATTGGTTGATTTTAACAATGAACTTTTAATGAAAATAAATTACCAAACGCTGCATAATTATGAAGATATAAGATCGTTTAACACATTTATTTAATACATATATATCTTACGATTTATTATGGTTTTATCATATTTGTTAAAATACAAATAAATGCATGTGTATAATGTAATTTTATATACGAGTGCATAGATAAATTTTGTTATAGTTGCTGGTGTAAAGTTATGATGGCGGCCAGTCAAATTAGCGAATACAAATGTATGAACGAGTATAGTTGAAAACAACTTGCTGAATTCGTAAAGAGTAATATTATTAAATATGATTTAATTTTCTAGCAATAACGACTAATAAAACTAGTATTTATATTTTTTTTTCAAATTATATCGAAAAATAACGATAAAATTGTGTTATAAATGTATAAGTCAACTCTTTTTACAAGATTTCAAGATAGGTATGATACCTAAGTACAACGGTTGTTGAATTTATAATTCAAAACGTACCAGCACAATTACAGAGTGTAGTAAACCGTTAGCATTCCCATAGATCAGTTTATTAGTTTTTATTTTATTTTTTTCGACTATTTAAATCAAAATCGAGTTTCTCATTTAATAATCCTAAGTCTTACCTAACATTGTTATGGCGTTGCACATACATCTCGTGGAACCTTGTTTGCTTGTTGGCCACATCATCTTGACAAGCATCGGCCATTTTTAGCATTATACTCCTTTTCACCTTAAATAAAAATGTTTTCGTTAAAACGTTGACTACTCATATGTTTATAATAATAGGGTTAATAGCATTAAATTCTCAATTTGGTCTCTTAATGGATTTTCATAATTCTAATTTTCAAAAAATGTGTTTTAAACATCGTTTACAATTTGTACAACAAAATGTCTATACCGAAACGAAGTAGTATAGGATAAAACTTAGGAATATTGTTTCTACTTTGGACACTGCAATATAAGGAAATTCTAAATTTCGTTTCGAATTATAAACTACGATTGAAAAAATGCACCAATTTTTTATTTGAGTGTTACCATTTAATACGTACGAGTACAACGACGAGTATGACTAATAAATTAAACTTCAAAAACATAATTGTATTATTTGCATAACACATACAACGCATGCAAGAAGATCAGAATTTCACGTGACAACGATTTTTTTAAACATTTAGTACAATATGATGGAATACAAATTTTTTGATTATACAATTTCATAACACTTTCCTGTTATAAGTGTATATTGATATACACTCAATATTAATAATATGATGAAACCTCGTTGTCACATGAAATAAAAAATGACACAAGTGGTTTTATAATATATATATATATATATATATATATATAGTTGTAAGTACGTATTATGCGAAAAAAGACAATAGTTTGGTAGTTAGTTTGCAATTAAAGTTTAATTTTTATCGTCAACCACGCAAACTAGGAAACATCATGTTCAAAATTTTCATATAATGATATATTGACAAAATCGCCGTGCACTGCATAAATTATTTATATAAATGATTACATAAACACGACGACTGAGAATGAGAAAATAAAGGAAGGAATGAATACATTGAGAATGATTGGTCACTTTACATGTTGATAATTTATATTAATAGGAAAAATTGTTTAAAATTAGTTTTTATATAAATAAATATGATAAGAAATATAAATACAGAAGAACTCTGATAATCTGAAGGTCGATCAACCGAACGGCCAATTAACCGGACGAGAAAAAAAAGTTTAGTCTTTTAATAACTCGTAAATCGGATTGCTGCTACATGCTAGTTAGAGTATGGAAATGTATACGAAATTGCCCTCTGGAAAATTATGGAATAAGTTATTTAAGCAAGCTGAAGACATCTAAAATTTAAAGTTAAATGTTTAAATAGCTGAAATACAGAAGTGTATAAATCGAATTCACGTATTTTAAGATTCTGATTAAGATAATCTAAATGGGTGATTGCTTTTGAACACAAATGATTCTAAGTATCAAAAACTTTCAGATAATTAAATAGTTCGTAGCTTATTTATAAGAGATGATATTGGAGAAGAGGAAAATTAAACTGACGATTTGATTGAGGTAAAAATGGGCCATCATATTTTGAAGCTTTTGATGCGTTATTTGATGTTTAAATAGTTTGAGAGGTGTTAAAATCGAACACCACTCAAGTGTTGCAGTTATGAAGATTGAAAGACATAACTGCTAAAAAAAGAAAGTCAATAATAAATTGAATTTATAAAATGTCAAATTTATATTACACATAAATAATAAATACATTCATATAATATATTCATTCAATTATATAAATTTAATTTGTCATAAATCAATTATCTGGATATTTTCTTATCTGTACCACCCTTGAAATTAATTAGTCTGGATAGTCGGAGTTCTACTGTTCTAATACTTATAATTTACAATCAAGATTTTGAAATATTAATTATAAAAAAAAATAAAATCGTTATAACTCTTATGTTCACAAAATACGAGTACATCGTGCGAACACGGATCGTGTAAAATAATCATTAATCTTTCATTACCGCAAAGTTGTATTCATCAAACTTTTGAACGTGCGTAGTTACAGAATTATAAGGATTCTGTGATAAAATGATGTAATCAGACATGATAGATATTAAATTAAATTTTTAAATCGAATCAAATGTTGATGTATGTAGATTAGAAATATTATGGTCACATTATTCATATAGACCAATATAATTACAAGTTAAAATATATAAAATGTTACTTGTTCCATCAAAATAAATTCAATAATACTTTAAAATTGTTTTTTTTTTTGCGTTTTTACTCAACGAATCAAAAAATGTTCTGTATAAGATAAAACCGTTTAGTATTTCCAATCATATAAGATATGAAAAACATTGAATTTTTGATTTGCTCTTTTACTAAAATATATATTTATATAAGAGTAGAAAAATAAACATATATAATATTGTAAAATAATGTAGTAATTCGTTTCATTCAAAATCCATAAAGGTTTACATGTAAAACGCATGTGGATTTTTAAAATAAAGAAAATCAAAAATAGCTTACGAAATCGTTAAATACACAATCACTGTGGTTTCGTAATAAAAATTAATGTATAATATAGTATTTTGTTTTTCGTTAAAAGATTTTTTGATATAGAAATAATGAAAAGTTCATGAGAATGTTAAGTTCGTATTCAGTAGGACATAAAACTAGTTATCATCGCAGCATTTTAAAAATAAGAGGAATTAAATGAAAAGACTGCCTAGATCTATGACTATAAATTTAATATCGTATCTATCGATTTTGATTGAAAAATTTAGAAAAAAGTAACTCTTCGTCACATAATACCTATTATCTTTTCCGTATGATTTTCATTCAGTTTTTCACTTCTATTATGTATCATCAGAAAAAAAAATTATTTAAAAATGTTTATGTTACACTTTTTAGCCCAATCCTAACTATTGTATTTAATTCCTCTTTTCCTATATTTTATCAAATTACTGTACATAAAATAAAATAAAACACTGTTTTATATGATTAATAAAACTATACTGATAAATAAATAATTTTTATTTTTAAATTAAATAATTTACAATCAGTGCTATGTGCATAGTAAGAAAATAGGACATAATAACAAGACAAGTTTATAAAATAACATGAATAACAACAATGAAGGAAAACTATCCAGTAATATAACACTCAGGGACAGGTGTGTTTTTTATATAATATTATAAGTATATTATGCTAATTAAAATTTGTGCTTTTCTTTTAATTGTAAAGAAGATCTCAGAGTTTATTTTTGATTTAACAGGAGTATCGGATTAACAAATTATTAGGAAAAGCTGTGGTGGAAAATTAAAAAAAAAAAAAGAACCGGATGGGCCTCGCTCTGCTGTACACTTGGGGGTGAAGTGCGACTCTTCATAGGATAGGTCATTATAATGGATTTGTTAAATTTGAATTCAATGATAGGTATCATTGTATACGAAAAACAATTCTGAACGGAGATGATATGTTAGTCTAGAAATACATTGTTATTTATAAATATTGTAATAAGTATATTTTATTTTGAAACGAAAAATTTAGAAAAATTGTCTATAAATGATATGTCAAAATACTTTGAAAACTTAACCATGTATATAGAACGTCAATATAAAGATTTGGTGAATATTTCAAGTTGTTGCGGTTTTTCGTTTTTGAGTTAGAGCATTTTAAAAAAACCGAAATCATTTGTCAGTCTAGAATATTATACATTATATTACATTTTACATGTAATTTTATGTCAATATTCGCTGTTCAAACGCTTATAAAAAAAAAATTGTGCCTATGGATTTTAATAATTTTTGAATGACAATAAGAACTACTTCTGTAGAATCTTCTATTAAATTTTCAAGTATTTTGTACAAGCCAATTTTTATCACCGATTATAAAAAAAAAAATGAAAAAACAATTTCGTAAATATTTAAATTTCAAACAGTCATAAAGTTTTTTCCTCTAAGTCCGGTAGAAATTTTTTTAAAGATTTTTGTAAAGTAGCTTATACATAACCTAGTGTGAAAATTTTGAACCTTAAGTATGAACAGAAAAAATTTTATGAATTTTTATATACAAATTAACTTGCAAATTATCGTGATTTTTACACATTTTATACAAATTTGAGCTTTAAGGGCTAGTAAAAAAAATTTGAGTAAATTGATCACCGATATTTTTTAGTTACAACAAGTTTAACTTATTATAAACCTTGTATTAAATTTTCAAGAGTTTTCGGTCTGCCAATTAAATCTTATAGAGGTTTAAAAACATAAATTTTACAAAAATTGAAAATTGAAATTGTCTATTAATAAGTCAAAATATGTCAAAATACTTTGAAATCTTAACCATGTATAGAAAACGTGAATATAAATATTTGGTGAAAATTTCAAGTTGTTGTGGTTTTTCATTTTTGAGTTAGAGCATTTTAAAAAAACCGATATCATTTGTCAGTCTAGAATATTATACATTATATTATATTTTACATGTAATTTTATGTCAATAATCGCTGTTCAAACACTTATAAAAAAAAATTGTGCCTATGGATTTTAATAATTTTTGAATGACAATAAGAACTACTTCTGTGGAATCTTCTATTAAATTTTTAAGTATTTTGTAGGAGCCAAATTTTTTTTATCACCGATTATAAAAATAAAATGTAAAAAAATCAAATATTTTAAATGCCTATAAGTGGCCTAAAAATCAATATTATATTTTGAAAAAAATATGACATAAAGGAATGCGATTTATTCTTTTTGAATTATAACAAATATTAAAAATCGTTTGAGAATAAATCGCTATTTTATGCAATTTCGTAAATATTTAAATTTCAAACAGTCATAACATTTTTTCCTCTAAGTACGGTATAAATTTTTTTAAATATTTTTGAAGAGTAGCTTATAGATAACCTAGTGTTAAAATTTTGAACCTTAAGTATGAACAGAAAAATTTTTATGAATTTTTATCTACAAAATAACTTGCAAATTTTCGCAATTTTTACATATTTCGTATAAATTGAAACTTTGAGCACTTATAAAAAAAAATTGTGACTCACTTTTTTTTTTTATCAGTTAAGGAACAACTTATAAGAAACCTTGTATTAAATTTTCAAGATTTTCTGGCCGGCCAAAAAAATTTAATCGTAATTTTAAAAAAAATACTTAAAAAAATTTAAAATTTCAATTGTCTATAAATAGCTCAATAAAAATCAAAATACTTTGAATAGAGAACGCTAATCTAAACATTTGATGAAAATTTCAAGTATTTACATCGATTAGTTTTTGAGTTATAGCAAAATAAAAAATTTGATTTTGTCGAAAACTGGTTTTGCGTAAAAACTCCCGTTTTTCCCTTATTTTTTTAGGATTTTTCCCGTCGCATTTAAAAAATAATTAAAATTTTTTACTTTTGACCAACTAGATTCACTTTTCTTTCAGAAAAGTTGCTACATTAGCAAATCGAAGCATTTTTACTGCCAAAAAAGTTGTCGTCAGACACAAAAATAAAATAAAAAAATTAAAAAAAAAAAAAAAATAAAAATTTTTTTTAAAAAAATCACACATTATTGTAAAACCAATAGATTCCATCACTCCGTTCAGAATCTAAAATAATTTGAATAAAATATTACAGCCAAATCAAAAATGCAATAATAATCGTTTATTATAACATGTGTCATATTTTAAAGACGTATCGAGTTTAATTAACTATAATATAAGGTCTTTGTAAAATACTTGAGGTGTGAGTTGTTTGCGATTCGAGAATATTGTTTGTGTTTTTTATAAACTGCTACAATTGAAGTAACATTTAAAACAGGATTATAAACACTTTAAACTCAACAAGTTAAGTAATTACATTTACTTTTTTAACACCACGCTTAACATTTAATTGCAATTCAAACAAAAAACTGAAACCATTTTGCCTTCTTGTAATTTAAATGCGTGTTACAAGTCATCGGTGCAGCTCCTATATACATTATGGATAAATACCTACTCGTATTTACCAACAAACCGTTAAAATCAACAGATAATAATGCATCATTATATTACGATGTTGACTGAAGTTTCAAATACTTAATAGTTTATTGTTTAAAATTAGTGCTAAACTAAAGCTAAAATAACTATATCAAACTGTTAAGAATCAGAATTATAATTTTTTTAGAACATCTCGCATAAAAATAAAAATTGTAACTGGGAAGATGCGTTATTAGTTATTTTCAGGTGAAATCGGTTTAGGAAACGAAAATTATTACCGTTTATTATGCACGAACAAAATGTATTTAATATTCAGGATGATCTTTTTACGGTCAAACATACTATACAAAATGTACGTTTCATTGTGAAGACTGTCTTTCCATTCGAATGTGATTATAGGTATTTACTCTCATTCTTTATTTTTAATTATTTTATGTAATTCGTTCGGTTACTACTTTTAATTAATTTTCTTCATTTTTATTAAAACTATTGGATATTAATTTATTATATTTTAATATATGTTGAATAATATAAAAAATATCATTCTTTTTTCAGTATTAACATGGCTTTAAGAAAGGTAATGATAATAAAAAATTATTATGCTTATTCAAATTAATCTTCAGTTAATTGTGACTGACCCAAATTAAACATCTTTTGAATTTTTAAAATGTAATACATGAAATCAATATAAATTAAAAACGCAATATAATTTTAAGTTTCATCAGATTTCTGTGAAATTCATACAAACATATATACATACACACGCACACATACACACACATACATATAAAAATATATATAAAAACGTATGTTGCGTACAGGTAAAACATTTTTTTTTTCTTACGTACAAAGGCAGTTTGATATTTTTTCCATTTTTAAACTATTTTTAATTTCATTACATTCCAAGTACTCCCATTTATCACTTATACAATACGTACAGTTGTATTCAAAAGCCAACTTGAAAAGCTTATGAAATTAAATATAATATTCAAGGTTCTAAATCTAATTGTAAATATTATTATTTTGTTTAGAAAAGTTTAATTTCAAATATAAATGCATTAGAACAATTTTTTTTTTAATTTAAGTAATTTTAAGATACCACATTTTACATGTTGTGAATATATATTCGAAAGTTCACGAAAATCTATAATTTATACTGTTAATATTATTAATGATGTTTTTAAATTCCAAAATTACGAAGAACTAAGCATTATTTAAAAATATATACGATTTTATTAATATTAAGTTGTATATTTGTGAACATTTTGCTTGTAAATACGAGCATGAAGTATAATATATGAAATAGGTGCGGAAAATATTTTGTAAATAAAAAAATTAATAATAAAATAATTAGTTTTATTTATGACTATGCACTTTATGTAAAATTTGCAGAAATTATATCAGATAAATTTCATCAATATTTAAATAGGAATTAATTATGTATTGTGTAAAACTATCATGAGCTCATTTAAATTTAAATTTTAAACTTATACATACATTTAAAAAGTTAATTTTTGGTCACACCAAAAGCTCTACATACATTTTGAAACTAATAACATTAATATTTTACTTATTTATTTATTTTTTGATTTACAGATAGCTAATTAATCAATACTTTGAAATAAAGAATTCAATTTTTCATTCAAGTTTCAAAATAGATGATAAAATACTATTGAGCTTTAATCATCAACTTACTAAGAAAATATAACAGTAAAAAAACACCACAAACACTACAATTTTAATTTTAATTTATTCTACTGTCAAAGAATCACCTTTGCTTGATTTCCCATCGAGCTTAACCTAATGAATAAATCCTTGTTTCATTCAAAATCTAATAATGAATTATGGTTTTTAAAGTTGGTATGTACAACGGATACATACCGTATTATGTACTATGTTCAGTGAGCTGATGTTTTTTATAGTGAATATGGATACATATGACGTACGAATACAATACAAACAAATATTCTTTAATAAGACATTAACTTAAAGTGAAAGAAAATAATCAATATTTTTTTCTATAAACAGAAAAGATAATGAATAATTGTACAGGAGTATATAAGAATGTCAATGTTAACCATTGTGGTATCGTTAAAACGTTCAATACAATCAATTTTATATTTAAGACTCAAATATTACAGTTATCATAACAACTATAAAACTTAAAAGGAAGAATATTATTTATGTTTGACGATTTATTACGTTTTTTTATACTCCAACAAATTATAAAACACATATTAACATTAGATAAACAGTTTTAGAAACTCATAACTCACTAAGAAATTAAAATATCGTAAAATACACTGAAATACAAACGCAGATAATATTATTTTTTTAATGTAGGTACGTCATTTCGGTGGACGTCAAAGTTACCGCATTGAAATGACACGACACCTTATATTCTTTAGATTTTATTAGTTTACTCTAATATTAAGACTAACAATATAATATGGGTTTTACTGAACTCAGTATTACTATGTTTGCATTCGTGAGATGGAGACAACGCAAATGGTTATGGCAAACTCTTAAATCCTTTTGAAAATTGTCAGTTTTTGTGTCACATAATATTTTTATCATGCAACACCAACTGTCAATAATGCTTGACAATTGTAAAAGTGATGACACACCTAGGTGATTCGCATGAGAATTTTGCAAAAAAATATAATATGGATTTAAATCTATTTTGAGATATCTTATAAATATCTATAAATATTGTCTACATTTAAAGTATCATTTTGAAAATAGTAAATGGCACCTATAACTAACAAAAATTACCTTTTCGTATAATTTGTTGAAAATGATTATAAATCTTTCTTTTTATTGAATTAAAAGTTATTTTAACATTTATTTTGTTGTTAGCTTATGTATTTTAAAATATAGAGGAATAAAATATTAATTCACAAGTGAAAGTTATTTTTATGTTTGAGGTGTTGTGTAGTAATCAATTTATTTTAAGAAATGTATAATATCTTTTGGTCGACGTTAAAGGTATTTAAGTAATTGTTGGGTAAATACTGATTTAGTTGCGAGATCAGTTACTTTATCAGTCATAGTGTTGCTAGTGATATCTATGTATGATAGTTTCCTTATAAGTTCAATTTTTTTTTTCTGATTTGAATTTCGATTTGAGTTGGAATGTGGCGAATATTTTTTTTTCATAATGACTATATTATAGTGTTTATATTTTAATACTTTAAGTTAATTTTTATATGATAATTGTAAGAAAACTTGTCCGAGTAAATAATTACACCAATAACAGTTATCATTGTATCATTCTTATATTGTATTGTAGTATAAACTTAACTTATCTTCAAAAAATCTTATTCCATAACCATTTAAAGGTTATGCAGTTAAGATAAGGTAATTAGGTATTCAGTCATGATATAACTGTAAATCATAGAGGTAGGTATAAACTGTATTTCGTTAACTAATAATAAATTATAAAAACTGTTGAAATCATGATAAGTAAATTGAAATTCATAAAATATAATATTAATTTGTTGTTACAATAAAATAAAATATTTTATTTTACTAGAAATTAAAAATAATTATAAGTTATATAAAAAGAAAATTCATAAATCCGGATAATCCAGATTCTTCGGCCAATACGGATAAGAATTTGATTCATATCCGGATTACTATTGTAAATTGCATAATTAGTCATCCAGTAGAATTTAATAATTAATATTTTTATCGAAGTCCAAATATTCATTTCGGTATATCTAAATTGAACTGTAATAAATAAAAAATGTAATTGGTATTGTTAAGTATTATAAAAGACCTCTACAATATTTTTTGGTTTCATGAGTTTTTTCGAGATCTATCAAAATGACTTTTTTTCAATTACACTTAAAATGTTATTTTTAGTGTTTAAATACAAATAGTCAAGCAAAAATAATTTATTATCAATTTAGTTATATTTAAATTAAAATAATAATTTAATTAGAAAATACTAAATGACTAAAAATACTCGCAGCTTAACTTGATAAGAACGTTAAATACCACGAAAATTTATTTTTATACTACCAATTAATTATTTGAATATCATATATTTACACAAAATAATTTTAATTTCAAGATGTTATTAAAATTAATAAAATCATGAACTCTAGACTGAATAACATTTTGTGTGCTTAAATATATTATGGTAAACATCACTTTTTGATACATATATATATATATATATATATATATATATATATATATATATATAACATTCAAATACCACTCACTAACTCATTCAACAATTGCTGAGACTAAAAATGTTCAGTATTTAACAATTGATAAATGATAAATTTGAATTTCATTTATTGTGTTTAGTTTAAATGTGTTTAAAATAATATAAGAGATAAAAAAAAATATAAAAAACACGTCATGTTATATTTCATCCTTGAAATTACTACAACATTGTTTATGATATAATAATATTATTAGTTAAAAACTTATGTGATGAGGAATCTTAGACACCAACAAATACAATAAAGTTAAAAATAACTTGAAATGGCGGAATAACAATTTGCGTCCTTAAGAACGAAAATGTACTTCGCTATAACAGAGTTGCATCCGTGGTTTTTATACAACACGTCCAAGTTTGGTTAGCAATAATAATATCCATAATAAGTCTAGTGATAAGCTCGATTGTCAATGCTTTATCTGTAAACTCTTCCTTACTATTTATTGTAGGAAGTTCATTTTGTTCGTGTTCGTATAGTATATACCTACTTAATATATTTTTGCATGTACGTATATACACAACAAAAAAAGTTTCTTTATATAATACATACCTACAGCATTGCAGTTAGGTTAGTTGTTGAAAAATTGTCAATTGCAAGTAAAATAGAAGAGTATATTAACAAAAAAAACAACAACTAGTTGCACTTTGTTCAATTTAGTCAAAAAATATATAGTATAAATATTATACGTCATGTACCTATATGAATTTTTAGATAAAAATAAATAGTATTTTTATTTAATTTCCCTTGGATATTATATAAAATTACAATATTTAATTTTTTTGAATAGTATAATTTTTGAATTTTTGTTTCAACTTGATTATAGCGAAATATTAATAAATGTGTGACTTCCATATATAAGCGAAATCTGCATATAATCGAGAGTACACTGTATTGCAATTTATTTATTTTTTAGTATATTTATAAATCAGCTTTATCTTGTTTAACAATTACAAACACTTGCATCCTTTCAAATGGTTAATGAATAATGATTACTTCAAAAAAAATAAAAAGTAAAAAATATATGAGTAGGTACTTTGGAAAACATTGTCAAATGAAAAAAAATGCTGTGGAATTGAGGTATTACTATATAAAGTAATATTGTAAATCAATTTTGAAATTAGCTAAACGATAATGTACAAGTAGCTAATTTAACGACATGAATTAACAATTTTATATTCATTCATTTATCACGCATATTATACTTGATACATTCAGCCACGAGGCTTAATACTTAAAACTCGTAATATCATATCGTATGTTTTAGTGAAAACTCTATAAGCAATTAATATAATTGTTGATAATTTTCTAGTGCAAAACCACCATTACATTCATGTCATTTATAATGAAAACTGTATTAGTGTTAATATCGAGCACTCCATATTTGACTTCATATAAAGAATTTCAATCTAAGATAACATTCAAAATAATCTTATACTATTCTAGCATGTAAATCTTCCAATAAACACATGCGAATCCCTACGTTATTAACATTAAGGACATTTAGTGGCCTCACCAAATTATTTTCCATTAATATAAATTTAATTTGAATGGACTATATTATTAATTCTTAAAATATGTATATCACAATATTCGTAACTTATGATACAATTCGATCAAGCTTTTTTTTTTCTTTTTTTCTTTTTTTGTATTTTTTTTAAAGATTTATACTTTCATCAGGCTATGCAATGTATAATCATAAAATATTAAATTTTCTTGATATTTAGCGTATACTACTCAAAAATATATGAAATAATATAACTGTCATACTATTTCTTCTGGTGAGATAGTATAATTGTTGAAAAAATAAAATTACAACTTGGTATATAATTTTGACTTCAGAAATGTATTGAAAATGTGTATTTACAACATGAATTTTAATTTGGTAGAATCGTAATAAAAAAATAAAAAAATGTAGTAGTTTATATAATGGAAAATAATGTAAACCAGCAACAAATAACAACAAATTGGTAGTTTTTCAAAGTTCATTAGAATAAAATAATCCTCGTGTTTGAAAATAATAAATAAATAATATAAGACCCATATTACAATATTGAAAAGCACAAAGTAAACTAAATACGAGGAAACTTATTAATGTCGCCTTTATTATTACAATAATAAATTATTTAAGAACAATTATCAAACGGAAGAAAACTAAGTATCCATTTGAAAAATACAAGTTAAATGTATGAGAACATAATGTACAACCACTTAAGTAAATTAACATTATGAATTAAATC
Organism: Sipha maydis; assembly: GCA_034509805.1. Classification (NCBI taxonomy): domain Eukaryota; kingdom Metazoa; phylum Arthropoda; class Insecta; order Hemiptera; family Aphididae; genus Sipha; species Sipha maydis. The sequence continues at coordinate 70,678 of JASXSY010000315.1, forward strand.
ATCTTTTCATAATAAAATGTGTGATTTCTTCAATAAAACAGTGATTTACAAAGTGATCTTACAATACAAAGTAAAATCATAAATTTTAAAATTAGACCACTTTGCAAATATACACACTCATATGTGAGTTAAATTGAGATAACAAAATTATTTAATTTCAAATTAGGCTTAAAAAATGTCTGAGGTGTATAAATAAATGTACCGTAAGCAACTATGTGTAGTTATAATTTTTGAATAAAATTTTTTTTTTTACCGTCTACAGCAAACAATGATATAAACATTTAGTAAAAATTTAAATTCCTTACAATTATTATTTTTTGAGTTATGACTGAAATTTTTCAGAAAACTGTTTACAATAAATTTTTTTCATAATTTAATAACTTTTCGCAATTATTATGAAAACTGTTGGAAAACTCGTAAAATTACCTCAATCAAAGTACTATAAAGAAAATATTTCTTATCAGAAATCTCATATGATTGTGATGATCGGAGTAATCTTTTTAGTCAAAACCGTATTCAAGAACACAATAAAATACACTTCAAACACATTGCTCGTTTCACCAAAAAAAAAAAAAAAAAAAAAAAAAAAACAATATAAATAAAATCATTAATAATTCAAGACGTTAAAATTACCAAAACGATTTATTCTCGCCTGTTATAATGCTAAACTTTTATATAGATTTTTCAATAAAGTAATATATTATTCATTGAATGTCGTATACAAGACGTTAGGTATGACTGTTTTGATTTTTTAAATGAATATTTTATCCTCTATAACTTATTTGGACTTACTATACTTTGAAAGTCACCAGAGTATAGAATACGAAAATTAATGTAAGAAATTATTTTTAATTGTTTATGAAAATAAATTCGTACTTGCATATGTTTTGAATTTGAATTTTTAACATTTTTATTTGTAAGATATCAATAGTATAAACGAATTAATAATCACAAAGATGAGCAAATGGTATTACTAATCTTACATAAGAATAATGCAAAACATTAATAATTTACATAAAAACATAAAACTTTATTATAATATAAATATTATAATTCATTCATGGACTATTGAAGAATAAAGTGTGGTTTCGGTCAAAAAGTTATTGAATGAAAATCGTTTTAGATCGGGAGAAAAAAAATAATGTAAGTGGCATAACATAATTCAAGGAAATGAAAATCCTGAAACAGTATGTTATGGAATGATGCGTAGATATTTTATCGGATTTCACTGGAAAATGCAAAACATTGGAAACCTGTTTTTGTAGTAATTACATATAAGTTAAAAGCGATTGTACGTACACGAATATATATGTTACTAACGGTATGTGTTCTAAGACTGAGTCACGTTTTGGAAGATCGATGGATACAATAGATTATTCTTCGTATAACCATTTGGTGGATTGTCGTAAGCAAAGTTAACGCGACGAGGTGGAACGTCGAATTATTAGGATGTTCAGTGACGCATTTAAAGGAGCGTGACACAAAGACACCTCCGACAATTAATACTCTGTTAATCAATTAATCTGTTCCGTATTTTATTAATAAATTATATCTTATGGTACTAAGTTCTGTACGTTTATAACCAATTGAGACGTGTTCAGCCCATTAGACATAAGTCTTCAATCAAAGTGTTGGATCAAGCAGTTCAGTGGGTTCGAACGCGTCGAAATGTTTAGGAAAGTTAGTAAGTTAAGATAATAACATCAACGTACGTATTACTTTATTGTTACTTATTACTTCTTTATACTTCTATTCTCAACTTCCATACATTTAATTTTAACATTAAAATGATTTTTTAATATTGTAAATTTGATAATAAAACAATAATATAATATATTATATATTATATACGATAATATATATTATATTATGTGATTAAAAAACTTTGTACGCTAAAGATAATTTTATTTTTAACGCAACACAACGCATTCAATATTTTTTACAATATTTTTTACTTCTCCAAAGATTCAAATAATTTGGATCGCGGAGTCTATATGTGGATGCGTATGACTCTCCGGTAGCTCAAGTATTATTATTTACAGTTAACAGATCAATGATTTAATTCACAAATATTATGATTGTAGTTTAAACCTTTGCATTGAACGTATCGTATCGTATCGCAGTGGTGAGTAGTTTTTCTTGGTAAAAATGTCTCTGTAACTGATTTTTATTGTGTACTGTGTTCATCGTTAGACTCACACACAGTTGTAAAAACGCATAATTATTATTACTTATTGTCGCTTTTTAACCAAGAAATAAAATTGAGCTTCTCCGATCAACATAATCATTATAATGTAATATCATATGTTAAATAAGTTCTATGAATTTTCCATGGCCCTCGAAAATTCTAAAAGTGGCCCTTGGAAAATGACCCCTGTCATGTTTTCAACATTTGAACACGTGAAATCGTGTACTAGAATTCTACGGCAGGTTCGGTTTACATGAATTTATGCATATATTAGTTGTATACATGCGTTTACACCGCGCAAACTGTCAGTATATTGTGCGCATGGTGGTCTGTACATTTCATGTCACGGCAGATTTTGTTAAATAAATGTGCAAACATCCAAAAACTATACAACACGGAAGTTTTATGAAATTTTAAAATCTAAAATTTTTATTTTTCAATTGGTTCGAGAAAGTCGCTGTCACCAGAAACAATTCTAATCTGTTTGTCATGAACGACGGTATGAACATTATAACATAAACGTTCTAACACCTCGTAGATGCGAGCATATCACGTGTGTGCACCGTCACGGTGATGGTCAACAATATATACATAAGCTCGTAATGGCGTACTGCTTTTGGTAGCAGAAAATATTATATTTAATCGACTAAAACCATGGGAACACGGTATTCGAAGAGGGGTACGTCTTACTACATCGCACGACATAATAAGACGTGCTCCTCGCTTCTCGACTTTATACAAAACTTTCGAGATATTCAAACGAAAGATTCAAGTAAAAACATAAACCATCTCATCACATCAAAATTTACGTAGTTATGTATTTTTAATGACCGATTTTTCCCTATTCTGACATGTACATTAATTAATGCGCTGAATGCATCGAAAAGCAATAATCCTTTCGTTGCGCAACACGTGATACTCATAGACGTGCTCTAAAAAATTAAATCTATGTTTATTTAGTTATATATACATTACAATTTATATTAAATAGACCCACACGTGTTGTTAAGATAGTGCTTAAAAACTATTGTAGGCACCTTCTGAAATACAGGTCTGCGCACATCTATGGTGATAACCGTTCTGTTGTTCATGATCAAAAAAATTTTCGAATTAGGTATTTTTATAGCTTATAAATTGGCTACAAATAGTTCAAAATCTATAAAAATGCATAAAATATGTTAACACAATTACGATGCATATTTATTTTTAAGAGATTGATTCAAATAAATCACGAAAATATTACATACATATGATCCATGATCATACATTTTCAAATTAAATATTTCATTGTTAAGAAAAAATAAATGTTTTGATAATGAAAATAAAATAATATCAACAATATAAATATAATATTTCTGCTGTAAACTATAAACTGAATTATAACAAAACATTTCTCAAGATCAGTATGCAAGATATCATTTCACAACATCAGCAATGTTGCACGGTTAATAGTTTAATTTAATTTTTGTTGTTGTTCTTTATTAGATGTTTTAATGTATTTCAATGACGCCTATTATTCTAAAACGATTATACATATACACACAAAATATTTATTTTTATATTTTGGTCGAAGCTTTAACGTTTAATGTAATAAATCGTGATGTCGTCGGAAATAAAGTATTTCCAAATAAATCCATCTTAATAATCATACAATTTCTTGTCATTACGCTCCATTGATCAACTAAAGTAAAAAGAAAATGTTTCAATAATTCGTCTTCATTTAAATCATTTTTTGCCCCTGTTGAAATCACTATTTTAAAATTTCTCGAACCCTTAAAAATGCCAACATTCGATATCTTATAAAGTTACATCAGAATGACAAGTACATTTAATGCTCGCATAAACTTCGCATTGGAGTTTAATGAATTCTTAAATATTTAATAGTTTTTTAAATGACCCCCCGATGGGTTCATCAATTTTAAATATATCACCGATATAATCAATACTCTGAGAAACTAAGCAAATAAGTTTTTTCAAATCGTAGACAAAATTATGCCAAAAAAAGAAAGTAAGGAGTCTACACCGAAATGTATAACAAAAAGTGCCAGTGAAAATATTTGTAAGTTTGAATATATGAAAAATTGATATTGGTTTTGTGGAATGTCAATGTTATAATTATGTTATAATTATGTTATGATATAAACTTTAACAATGATCTATCTATTACACATTAATATAGGGCGTATAAAAAAATAATATAAAAATTAAATATTATGACACGCAAAAATATAAGAATTTTTAATAACAGAATAATTATCAAAACTAATCATGTAACTTCATTGTGCACGCAAAAAATACTTAAAATTGCATGGTTACCATAGTAAATTTTAGTAAAGAAAAAAATAAAAGAAATATCTTTCCGTTAGAAACTAGAGATTTATACGATATTTATAATAATATATAATATTAAATTCTAGTACAATTCAAGTTTAAAATAATCGATGGATGAATAAGTAGTATATTTTATAAATTATGAGACAATATGAATTATGAATCTAATAATTTAATAATTTCAATTCAATTATTATTTTAGGAAAACTAAATTAACTCGTAATCTTAATCATTTAAAATTGAAAAATTAATTGCAGTTGTTATAACTGTAGTCATTTTGTTTTAATTAAAAAAAAAAACTCATAACGAGTGTTATACGTAACTTATTTAATACAATTATAACTTGATCATATAGGGGAAAATCGAAAACTGAGTCGTAGCAATGTTGAGTGAATCAATTGCCAAAGGGTAGATGATAATTATCGAATTCTTATAGCTGCGATGAAGCATTATGTTTATGAAAAAAAAATGTAAAAAAAATACCAAATAAATATCTTGTTTATAAGTTGTAAATTATCATGTACAAATTCTCCACCGACATGTTTAAAATATTTTATAAAACAGTTGTACATATCAACAATAATAAATATACGTAGTGTGCACTTCACAAAGTTTACAATTAAATAATTTCAAAAAAATGTTATATTAAATAATTAATTGTACACTCAATTACTCGTAGTGTTGCGGAAAAATAACACACACACATCACGCACGCACGCATAAATATATACATATAACATTACTGCTATGTACGATCTGCAATGGTTGTTGATTATGATTATAGATTTCTTTATATGCGTCGTGCGTACATTATTACAAAGGTGTATTATGAATATTAGTAAATTTTCATGGGAAAACATTCAAGCGCTTTTTCGGCGTTTCCGTACGAGCCTTTGAAGGAACGTATATTAATTATTATTAATTATTATTATTTTAAGACGGTATACTGGTGGTTAAAATACATTGAGAACACGTAGCAGCTGCCGCGTGCCCAATTTTCAGATACCGGCAATAAAATTAATTTACTTGAAACGACATACGTAGTACATAGTGTGATAACTAATTCCCGGTGTTTATTCTGATGAACAAAACGGATATCTATAAATTATGCTCGTCGAACGATTTCATATAATACGTAAAAGATTATAGCAAACGATAACTTGTATTATTATGTTATATAAATTATTAAGCGTTTTTTGTGTGTATTACGGACTAACGGGCAATATAGACAAATATCATATAATAATATGGGCAGGACCAAACGGACCGATCAATGAGTACATTTCCCGGTATTCCATATTGCCCGTAACATATACTTACATAGTATAGTAATATCACTAAATATTACATTTGAGCTTCATAAAGAACTTGGAAAAAATTATAATGAATATATACGTATGTCCTTGATTTCAGAATACTAGTACAATTTAGTAAATGCGTGTAATGATATTAATCGGGGGAAAAAACCGTTCGTCTCTTCGATGTTGATGACATATATGTACATTAATCTAAACATATAAATTAAATTTGAAGTTTAGTAGAAGGAAAAATATTGTCATTTTATCGTGTTTTTCCCCCGAGTAAAATAACGTCAAAACGAATGAAAGAGTTTCAAAACTGTTGCTATCAACGATTGATATTTTTCATATTTCACACAATATATAACATGATGTATATAGAAAGAATATAAGTATTAATGTTGCGATATCTATGCGATCGAATTATTGTCAAACACTGATTGATAAAAAATACAATAGTATATTGTTGAATCAATTCGACGATTTTAATGCCTTCGCACACACATAAAAGAGCCAATATAGATCCCTAAGCACTGATATGATCAGCATACGTTCAAATGCACGTTACCACACGCGAGTACATGACTCGTGTAAGAACTTAAATTGACGAATTCTTTTTTTACATGAAAAATAATGTTGTACAACGTTGTTTCAAATTAAAAAGGGGAAATATTCTTTTAGTTTCTATAACTCTTAAAAGGATGAGTTTGTTTCTTTTTGATGTCGATTTTCATGAAATCAACGAAAAAGAATATATTCGTCATCGAGTCATGTACAATGAAGATTTCTGGAAATCAACTAACGACTAACCACGTTACTAACGGATCAAGCGAGATGTCCACTTGGGTAAATTAATATTTACAATTATAACCTATGCTAGTGAATGAAACTTCAGTATAATAAGTTATACAATTATAAATTTAATTGAAAACTGTCTATAAAGAATAATATTTGTGCATTTATCTTTTTACTTTTTTATCAAATTACATTTTGAATATATGTACTTTAGTGTTAGATTCGATTTTGACATAATAAAAGTTAGTACTTATCTATTTTTGTGTGTTAAATTACTAGTGTTGTGTAAAGATATCTTTTTTAAATATCTAGATAAATATGAGAGATAATTAGTAGAATAACTATCTAAGATAAATATAAAAATCAACATTTATTATTCACATGAACAAAAAGGATTTTTTTAGGTAAATATCTAACACAAAATTGTGCATCAATTGTATCAGATAATATTTAACATATTTCAATTTCAAAACAGTTGTGATTTATGTAACTTTGTCAGTCAAATAAATGTTATAAAAAAAAAAAATCTAACAATAAATTATGATTTAAAATGCTAAAAATTTGGTATAAAATAAAATATTATTTATTATTTTTTAATAATACATTAAAATTATACGTATTGAACAAAATTAAAATAGATTAATTCGAATAGATGAATCAATATTTACATTTTTTATAGTTATAAATAATAATAACAATGGGATTTTAAATTTCAATAAAAATATTAAATAAGTAATATTAAATAAACAAATACTTTACTGAAAAATGATAACATTCATTTATTTTATTCTGATTTCCCCTTAACTTTTTTTTTTTTTTGTTTGTTATTCTTGACTTATTTGAAAACTACTGTCATTTTTTTTTACTTTAATCCCCTTAAGTATTAACTAGCTATAATTTTCATACCATAAACTACTTTTTATTGATAAAATCTAAGCATTTTTATTGCTCTAAAAGGTGATAGCAAACATAAAATATTCAGAGTTCTTCGGAAATAAATGAAGTCACTTCATGTGTACACTTGTATATGTGTACAACTGTGATGGCTCAATGAAGATTTTTTTGAAATATTTTTTTTCTTTTAAATCTTGGTTTATTCAAATTATTTTTAGAATATTATCTTTTAAAAAAATAAACACTAGTTGTGTTTTTTGCAAAATTATCATATGAATTGAAGCGTCACATCTTTTTTACGCTTTTCGCGCGTCTTACATACTTAAGTCGAATACTTTTTTAGTAAAAAGTGCGGTAAATTAAATATTAACGATAAGAGTATAATATTACAGTAAAAACATTTTCATCTTATCAAGTCAAAATATTTACGCTATTGTGATATCTAAAACTTGAAACTCCAGAATAAATACAAGAATAGTTAATTTTTTTATTTTTAAATTATATTTCCGATAAAATTTACCATATTCTATTATTAAAACACATGACTTTCTTTATTTTTATTTCGCGTTTAATTAATGGTCAGGCAGTAACTAATTGCGCAATGCTTCCGTCCGGTGAAATACATGACTTAAATGTATGGCAATGAATTCAATCATTTAAATCACAATTAACCCTGATTTTGGTGTAATTTATCATTTTTATTAGTCGACAATGTAAAAACCTATACGAAAAACTGTATTATAGAAGTATGTTAATTGACAACAAAAAACTATCACCACTGTTTATCCTTCAATGTTCTCATACAAATCGATGTGTCATATCACTTTTATTTTAGTCGGCGATTCAAGCGTAAAAAACATGCGAAAAGTGCAAAAACGGTGTGAAATCTTGATGCGTATGAACATTTTGCAAAAATACAACTAGAGTGTTTATTTTTACATTATAAATATTAATCGAAAAATAATTTGAAAAGATGAAGATTTTGAAAATATAAAAAAAAAATCTTCATTTGGCCATCACAGCCGTACACTTATACTAGTGACCTTATCCATTTCAAAAACACTTGTTATACCTATATACATATAAAATAAAACGCACATTATAAAATTGATACATTCCTCACTCTGTTTTATTTTAAAAAAATATTAAAAATTATATTTAAAGTAGATCATTTCAAAATTTATTTTGAGTAACAGCTCAGATAATTTTTTTTTTCAATTTATATAGATATAAGATAAATATGTATTTATTTATATCATTTATCAGGATAAAACACAACACTGGTTGCCTTATAAGCACAATTAGAGAAATGAACAAACATATCTAATAAAGGATAACCTTATATGAACGTAAAATGAGATATATGTTGTCTAAAGTTTCATCTAATCATCATGCATTTATGGTTCAAACTTGTATCTGTAAAGTTTAAAGTTTGGAAATTCATTCTACTACAAGTATTAGTTTGATATTCGTATTAATTTATACCATAGTCATGGAAATTGAAAATAATGAGATTATAATATTATATTATTATACATACATAGTTTGTTCTCAGTAGTGAAAACCTACGTTTTAAGTTTCTTTTAAAATAATATTTGAAAATAACAAAATTTTGAAATTCAAAATTGTTGTTAAAACACAATTTACAATTTTAATTTCTATAGGTATTTACTATTCTTCCACGGAGTTTATAAAATATTTTTATTATTAATTGGCCATGGTCAATCATAGTGTTTGCTCAATACAATAGTATTGCAATACATAACCAATTATTACTAATTCTGTTTTTTAATCTATCATCGATTATATTTATTGCGATTATTTTATAGGTACAGTATAATTTATCTTATTGTCCAAATAAATCATTGGTAAAATAAAATATTAAAATTTTTAAATTGAATATTCTCAGATACTGATCCAATAAACTATTGGCTCGATAATATAGTGTACATCATACATAAAATAAAACGCTACGTCCTTTCGGTGATTGAAATTAATGAATAATTTGAATAATATTATTTAAAATTAGAGTTTAGACGTGATGTAGAGGACCGGATTTCCGGCAGCACTATAATACTGTCAATAGGCTTTGTTTGGCACCAATGTCCTTGCAGTTTTCAATACATAAGTGTATAGTTTTATTTGATTTTTTCGACGGTAACTATCTAATAATATAGATCAGAGCGATTAAAAAAAAAATTAATCATTACATTTTACAGGACCATTGATCTTTAAATTGTCAACATACTTATACGTTTAAAGTCTTTTGTTCTCTGTTAGCTTAGAGACATCGTATAAATAAACCGCAATGACTCATATACATAAAAATTATAGTTGACGAAAAAAAAAAATAATACAAAGAAGGAATAAATATAATTTAAAATTATTCGGAACGTGTTATTTCAACGATAATTGAATTTATTCTCCCGTTTCCATAAATTTTGTGCGGGCGTTTCAATTGTTGTGTCATCTCGTTTCAAGTGTATACAAATTTTTTTCTACTAACGAACTCCTTTCACATAATTCAAAAAACAAATTTAAACATTGTAATGACTGTCATACTACTCACTTCAGCTGCGATATATGCTGGTATGACACTCAGTAGTAGTTGCTCCTGTTGTTCTTTTTCACACTCCAATTTGATCCTGGATTCGATGCACGTTCTGGTGCCCGAAAACATTATCCTATTGGCTTTGTGGGTCATGAACTTGTAATACCAACCGGTGGAACTGGCCGCCAGTAGTAGTAACACTTCAGCGATCATCTGTGCAAAATACAGTTTAAAAGAACTTTTGTCTTTTGACACGACACATACGGTATCATGATTGATCATGACTAATTAATACTTCATTGATAGAAAAATTAACATGATGATTAATGTAGTTTTTGTTTATGCTTTAATTCAAAATGATTTACCTTAAATAAAAGCAATTTTATAATTATTTTAGATTCTAAAAGAAATGTAGAAAACCCTTCACTGTTATTAAATAAATATTTTTCATACATTTATAAAATGATACAACCTAATTGTGTTTTAGTTATGGCTTTTATAATATCATGTTTAATATATCATATTAAATATTAAGAATGTTTTTAATGTAAACTTTAAATTTAAAACGTTACAATAATACTTCCATAGTTATTTACCTCTCAATGATGGATTTGTTTTCATAGTACTCCAAAACGGCTACATACTATAAGAAAATATATATAAATATGATTTACTATATTTGACAATGTGTATCTGAACAAGATAATTGCTTAGGTGATGTAAATAAGAACTTCTCAGTTTCTATATATAGATTCCTACTTTCGATCCGCAGATTTTAACCACCATTATTCTCATTAATGCTGTGAAACGGTTTATAGTTATTATCAGCGGCTCCAGAGGTTGATATAAGGTAGTGCACAATTTATTTGTAAGATACCTATGTTGACGGGTAGAAAATTATTAATTTTGTTATGGGTGTAGATATCTACATTTAATTTTTTTAAGCTGTATAAGCTCTTTGTCATGTTAAAATAAAAATAAATTGGAAAAAAATATCTTATAATGTATGAAACCTAAACACAACATTTTTATTTTAAGTCCGTTTTTTTAATAAATGTTTTTGATTATTATATGTGAATAATAACCAATTGTCATTTACTACAGAAATCTTATAGTTTTATATATAACTTTTTTGTGTGGTTCACGTGCTCCTGTGGCATCATAGCACGAGCCGCCACTAATTTATTATTCTTGCTTGATATTATTTAAACCCCAGTGGCTTTAGTTATTTTTATTTTACTCGCGGTGAACTATCGGCTTACTGCACTAAGTCAAATAATGGCAAATTTTTAAACACACAATAAATACAAATGTCAAAGGTAAAATCTAATCAGGGTACATACATTTTGTAAAAATATTACTTTTTTTAATATTATAAACGCTCTGAAACAAGTTTATATAAAAAATAGACTTTATTTTGTTTCTCCATTCTTTTTCTTTACTTTTAAAATACGAGATACTCGTAAACATTATTTTAAATATAACTCGACCAAATAACATGTAGTGTGCAAATCGGAATAATCTTTTCGTTTTTTTAGTTTTTGTTACAGAAGGGAATTAAATATCAACAACAAAAAACTAACCAATGTGTTATGTGTCGTGGGCATTTTTTATTTATAACTGAACACAATAATCTGTTGGGAACTGTAAATTACATCAGCAATATAGTATGTTATAATATTCATTGTTTTTTCTTAGGATAACCAATATTCCTCTTATTCGGGGTTTTTTTTTTTTTTTTAATATACATTACGCTGTGACATATTTTAATAATAAACAAAATACGAGACGATATTTTTTGTGTCTACCATAAGTGTGTATTATTTATTAATAATTATTTTTTATTTCATTCTTTTTGCAGTGTTTAACTTAAATTGATACCAAATGGGTATATTTCCAACAAAAAAAAAAAATACACAGAAAAAATAGTTTCTCAACAAAAACGGTTTTTGAAAACACATGAAAACTTGAAAATAGTGCGAGAATATCCTCGTTATCGTTATTCGAATAACCCAAAGTATTTCAGTACATTGTATTGTTTTTAATCTAGAGCACAAAATATTTCTCTTTATATATATATATATATATATATATATATATATATATATATAAGTAATCATATAAATGTACTATATATATACTAAAGTAATTTAGTTGTACGAAGCTTGCCGTCGGGCAAATATAAAAAATGTCAATGAGAAAATAAATACTACCAGACGGCAGAGAAGTGAAAAATGCATATTTTAAAATATTCAACACTGTAAATACAAACAAAAGAAAGATAGCTGCTCAAGTTAGGGCAAACGATTCTCGAAGTCAGGTTCATTTATATACACGCTATTAATTAATATTAAATTTTCTATTAGATTGGTGATAGTTGACGACAAATTTTATATATATATATATTTTGAAATGTTTATATACAATTAGTTAATTAATTTATTCCACGTCGTTGTCATTAATAAATCGAATACAACGTGTAACGAACATCAGTATTTAATTATTGAATGTTAAACACGGTTACATTAGTATAAACTCAACAACAAATAATAGTTCAAAATTGTAGAATTGTAAAACAAAAAGAATATATTTATAAATATCGAATTAAAATTTGACTTTCCCGATATTGAAATATAATGATTTTATGTTATAACGTTAATACGAACGGTATCCCTTTCGTCTAAATCAAATCAAATGAGAACATGTCAATTAATATTAACAAAATAAACTTTAATATGAACTACAATATACTAAGTATATTTTATATCAAAATCTAATTTGACTCCTATTTTTGAAAAAATAAACAATCACTTATCATGATTTACAAATATCAACCTTATATTAGTTGTTCAATATAAATATGGATAATCAATGGAACACATTATAAACAAATTGAAAATATATTAATATGTTAATTTTAATAATTACAAGACGACATATACGATCGATTTAATTCTGAATATAACGATAATTCCCTATTAAATAACCGATGTTTCATTCAGAAACATTTTTCTCGGTTTTCGTATTAAAACTTTCATCGAGCCTATAGAGTACGAGTATATAGATTATCAGGACGTTTAGTTCGCTGTACATTTTATAGTTTTTTCCAGAAAATTTAAAATCCCCATACTCTATCAGTTCAAAGTGTTCGTTAAATAAAAATTAAACTGATCAGATAATTACATTTAACGCAATACGAGTAAAGTGTTATTTGCAACATTGTAACTATGTATACTGGTGTGGTAATCATATCCATACCCCGGGTTTTAAATATCAAAATAATTATTTTTAACATTTAATATACTTAAACTTTAATAACATTGTAGATATATAATTTATATGAAATATAATATAAAATATGTAAGGCAGGAAGACGGTAACGTAATAGTAATACATAATCGCAATTAAGCGATTGATGTGAATGGCGTTTGTTAAATACAATATTATATAAATTAAAATATAATATCTTATAATTATTTTTATTCTTATTTAAGTATAGTGACAATAATTTTCAGTATAATTAAAACAATCTTTAGCTAAACTGTAAATCGTAAGAGTGTGAAATGTAATAAATTAACAAAATATTTTTATTATATTATTTATTTTTATAGTCATAATTTTTAATAATGAGAATCATAGATAAATAATTTATTATTAGCGTTATCACATTAATCATATGTTTTATCAACCGTCATTGAATGAATGAATGGGTGATTTAAAGTTTTGAAGTATAAAAAACCCTATTTAATCAAAAGTATACTATGAAAGTACAAGAATTGAGTAGGTCACCAAAACTGGGTGTTCGTCATCCATTGTTGTTAACTGGTGATGGAAGTACAATCAGAAAAACTATGAATAGATCACTTATAGAATATAATATGTTTGTCAATATTTGAAATTAATTCTAATCGATAAGCATTTGTGTAAAAAATTATATATATAATCAAAAAAATGTGTGTTTGATGACACTAACATTTATCTTGTCTGTATTCGATTTTTTTTTCTATAAAAAAAAAATTGCTCAAATACTTGTGAAATTGCATATTTAATAAGTGTATTTCCGATAATATTTTTACTTATATTTAATAACCCCGAAAATGGTTAAAATCAATAAAGTCGTGGTGCCCTTAAGATTCAAGAGAGATATCTTTTGTTTCCAATAAAAGCATCTACACGAATTCACTGTGTATTTCATTGATTGTCACATTGTTATATGACCATCCGAATGGCAATATGGTATAGAGTAAATTACTAAATACACACTAGACTCACCCCAAACCAAAATGATAGAATATAGGACATACATTATAGTTTAGCATTCATGTATATTGAATTTCAGAAAATCCATAGGTACATAATATACTGTTATATAGTAGAACACCCAAATCCATTATACGAGCATACATAGTCCTATAGTCCTAACTAATAGTCAGATGACTGATATCCGAAATTATCAACATACAATTTATTTTTTTTGGCTAATACTAAAATTTTATACTTATTAGTAATCAATAATATTCAATAATCTATATCATCTATCATCTATATCATCATAAATCTATATATTAAATTTATAATTATATTTTTAAAGTTGTGTTTGAGTTTTGAAAATACAAGATATTATAATCAATCTATTAGAATCAGCAGCCAATGAATTATTCTAATTATAAATCAATTGTACATTGTATAAATGTTTATTTAAAAATAACTAAAACCAAATATTTAACGACTGTGAGTTCACTGACGTGTATACGTTGGTTAACTACTATAGAGTAGTTTTCGTGTATAGAGAGGTATGAAGAGTAGATCACTCTTTAACATGCCATTTTTTTTTTTCTTGAGATTAAAAAATTTATTCCGAAAAAGTGATAGATTAAGAAAACAAGAAAAATTTGTATAATTTGTGAATTTATAAACAAAAAAATTTAAATATCATAAAAAAAAAAGGTAAATACGAGTATTTTCTATAATAATATAATCCATTTAATGCACATTATATTGTTATTTTGGGAATGCAAGAGTGTAGTCCTTGTAGCTCATTTTGTAATTAATTTACCCATCCACCTTACTCCTAATTAAAGATCTTGATAAATCCCAACGGAATTTTGTATTTAAATTGTTTTATTATATTGCTTACAAGTTCATGTTCTATCCGTAACTGACGTAAAAGCATTCTTTAGAAGAAAAAATAAATTAAATAAGTTTTTGTAGTAAACTAAATCATGGAAAGAATCATATCAAAGATGGAAAAATTGTAGTAATATTAATATAACTTATAATTAAAACATCGTGATATAATTTTCATTTTTTTTTCATTGAATCGAAGACCGGGCGTGATCTGTTTTCACATTACTACACACCTGGAAAAAAATTGCATTTGACAAGTACTTTTATACATCAGTTAATAGATTACTAAAGAATGTTTCATTTACACGTTCACTGTTGTTGTGCATCACGGAAACTCATTTAAAATTGAATATAAAACCCAAAACATAATAATAATAATATAGTGACGATCAAATCTGATTAAATCGACTTACCGTGGTTATATATATATATGTATATATATATATATATATATATTAGTACTATATCGATGTGTGTATTGTTTACATATTGTGTTGTGGCTGATACAATATTGTTTGCACGGCCGAATGACCTTCTTGGTCAATTATAAAATATTTTACGAAACAAATAATTTTTTGTTATATCAATATACTACGGACTTTTATAAAATTAAACTTTTTCAAATCATGACACTAAACAAAGACGTTACATAAAAATAGTTTTATACATATTATATTATTTTGGCATTATACATAATACCTTTTAAATATCATTCTACGCGAGAAGTTCAGTATGCGAAGTTAAAAAATAAGCCGATATGTATTGTTACAACCGGTTCAAAATTAATAAGTAGAGTTAGGATGTTGATGACCTAAAAAACACACAAAAATGCTCTAAAAAAAATGCAAAAAAGCCCTAAAAAAAGTGCAAAAATGCTCTAAAAACATCAAAAAATGATCTTAAAAATGATCTAAAATACTAATTAAGTAAGTGAAAAAACTTATTTATAAATAATAATTTTTATTAGAGATATGGGTGACAATAACTGACAATAGTTACTTTTACTACAATTATAAGGACGTCAATCAATAAGTCTAATGTCTATGTCAATTTAATCTTTTTTATGGATTTTTTCCATACAATTTATAAATATAATACTCGATAAGCGTGTATGATCGGCGTATGTCTGAAAGAGCACTCGTTTCATCAGTATAACACTCAAAGAGTAAATCTTATCGGAACGCGATAAAATACTTTACTAATAGTCCAAAACCAAAGTTAAATTTTAATAAATTAAATTTGTTTCCAAACTTGGATGTAACATTTGCCCTAAAATCTATAATTTGTGAAAAATGCCCCACATTTTATAAAAAGTACAAAAAATGCCCTAAAAAAGGAAAAAATGACTTGTAAATGTTGAAAAATGACATTAAAAAACAAAAAAAAATGCATTTATAGCTAAAAATGCAAAAAATGCAAAAAAATGCAAAATAAAATTAGATTATTCTGCATCAAGGGAGCATGAAACAAATTTTTAGCTAGGATAGCATTGTACAGGATAAAAGAAAAAAAATGCAAAAGTCATCAACATCCAAACTCTATTAATAAGAATATCAAAACGATTAAATACCGCGTATTTATTTTACTCTCGAGAAATACAATGTTGTTTCGCCTTTGCGTACATCATATTATATTCATCGGTATATTGTATATTATATTATTCCCATCGTATTACTGATAAGTTAAATCTATACTAATACACAATATCTATATATATAAATATAATTTATATAGTGTACGCCCATAAGAACGTCTTGATTTCAATATGATAATAAAATAAAAAATTGCGTGTAGAAAATGCATTTATAACAACTCACTTTGATGTGAAAAATAATAAATTTATAGATATTTGCATTAAATGTAATTGAAAAATCAATATGAATAATGAAATCAAATATAAGAACAAGTATACTGTTGTGTTTAACGAAAGCAAAATAAAAAAAAAATAAAGTATTTTGTGTAAAAACAGTATAAAACATATTATACATTCGAAATAAATTATTGGTAAAACAAATATTAATTAAATTCGAAATACGTTCTGTGTATGGTATCTGAAATACGATCAAAATATTTCGAACAATAACACCGTCAGTGAAACAATAAAGGTGTAAAATCAATAATGATAAATTATAATTATTTATTTAAAATAAAAAATTACAAAACACTCAACATTAACAGGATACAGATTATTGACAAAATATTTATTTTTAATCAAGAAAACGAAAACCATTGAAACGTAAAATATTCACCGAATACCAATGTAAACGTATTCTAAGGTTGGTATTATTATCAAAATAATTTAAAATTTTTGAGTTACATGAAAATATTTGAAATGTTCATGTTTCTTGATTCGTTAAAAATCGATAAAGTAGTTGGACGAAAAAATCTTAAAAATTTAACACAAAATTCCTTATATATTTTTCTTCGAAAATTATCAGTAATTATTATCTAAATTTTGGAATTAAAATTTAAAATAGAATTCAGTTTTGTATCATTTTAATTTTTAAGTGCATACCTCAGAACTTTTTTTAATGTTTCTAAATGCACATAACATACACTTTTTTAGAGAAACATGATTACAATAATAAGTTAAACATCATTGTTATTTTTTTATTTAAATTAATATTTACAATATGTATACATTATTATACAATAAGCAAATTATGAAGGCTTAAAAGAAAACAAAAGGACATGTTGACTTGAGAGCGGTCCGGTGACACCACTTCAAATTTCATTACTCATCAAATTGTTAATTTAATTAAGTGTTTAATAGATCTCTGGGCCAGCGTCGTTTTAATCAACGTAGTGGATTGATTGGTTAGTTAAAGAACGGAGATTGGATATAAGTGGATTTGGATGGTTAATTGTAGCTGTGTGTAGTTTTTTGTAAGATTGAGAGACTAATTCAGGAAGAGTTAGGATTTTCAGGTCGTTATGAACGGACTAATTGCTGACCTACCAAGGAGCACCTGTGATGATGCGTAAGTTTATATACTGGAAGGATTGGAGTATATTAATATTTGACTTTTTAGCTGCTTCTCAAATTTGGATGCCGTAAATCATGGCTGGTCTTAAAACTTGCTTATATATTAGAATTTTGGTTCTAAATGAAATTTTGGAGCGTAATAGAATTCTAAGAGAATGAAGACGTAAATTTAAAGATTTACGTTTAATTTTAATATAGTTTGACCAATTGAGTTTTTTATCAAGATGGATTCTTAGGTATTTAATATTGTCTTGTTGGGGGATTATAATGTTGTTGATGAATATATTAATTATAGGGGATGACTGTTAATAGAGCGTAGAGTGAAAGTTATGTGACTAGATTTGGATTCGTTAATTTTTATTCTCCAGAGGCGGAACCAGCTTTGGAATTGTATCAGATAATTCTGGAATCATTTAGAGGACTGATCGGAGTCTGAGTGGGAGGAGATTATAGTAGTGTCATCAGCGAATGTGGCAATAAAAGTGTCATTGGAGTGAGGTATATCCGAGGTGAAGATGATATAGAGAGTCGGATCTAAGTTGCTACCTTGCTACCTTCATCGTTATGATGTGTATGTGATATATCATCTAAATAGTGGACCGCAAAAATGCGTTATTTTTTATTAATTTCCTTATTTTCCTTCCTCTTATTATAGATTTTACGATTCTTAAACA
Organism: Sipha maydis; assembly: GCA_034509805.1. Lineage (NCBI taxonomy): Eukaryota > Metazoa > Arthropoda > Insecta > Hemiptera > Aphididae > Sipha > Sipha maydis. Next base: position 89,522 of record JASXSY010000315.1, read on the forward strand.
ATAAATAATTATCAATGGTTGAACTCTAACTTTACCAATACCAAGCTATATTACAATGGAGAATTGAGCCAAATTTGTTTTTTGTGTAATTAAAAACTAATCTAAAATTCATATGCTAATTTTCGCACTAAATTATTATTTTAAAAATGTTCAAAATAATATTTCTGACCAAATAAGTGTATTGTTTATATTAAATTCAATCAGGCTAACAATTTTACTTGATCGAGTTTTATTTTAAGAGCAGCGATGAAATTATCAAAAATGGAAAACTTACGTTTCTTTTCAAACTCAACTGGGTTCAAAAAATGTGAACTTAATATATGACTAACGATCCTACGCACCTGTTTAATGTGCTGAGCGCTCGGCGCCCATTGGATCTCGGCGAGCAGTGACGCGACGTGCACGGCCACCGTGGCAGCGGTGGCGAAACACGAGACAATGACGTGGGTAGGCACCATCGAGTGCGTGGCCACCAGCACCGGGAACAGTGAGTAGACCGCATGTGCATTGCCGCAGCCATACAGGACAGCGGCAGCAGACGCAGCCACCGTGGCCGTGGACAGCACGGCCGCGGCCGGCTTGGAGTTCAACGCTGCAGGAGCGGTCTGCGTTACCGCATACGCGCAGGCAAAAGTCAGCCATGCGACGCTCACCGACACCAACGGCGGTCTGTCGGCGGATTCGACCTATGGGAAAACAATAAAAAATTAAAATTAAAATAAATTATAAAATAAAACAGAACCCTGTTGGATACTCATGCCAAGAGTGTAAGACTGTCGCTTTCAGTCGTAGTTATTTGTAAATATTTGAAAGCAAAATGAACGGTGGTCGGTGTAATGTTAAAGTGTTCGATTGATTATTAGTAATAACGTACCAATAGTAATAATTTATTACAATCCGCATTTATAATATTGTAATCAAAACGTTAGAATATCTTTAATGCGTATCAAATCACAAGTATACTCAAACATAAAATATAGTTATTTTTCTAGCAGTCACGCTTTAAAATCTGTACGCCAACAAGTTGACATACCTATAAGTGGTGAAATATCCTGCATATTTCATTAGGTTCGATTTTCATGTTGCTCAAATTATTTATTTCATTTGAAATAAGTATACAAATTCAATACAATCGAAAAATCATAACGAATAATGAAATAAGGTCGTCACGATTGTTATTTTAACGTTATGTTGCTTATTAAATAAAATCCAATCATGTCTCATAATAACACATCCAAACGTCAGTTATCTTCGGCTTCGTCGCCTATGAAGCATGACAAAACCAACGGAAAAGTATTTATTACGCCCAACAGATATGCTTCCCTCTCTGTGGAACATCTTCCTGAAGTATTCAGCCCTCCCCCCGTCGCGGAACTTTTATTACATCAAGGTTTGTATACGACTACTTCAGCGACTATTCACATGAAATCAAACAGGTCTCCACCAATTTATATAAAAACCTAAATAATCTTTCCAAGCTAAGAAATGCGCTCTCACCTATATTGGGTCCAGAAGGGTTTAGTTTCAAGTCCTCAAAAGACTTTACAATAATCAAAACAGCTGACTACGCTAATCATCTCAAGGCGGCGGCATTTCTCGCTAAAACAAATTTGTCATTTCATACCTTTCCACCAAACTGCGACCGTCCAATTCAAGCGGTTATTCGTTACCTGCACTATTCGATCTCTGTCGATGATATCGAGACAGCTCTAATGGAATTGAGTTTTTCCGTCTTAAGCGTTCGCCCAATTCTTAATCGTTCTACGAAAAGTCCACTGTCTCTGTTTACAGTGAGTCTTGAACCAATTTAATCCAGTCATAACATTTTTAAAATAACCAAGTTTCTAAACTCCATAATCGCAGTCGAAAAGCCAAGGAAATCCCGCTTTCTTCCCCAACGCATGAAATGCCAGATGTCCGGTCACACCAAATTATACTGCAGACACTTCCCTCGCTGTGTTAAATATAGTGAGACCCATCTCACTGTGGATTGCACAAAGTCCCGTTAACTGCCTGCGAAATGTACCTTATGTCCGGAGACCATACGGCAAACTATAAGGGCTGCCCTGTCACCAAAAAACTGAAACGACCCATTTCCAAAACAAGCAACAACGACGATTCAAAAATAAAAGTTTTTCCTGTTGCCCTGACAATCAAGGTCCCGATCATTCAACCTCCGCCCAAAAACATATCATACCTGTATGCTGAATCAACGAAAAACGAAGAAAAACTTCCATTCACCAATATTTCCAATATCCTATCTAATATCATATCCAATCTTAATTCCATTATCAGCCCTCTTATCTCTCTTCTTACAACTACTCTTAATTCTTTCCTTGCTAAACCAACATAACTCCGTATTTATGGTATATATGTATATATATGTATATATTTATATATGATCTAACGTAGGTAACTACTAAACAGCTATCGATCTATTTTCATTTTGTAATAATATTCTTACATAAATGTCTCACCATTTCATATTTAATTCACTATCTAATATTTTAATTTAATTGCCTTTTGTTATCATTTATCATGTATCATGTTATCATTTATTGTACTTATTATTACTTATTATTATTATATTGTATTTAACAATATAATATACGAAGTCGTGAAAGGGATTTGACACATTTGCCCAGGCTTGTTAAGAATAAATAAATAAATTATTCACAATTTTATTAGAGGTATACCTATGCACAGTATACATTTTATAAAAAATAATATTAATACGTCTAACTCTTCATTGAACTTTTTGTTTACCATTATAAAGATATTAAAATAGGGAAGGAAACATAATAATATTAAATTCTCTCTAAAAATGCATATCTATCTTATAAAAAATAAAGTTTTATTGATGTTTTCGGAACGTTAAATTACTACAAACGTTTAAATTAGTATAACTCAAGCTTACTTATTTTGTGTTCAGATCACTAGGATCCATACAAAACACCAATTATGTGTACAGCTATACGGTTTAGAAAATTTCCAGGAACTCTGTAATTACTCGATAGCCAAGTAGTCGGTATCCTATTTAACACTCAGCCCTTACCCGGTACCCGTCGTAATACTAAATTTTTAACTCGGCAAGTTCTCAGTATCCGTTTTAAAACAAATTGTCTATCAGGAACATTTCTAATACTATTATTGACTAAGACATTACATATAATTCGTAAATAAAATAGCGCACCAATTAGCAAAAAACTTACATCGTTAGTGATAAACATATACAAAGCGATCTGCTATAAGTATATTATAAAATCGAAAAATTGATAGCGAATTTGTCGTATAATTTATGTAATTTGTGTTCATACATTTCGACAAATGTAAATCGATTAATGTCGGTTAATGTGTTTATTAATGTGTTAATGTGTGTTAATGTGCATAATTTTGTATGAGTGCTTGACTAATGATTTCCGATAAAAAAAATAATCACCAATTTGGCAACGATCCACGGAATATATTATGAAAGATCCATGTTTTCCAATCGAATATCCGATTTTCCGTCAAAAAATTAACAAAACTTTGGTGATTTCCTAATTATAAATTCGGAATCCTACTGAAGTTCTTAATAGTTACGTCCATAAAAACATTACAGTCAATCACACGGCTCAAAAACAAATACTCGTTCTCGGTATGATTTCACTAGAACACAACCAATTCTATCGAAACTACCGACAGCTTCAGCCATGCACACAAATGATTTCATTAACATATTCAAATATAAACTATCAACTCCGTTTTTTATATACATTATCATACTTTTGATTGATCCGCTGCGCACGCCGCGCGTACATTAAAACGAATAAGCCGTGTTGATGTTGATTACTTATACATTAAAGAGCGGTGTCCAACTATTCGTTTCCTCTCCGAATTTAGGTCGGTCTTGCAAAGTATAAACTAGTAATTTTGTATTTCTTCGTCAATCGGACGAACTGTGAATATTCTTAGAACATAAAGACAACAAAATACACCGCAGCGTCCCGGGGGTACTTTTCACCGTCATTTAATTACTACGGAATTAGATCATTATCGTGTAAATAAACTCAAAAAGCACTCTCGTCTCGCCCGAAGCGGGTTTTCATATTCGTCATCGTTGTGTTTTATTTCCCTCCGAAATGTTTTTAAAACAAATAAAAACGTACATTGATAAAGCCACCACATCGTAAAGGAACAAATTATGTTGTTTTATACTAGAGACGGGTTCGTTCGTTACTTCGTTTTGCCGTTCTTGTGCGAATGCAATCAGAAAAATACAAGCACACGCGATCTGTCGGATGGATTCAGCAAGCGTAACCAACTCGAAATGACGTATACGTGAAATCTGAGACGTCAAATTCGCTAGTCGTGTGCACCGCGTATACGATTACAGCACTCGACGATATACGATCAATAACGTGTAAATAATATGATTTATATGAGTGTGTGTAATGGTATCAGAGAATATTGTCGTGATTGACACACGTAAACCCATGAGAGTGTTGTCTTTTTTTTTTTTAACTCTGCGAAAAACGCAGATTTTGACGGGATGATGGCACCACGACGTATACAAGTCGTTCTAAAAAAAAACCCCAATCATCAATTCGTGAAAAAAATTGGTATGACTACTCTCCGCAGCGCCTGACTCCGGAACGCCACCTGTGAACCGATATATCAACACACTATCACCGTGTTCCGCTCAGATTGCGTCGAACTAGGCAATCTTTCATTGAGCGATTCATTTACAGTCGAAATTAGTGAACACTTCGTGGTTACCTGACTATTTGAACATATTACCGTGTCTTCGAGGGTGACCACTTAGGATGGCTAATAAGTGATACTCGACCAGAGAATAAAACGACATATATTAATTATTATTATTATTAATACAAATCGTTTTTATCAAAAACCTATTTAAAAACAACAGACATGTTAACTATGTACGCAACGCATTATCTGCAGGGTGCAATGTGATAGTACCTTAACGATCATATTTTTATATATTAAACCAGTTTATATGAAAACAGTAGAAAATAGCGTTGCGAAATGGTTTTTTTGCGTTACACGTAACGTAATCCGACAGTAATGAAAAAATATTAATTTCATTGTTATCCCGTGTTGCAGACATTACGACTACGATGTATGACAAACGCATTATTAATCATGATTTTAATCAGAAATTGATTTTTGTACACATTCGTTTTCGTAACACAAAATTAGATTGTCAGAGGCAATCGTACATTTTTCCAAGAGTATTTGTTAATCAAACTAGTCAATTATATGTTTAGTAAATAAGAATTTTTTCTACTTCCAAGTAATATACCTTATGAAAGGCAAAAGAAAATTTAAAAATACAATTATCATAATATAATCTGTAATGACTAAATTATATTAATTTCGTTTTTTTTTAGTTTTTTAATTTAAGTTATTTATTATTATGTTTATGTGGTCATATTGTATTACGTGTAAATGTGTAAGCTTTGTTTACTTTTATAAAATAACTGTGTTTATTGTGAATTTACTGCCATTTATTTATTTCAAAACAATTGCCACAAACGAAAAAGAAAAAATCGTTTTCTCTTCGTTTTACGTTCTGCGAAAACCCAGTAAATCTTTGTATTATATTAAATATATTGAAGACTTTAATTTATATAATCAAGTTTCTTTTTTGAATCACTTAGAATTATATTCGTATATTTAACTAAATTTAGGACATTTATTTATTAACAGTGTTGATTCCAGATAAATACTTTTTTATCTAGGTAAAGATAAAGATGGTACACCAAAAATCTATTTAGATAAAGATAAAAATAAGTTCAACTAAAATTATTTTTATAAAAAATAATCATAATAAAAAGAAGCAGATAAATTTTTAAAAATAATGGTTTTATATTAAATTGTCAGAAATGAAACAAAAAAAATTATCAGACCTACCACGAATAAAACATTTTCTTATTTGTTTGAGGCGTTTGAAATGTGACTCAGTTTTCAAATGTCTTATCTAATTGGTGGTCATAAATTTCGTTTTCGTAAGTTTTTAACAAATTACATTGAATGTAGATGTTGCACCGTAAAACGTGTAATTGCTTTGTAAAATTAAATAATCTTAATTCTGTAAGTGAAATTTTTAATCAACATAATCATGTTAACTAACTAACTAATTAAACCGTTATTAAAAAATATTTCAACTAGAAAAAAACTTAGTAATAATATAAAATGAAATACAGTTGATAATATCTTTAATAGGAAAACAAATATTTTACATAGAAAAATGAAAATTGAATCGATCATTTCGAAAAATCCATTTCTCCACACATTTTCATTTTATTGTTTTTTTTTGAACTGATATAAAGATTTTTTTTGTCCAAATTAAAAGTTAATAAAAAAATGTATATAAATAATATAAAAAATATAAAAAAATTATTGTTATTTTACATATAAATAGTACCTAATCAAAAAGTAAACTATATTATTTATTTATGTAAATTAACTAATAAGTAATTTTGAAGTTATTAAATAAAATTATTACAAAAAATGTACAGTGTATTTTGTAAGATCAATTATTTATTTTATATGATATACAACTTATCAGAGTCGGAAGACCAAAATCAATGAAAATTTTCAATCCATTGAAAAGGCCATATCTCAAACACGTTATTTTCCTCATAAAATAATCGAATAGGTATAAAAAATCAATATTATATCATAGTTGATTTATTTTATAAGATAATTAAATAACTCAATCCTTTTTCAATTTTTATCTACATTTAATTTTGATCTCTAAAAACATTTTTTTACGTTTCTTGACAATTTTCATTTTATGGAGTTATGGCCTATTCGAAATGACCGATTCAATTATGATAATGAAAACATAACTTCTTGAGATGTTTTATTAATGTAAAGAAATACACATAATGGTCGATATTCAATATAATATTGATTACCAACTATGTTATCAGTAATTCATGACACTTTCAAGAATATGGAATTTAAAACAAGTAAATATTTTTTGTTAGTGAATAATAACAAAACAAATATATTAATTATTTCGACAGTTCGTAACTTACAAGCTTACGTAGTTAACACAATATTTATAAACTGTATCTATTTTTAAAAGTTATACAAAATTATTTTATCAACTGTTTACTATTCATTTTGTGCTAAATAATAATTACACTTCACTTGTTTATTTTAATCTGCCATCAAAGTAAGTTAATTGTTATACTGGTACATTTCAACATTTAGTAGAAGAATGTAGAAAAATTTCATGCAATTCAACCCTATTCGACTGTATGTCGATTTTGAAAAGACTATACATGTTGCTGCAATTACTATCTGGTTTTCTGTTCAAATGAAAGGGTGTAGATTCCACCTGGGACTAAGTTGACAAAGAAATATCCAACACCTGGGACCGCTAGTACTGATTAAAAAAAAAAAATTCAGAAATACATATTTTTTAAAAACTTTTTTTTCGACTTCCATTCTTAAATCCACCAAATATTGAAAATTGTTTTACTGAATAGATTATAATAATACAACCACAAGACGATAAATAACTCATATAATTTTTTTCATCCATATATTTTTAATTTTATAAATATTTTAAAAAATAAATAATATAATAGATACTTACATAAGATTACGAAGTCAGGGCTCAAGATACAGGATAATGATTAAAAAAGAAAAATATATAAAAAAAAAAATAGATTTGGAAACTAAAAAAATAACCCTAATATAATGTGTGAAGCAATTGTCATTCAAATTTTACCTGTTTCAACATACTTCTCAGTTATAATAAATAACAAAATAGAATAGTAAATAAAAAATGTGCAAGAGAAAAGCCCAAATATTTTTATTCATTCCGATATTATAATAGTAATTATAATAATAGATCAATAGTTATAATATTTATTAGTATAATAGTTGATAGTCCTAAGTCTGACAAAATGAGAAGGAAAATATTCAAGATATATTTTAATTTACATATGCATAAAAAAAACACGGTATACAATTGACATAAACCCAAAAAAATTTCAGGAGGCAATTTACAGTCACCCTTTTAATAATAATAAATATAATATAATAATAATAAAAATCATATTAATTTTAACTACATGTTTTAATTATTTAATATTTATGTCGTAGCAACTCAGACGATCCGTGGTAAGATCTCCAAGTCCTAGAAGCTCTTAAAATATTAATTAAATATTATACATAAAAAAAATATCTATATAAATAAACAGTAGATAACTAAAGTGTTCACCTAAGATAAATAAATAGATAAAGTTTGTATTTCTATCTAGATAAAATAATAAATGATTTATATTTTTGTCTTGATAATTATTATCTAAATAAATCTCAACACTGTTTATTAACAGAAGTTATAACACAATAGACATATTATTTTCCACATGTTGCATATTATAATACTACGATAACAATATGGCCATATTAACGCGGGTTTCATACTTACGTTAAAAAACGTAATTAACATGGCCAATGTCACAGTGCACACGGCCAAACCAATCGAAGCGAACGTCGTGAATAGCGACTGTTTGAGTCGAATACGATACTTGTGGTAAAGCTCTTCTAGATCCATTTTACTAAAAAAAAAAAAATAATAAATAAATAAATTAAAATTTGAATTTAATTTTGATAAACTTATACAAATAACCGATTTCTGATTTAAATCATTTCAAACCGTAGTAAGTAAAATACGTGCGTGGGAATACTGTGAAAACTGTACCCCTCATCAATGTGATTCGGTGCAACAAAGAAACGTTCAAGTTTTTTTCATCTCGTACAATGAATACATAAAGCATAACAATAAATAATTTATATGCCTAATAATAACATGAATGTAAGAAGTGTAAAAGCACTCGACAGTGTACACTTGACGGTAGAAAATGTGTCAACAGAAGTTCGAGTTTTCGGAATGTATTATTACTTGAATGCCGACTCGTGTTATTTGCGTAAAGGTACACTAGAGGCCCCACTGAACGCGATTTGCGATTTTACGTTTAGTGAATGCGTTTCGCGTTTTGCGTTTTACGATAAATCGCTTTTAACTCAAATATATTAAATTGTTCTTGCAATTAATCGGTCATGAAAACACCACTATGTCGATTGATCCAGAAAAATTGGCTACATCAGTTTTTTAAAAGAACCAATTTGGAACCCTCACCATGGTGGTCATAAAAATAAGAATATTATTCTACAGTGTTGTTTTAATTTAAGAAAAGAGATCATTATAGATGATAAGTAAAATAATTATTTAACACAAATAAATACGAAGTATAAATTATCCAAGTACATTTTATTTTAATGCATTATATTAGGTAACATTTTATATTTGCTTCTATTGAAGCAGAACTTTCGGATAAAAGTATTTTACGCACGCGGTTTGAACTAAACGAAATCTTCTTGGCGATTAAAACTATTCACCACAAAATAATAAAAAACACGGGACTGGCCTCACCAAAATCGTAAAAATCGCTGAACAACATTGCTCGCATCGCAAATCGCGTTTGGTGGGGCCTTTAAGGTTGATGTATTACGAATATACCGTTGAAGGTTAATATTGGTAAAAATATACCCAAGGAAAGGGACTGTTCAGACGAAATGAGTTTGCTCGTGACGTTTGGATTGTCTTCGAACTAGATTGTTTAACGAAATACTTTATCTAGATCACGTCATATTGCACGAGTTTGTTGACAACAGGAAGTATTGTTTAAGTTATAAGATAACGGAAATAGATATTAAATGTGCTGAGAAATGGAAAAATCTATTTTTAGTTTTTAGAAAAGTTTTAGACAATTATATAAATCAACTCATTAAATCAAAAACTTTTATGATTACATTTTATGAGACTATATAAAATCGGTACACCCAGATTTAAATAAGGTAGTAGTAATGACCGTGTGGAGAAAATATTTAAAAAAAAAATTCAGAAAACAAAAATTCTTTAAGATTTCAATACTCTGGTAGAGCGTTTTTAAGAAATGTATTTTTTTTTTCAACGTCAATAACACATGCATTATTTGACGTAAACGGTGGAAAGGAAGAATATTGATTACAATGTAATTTATCGTAACTTTCTGGATGTAATGCATGAAGTATGTAACTAAAAAGAAATCGAGTACTACAACAATGATAATTCATATAATTAAATTTCAATCATAGTTTAATTCAATTTTACAAGAATTGAAACAAAATGTTAAAAACTTATTTAAATGTCTTACGCTTCAGGCGTTTAAGTAGAACGAAGAAGATTAAATGTGTAGTATTATGTCGTAGAAAGAAATGTATAATTAGTATTATTACATTATTCAGTTTAATTTTACTTAGGGTATAATGAAAATACTGAATGAACATTACAATTTATGAAAATATATACTAGTTAGCACATATACACACACACACAGGTCAAAGTTACAGATAGTTATAGATAGTTATTTTGAAAGAATATATATTATAAATGTTTTACTGTGAAGTAAATTAATTTCCAACGAATCAATATATTTAAAATTTTACGTTTTGTTCACGTTTTGTACGATTTAACTAATAAAAATATGTAAATTATATACGTATTTTCTCCATAAAATATAATGAATTTCCATGCATATATATTTAAATTTAACTATGATAGAATACATTGGTTCAAAACTTGGATTAAATACATCAGTCTTTTGCAAATCAACATTGCATAAAATATAAATCATATTAACCAAAAACTATTTTCGATTAAAATCTTTATATACTTCTTTATCGATCTCAGTTTCTTACGCTAAGTCGTTGTATATCTCCATTGTTTATAAAATTGTATAGGTATGCAATGTCTTGATGTTTATTACATATAACTTGTTTTAGGACAAAAAAAAATTGTTTCAAATGTTTTTGTAATTGCTTGATCTCTTGAAAAACATAAGGGATTCAATAGATATTTTCCGATAAATAAAATTTAATGACATTTTTACATTTTTCGTTACTCTTTACATTTCTATTCCATCGCCTGCCATTTAAAAATTACTTTTGAAAAAAAAACATTTGCACCTTATCCAACTATGTATGAATTATAACAATTGTGTAGCAACTTCCAATTAGTATATCCTATTACAGGCGATACATTTAGATAGTAAGATAATAAGTATATTATTTTTAGATTGGACAATAGTCCTAATATAAAACCGTTTTTTTTATAACACATCATACACTTTATTACATTTTTAGTATTATATTTTTTTTTTTATTGTGTACCAAAATCAATCAGGATACAATATACGTATGTAAAGTTTGCCGAGTATATACGGTTTTTATATTCTGAGGCAGGCGAATGTAAGTTTTTCATAAACAAACTATTGAATAGTAAAACCATGCTAAAAAATGTATAGCAGAACCTCATAATATCAAAAACGGTACTTTAAAGAGGTTTTCAATTTTTTCATCATAGTTTACCTAAGTTGAATAATTCATAAAAAAAATCTAATCCATTTTTCTACAGATAAGCTCAATAATACTTGTGTATTTACAAAACAAGAACCCATCGCACGAATTACAATTTTATTTTCTAACTATTTCATGGTATTCGACGTTTGCAATAATTCATCATGGTTTTTTGATACATTTATACAAAACAATATTGACTAAAAAAACCACCAGTCTTGATGATCAAAATACAAATTTATAAAACCTACTTGCATTTCACCGTCGCAATATCTTGTTTCTCACGAAACGGAGTGATACAGATTCAATAACAGACTTTTAGCTCTTCCGCTACATTCCAATAAACAACTTATTTTTTGTATATTTCGATACTTTCATACTTAGATAAAATCAAAGTCCATAAGTTTACTATGATCGAAAAGTAATAATAGATTAGATTTAAATACAACTAAATATATATATATATATATATATATATATATATATATATATATATATATATCAAAATATAATATCCACACCTATTTAAATAACAATAAGTATAAAAATAAATCGATGTGATTATAGAAGTAAAAAAATGTGATACATTGAAGAATATATTTCTATAATATGATTACGTTGTGTATTCAATCGGCTTAAAATGTTTATCTTAGTAATTGTAGTATTTTAATTTTCACGGATTATCTTGGTTTATTTTTAAACAAATAACAGTAAAAGTTTTCAGTATTGATTTAATAAAACATAAACACTAAGCTCATTGAATGAATTCACAGTTCTTTTGCTAATTGCATTTTTTGCATAATTATTCACAAAAAAATAGAAGGCAAAATTGTTTATAAATATTTTTAGCTATTTAGAAAATATACTTTTTTTATCTAATTATATCTTATAAATTTTATTATATTAATTATAAAATTAATACAAAATTACTATTTATTTACGAAATGGAAGATTTTAGTGTAAGAGTTGGTGTATATTACGGGTCAGTTCTAAGCCCTAATTCATTCTCTGTGGTAATGGATCAAGTTACGAAAGAGATATAGAGTGAGATAAGATGGTTTATGATATTTGTTGATGATATAGTTTTGATAGGAGAAAATTTATAACAATTTAATTTTAAGTTAGATGAGTGAAGGTTAGCCCTTGAAGGAAAGGGAATTAAAATGAGTAAAAATAAAATTGTAAGTATAGAGTATGACTTAGAAGGAAGATATCAAAAAGCTGAGAGTATTGAAGCGTTGGGCGTTTTATGTGATAAGATAATTCCAATGAAGCTGAAGTATAATTTTGCAGAACTAGAGTGAGATCAACTATGCTATGGTTCGGAGTACAGAAGAAAAGAACAGAAGTATGAATGTTGCGGATAAAGGAGTGCTCAAATGGATAACTAGTGACAAAAGAAAATATAATAAGGAACAAATATGTGATAGATAGTATTGATGTAGTGTCAATAATAGACAAATAAGATAAAATAGACTAAGATTGTTTGGGCATGTGATAAGGTTAGCGAAAACAAAAGCAGTAAGAGTGATTATGAAAATTAACATTGAAGGGAAAATAAAAAGAGGAATACCAAAAAAGAAATGGTTTAATACGATTGAGAATAATATAAGAGCTGTTGATATTTGCGTAGGGGATGTAAAAAATCGAAACGAGTGCAGATTTTAAACAAGGTTGGCCAACTTTAAATATTTGGAAAAAAGACAAAGGAGGAGAAGAAGATATAATTACGAAATATAATTATATACCTTAGTTTCGAATCAAATATTTCTAAATTGTTTCTAAACATGGTGAATATGTATATTTTATTAAAAATAATTTGCAATAGCGAATCAATAAGAAACCAGTTAAATTAAATATATACAGTACAATTTTTTTTCAAAATTTAAAAAATTATTTCAGTATTAATAAACTATACTATCATAAACTTTTAAAATCGTTAAAGCATTATTTGCTTGCTTCTTATTTTATGGTTCCTGTTTTATTTTAATGCCACCAAATAAATCTAACATTCGCAATCGGTAGTATCAAAGAAGCACGACGCAAACGTGTTAAAGATAACTTCAATCAGTCGATTGAATTGTGACAAAATACACGGGTCGAAAAACCCCGACAAAGAGAGTCCTGTATAAATATCTCGAGAACAGGGTGATGAACATCTGTAACAACTGAAATCGATAACAGGGGCGACGAATGAACAGCACATAGCCACTTTTAGAGCACAAGATTGAGAGAGAATGTGAACTAGCCGCGCATTTACATGCATTTATTCGTATTGCGTTTGAATATGCGCCAAACATTAATTAAAGTCAAATTCCTATTCATTTGACTTTTGCGATGAACATAAATAAGTCTCAATATTGAACAATGTCCATTTGTGGTCTGGACTTGGAAAATACATGTATCTCTCACAACCATATATATATATATATAATAATATAAAATATATATGTTGCTTACTCATGTGTAGGAAAATCATCGAATCTATTTGTGTTAGAAAAATATAGGTTAATCAAGATTATTATGCACCGTTAGTACTTTGTTAAATTTTATATTTTAATGACCGCCTTGAGGCTTTTTTATTATAACAATCAATGATCTTGAACAATACATTTTAAAAGTGTACATAAGTATTAATGATAAACATTTTTATTAATATATACAATACACATATGGATTATCCATCCCAATGGGGAGACTCGGGATTTAGATAAATTTAAATTATTAATAACTTTAAAATAATTAAAATAATTAAAATAATTAAAAACAAACCCGTACGAATATGGGCAAATTAGCTTGTATATATATTTATATAAGTGATAATATTATTCAACATGTCAGACAAACCATGCGCGTTCGGTGGAAAATTTAAAAACAATATCAACATGACCGCTACGCATATAAGCAAACCATACATTGCTAGAGACCCATAGAAAATAGAGAGCTCTCATTGGTCCTATTACATTTGTGATAACATGATAAAATTATCAATATTATCAATATTTTCAAATTTGATGCTTTTTCTAATTAGATATTTGCAAATACTGTAAATTATTTTATAGTATTTGATATTTGTTATTACTTATTTTGTTAATTTTACCATTTAACCTTTAACAATTTTACCATAATTTTAATTGCCATTAACTCAAAGTTATATTAAGTTTATGCAAGGTTAGTTTGATTAATTAGTTCTTCATATATAATGACAATTAAGTATAAGTTCTCAAGTTAAAATTCAAATCACGTGTATAGGTATGTACATCTAGTCAATTTCTACAATTCATAATAATAATAAACTATAATAATACTAAAAATTAAAAATAAATTTTAAAATTGCAAATAGGTATTTAAAGTGAACCATGACTTTTAGCATTAAGTTGATTATAATTGTAATTACAATTAATATTTTGGTTCAAATTTATTTTCCTTTTTTTAGCAGCATTTTCTCCTAATGGATAAATAATTTTATTAAATAATTAAAAATGTTAATTAACAAATCTATTCTAATTAGAAAAAGCATCAAATTTGAAAATATTGATAATTTTATCATGTTATCACAAATGCAATAGGACCAATGAGAGCTCTCTATTTCCTATGGGTCTCTAGCAATGTATGGTTTTCTTATATGCGACCGCTACCGGTATATAGTACATTATTTTATTCGTAAAACGAATAATTTTGCGCGTGACAGGAAGATGAATAAATAAATGCATAGATACTAAAATGTTTGAGGAGTACACAGAATTCGTTATAAAAACAAAAATGACAAATAATATAATAATAGATTGCAATGAACATCGAGCACAAAAAAGTACACGAACGCATAATTTATTGATTACATGTGCGCGTATCCTTCATGTTCTTTACGTATAGAAAAAAAACCAAAAATCCGATGTTCACTAACTACCACAGGATAAAACAATTGAACCGATTTTAATACCGTTTTTGTGTTTACGACTGTTTTTAACAATTTGCTCCCGAAACGATCTGAAAATGAAACAAACAAATGTCCACGTTTGTGTATGTCTGCGTGCGTGTAGGTATTCACCTAACCTGTGAATCTTAAACGGTGAGATTTCTCTGGTTTTATTAATTGTATATGCTCGGTTGTTACTGCTGTTCTGAAAACGAAAAAAAAACTCGCTTGTGTTAGCACAGCTGAGCTGCAGAATCCTCAAAATCTTCGTCGTCCTGTTACCGCGGTAAAATACATAATACGCATTAAACCTTCATCGCTTTCAGGGATCCTGTGCGTGCTTTGTTGCTGCATATTTTCGTTAAATAGGTTGAGAGATTCGAGTACGCCGCGAGGAAACCGTCTTTGTACTATTCTTACGCAGTTCTCTTCAATGCCGAGTGAAGTAATTTCCACAGTTATAAATAATTGTAACAATTAGGCTCTATGGATGATTTTTGTTTTCACGAGGTTTTATTTCACTGAAAGTGATTTTTCTAAAATGCGTAGAATTTTAAATTTTTTCGATTATTGTAATAGCAGTTTCGTGGGGTTAGTGGCGTCGAAAAATTTAGTAAATTTATGTAAATACAATGAAAAACCTAAAATAATTAGATATAATTATGCGTTCCTATTGATGTTATTGTTAATTTTGTTTTCCTATATTTACAAATTACTGCAGATTTCATGGAAATACTTCACTCACATTATTTTCTCATTTTATATCTTGAGAATAGACATACCATAACTAACTGAACGATATAGTTTAAAACCATAACATTATTTTTCAAATACCTAGATTATATACTTTAGAATATACACAGTGTAGATTGTATTATAAATTGAGTACTCATTGAACTTTAACAATAATATTTTATATGAATATGATTTTTGATACATTTTACACAATCATTTTACTAAAAACATATATAACTTATTGAACAATACATAAATACGTCGTGTATTTTGAGATTACAAAAATAAAAATAAATCTTTGAAATATGGTTAACGGGTAAATCGAGTACTCATCCCTGATGATCTTAAGAAAATAAATAGTTATGCTTATCGTAATGATAATTAATATCATTCTTGTGCACGCATACGTAAAAAGTTTTAAGTTTTAAAAGTTTTTTTTACTAAAAACCGAACGAAAAAATTTAAAAAATCGAATTTTCGCAACTTCACCGAGGAGAAATTATAAAAATATCGCCGATTTAACATCCAGTAGAATATAAATATTGATTATACTCGTAATACTGGAACAAGAGCGGATAGAATATTAATTCTTATAAACATAAAAAAAACATGCCTATTATATGTTCCAATTTTCTGACGACACAATTGAAATTTTCTCCAATTTTTTTTCACAAAACTGTTTCAAGTACTTCTCCGATTTATATATATATATATATTTATAAAAGATGAAATCCTAACTAAATCGTTCATAATCAACTTGCAGCCTAAACTATGAAAGCTAGCAACTTCATGTTCAGAGTTTATTTATAATACATATAGTCTAGGCATGCGGTAAGAAAGTATTTTGAATAATTTTTATTTTAAAGATTAAAATGGTCAAAAACCGTAATTTATGTTACTGAATTTTTTAAGGTTTTATATTTTTTAGCTGCCGTCTTACGGCTCTATATCGTGTGACGTGCGGCATTATGTTGATGTGTAAACATTTATATCGGCGTGGTGGCTTTTTTTTATTAAATAATAAAATTTATCATTATTTGAATAAAATTGATTTCTTACGTTCGCAAAATAATATATATTAATATATTAAAAGTATAAATGTAATTTATATTGTACTATATTAAATAAAATCACAGCATAAGATTTTAATTTTAATTGAGATAGTTAAGAAATAATATTAAGCTTTAATTCGCGTTAATATCAGTGTATAATTCAAAATACTACTACAGTATCATTGACCGTCCGTGAAAAATAATAAGCGCCGTTCTAAATAAACAAATAGAATAGCAACATTTAAAATTGATTCATTTTATTTGTGTAATTAGATTTATAGTAGTGTTAAAAATATTTTTAATTTTTCTCGAACGCTATTTCTTAGTTGGTGGTGACTTAACGCAAAAAACCGAGCTTGGGGCTGTCATACCCAAAATCGAAAAGGACAAGCTCTATATCATATAATAAAAATAAAAAACTCAAAGTCTTATCCCCCTCTAATCCAACATCCCCGAGAAAACTTCCCGATATACTGGATATATTCGTAGTAAATATTCCAAATAATATCTCTTATTCCATAAAAAAATTACTCGAACCATGTTTCTCCGGTTCTCCTAACACTAGACACCCAACCTCTACCCCGATCAAGACAAGCCTGTCTTACTGACGATATTATGAACTGGGAGAAATTCAGAGACAATTATCGGAAGATATAGAAATTGCCATCCAAAATCTTCCAAATTTAATCTAATCAGCAACCTAGAATTCTTCCATAAAAAACCCACAAAAAAATTTAAATCCATTCTCAATTCCCGCTATCACCAAGGAATTAATTGCTCAAAAACGTCGTGCCAAAGCACTTTGGCAACGTTCAAGACTACCATCTGATAAAAATATTTATAACAACCTATCATCATCCCTCAAACGTAATTTGAACCAATTAAAAAACAAATCCTTTAACTCTCTGATTTCCTCTATTTGTGCAAAAGACGGTTTCCATTGGAATGCAACTCGTCAGTGCTTAAAACAAAAACCTAAACGCTCTCCCTTAAAAAAAAACCTGATGGTACTTGGTGCAAATCGGATAAGGGTAAAACAGATGTCTTTCATTCACATCTTGAACACATTTTCCAACCCCACCAAGATATCAATGACCAATTATTTACAGAGCATATCTTAAAATCATTAGACTCCCCACTACCACTTTACCTACTGCTTAAATCTTTCTCACCATCTGAAGTCTACATGGATAATACCGTATCGGCTCCCGCTGGACGTTAATGAGTCCGTATCGGCTCCGGGTCGTTATTCCTTGCCGTCCATTGAATGGCCGTATTGCGTCCGGTTTCGATAACGAATTTTTTGATAGCTAGTTAATCGCATTTATACAGTTATATGAAATAAAAAAATATTATCTGATGTTAGTTCACGTTTTATTGCGAAGTGTAGCGTGTCTAAGCATATTGTCAGTTATAAAATTATAAAAATATTACAATTATTATAATAATTGCAAAGTGTAGTGCGTTTTTATGTTTATTTTATTCATTTTTTGTTAGGTTATACAGAAGTTTCCTATCTGCGTATTTTATTCCTAATCTTTTCATCGTTTTAAACATGACCTTACAGTTTACGTTATCAAATGATTTTTCGATATCCACAAAAGCTATAAATGTTTGTTTGTCTTTCCTAATCCTTTTTTGGATGATTATCCTTAACGCCAATATTGCTTCCCTCGATCCCATATTTCTTCTAAATCCGAATTGGTCTTCTGTCAGTGATTGCTCTATTTTACCTTCAACACGTTTGAATATAATCTTTGTTAGTATTTTATAGGCATGGGATAGCAAACTAATGGTACGATATTCTTCACATTTCTTTGCTGCTGTTTTCTTTGAGATGGGTATAATTAGGCTCTTTACATAATCTTCAGGCAATTCACCGGAATAATTCCCTTTTAACTTTTTCTCCTGCCTCCTTCCAAAGCTCAGCTTGTAATTCATCGATTCCTGCTGCTTTTTTATTTTTCAGATTCCGCAAAGCTTTATCAAACTCTTCTCTCATAATTGGAAATATTTCGTCATCTTCGTTATATTCTTTAGATTTGTCTTTTTCGCTTGATTCGTTGGTTTCATTTTCTTTAAGTGTTTCTCCCTTGTACAGGGTTTCTAAATATTCTTTCCATCTTTTCGCTATATCCTTTTGTTCATATAGCATTCTTCCGTTGCTATCTTCTATTCCCCCTGTTCGGGGTTTATGCTGACTGAAAAACATTTTCATCATTCTATATGCTTCATCACTACTTTCTGTCCTTATGAAGGTTTCTATTTCGCTACACTTTTCTTCCAAATATTTTTCTTTTGCTTCCCTCGATTTCCTAATGACTAGATTCCTTAGTACTCTATATTTTTTCTGTTCATCTATACTATTCGAATTCTTGTATTCCCTTCTTTCAAATCATGTTGACTATTTCTGTTGTAATCCATTCCTTTTTCGCTACATTGCTGCTATTTCCTAGAGTTTTCATTGCGACCTTTGTAATTATATCTTTTAAGTTCTGCCATATTTCTTTAATATTTTGTGATTCTTTAATAATTACTTCATAAGTGTCTTCACTATATTTTTTGTTTATTTTTTCGTATTTAAGATTTTTAGTATTCCATTGCACTATTGTCTTCTTTTTATCTATTATGCTTTTAAATTTAAGTTCGCATTTCATCATTACTAGATTGTGGTTGCTATCTATATCCGCTCCTGGGTAACTTCTACTCTCCTTCACTTGGTTTTTAAATCTATTCTTTACCATAATGTAATCTATTTGGTATCTACTTATGTCTCCTGGCATTTTCCACGTGTACCTTCTTCTTCTATGTTGATTGAAGCAAGTGTTTGTGATTATTAAGTTAGGTTTTGCACAAAACTCTAATAGGCGTTCTCCTCTTTCATTTTGCCTTCCCAACCCAAAGGCACCTGTTATATTATTTACTTTTTCTTCCCCTACAACGGCATTCCAATCGCATATTACTATCAGATTCTCTTCCCCTTTAACATTTTCGATTATCTTATCTATATTTTCGTATACTTCTTCTATCTCTTCGTCGCTACTATTTGATTAAAATAGTATAAATTAAATAATAGTATAAGTAATGAATTAAAATTAACAATAAAAAATTATCACACATTACTTTTTCTTTAAGATATTATCGGAATGTTAAATTATTAGTCTTAAAATTAATGGAATATAATCGACAAAAAGTTCCCAAGTATACGGTTTTGATTCTTAAATAAATGACAAACATTTATTATAAGTTAGTTTATATAAATATTATTTTGGTAATAGAAGAATTTTCCTATTTGAGCAGTTTTCCTGATTAATCGATGTCTTTATTAAGCAGAGTTACTATGATAAGAATAATTACAAGTAGCAATAATAAGTTAATAATAAATTTAATTAATAATATTTTTATTTATATTATGTTTTTAATAATACCGAATGATGGGAAAACCCAAAATACATTATATATTGTTTCTTACCTTTTTATTCTCTATTAACTTACTTTGTTTAATAAGACTTAAATAATAATAACAGCAACAATAATAATCATAATAATGTTATAATAGTTGTAGTATATTTTTTTTATTTTTTTTTTTTCATTTTTATTATTAAAAATGCATCATAATAGTTGTAATAATATTTTATTTAAAATTAAATATTTTTACAAAACTTTCTTTTATATATGTTTAGCATTTTTGAAATCTTCTCCCCCTAATGTTTTTGTTTAGTGGAAATATGATTTTTAATATTTCTCAGCAAAAAAAATTAAAAACCTCATAATTTCAGAACTAAAATAATTCTGAATGAAATATTTTAAATAGTCTTATAAAAATGTTTGAATAACATTTTCTAAAAGTTCTGGGTTTGTGGCATTTTGTAGTTTTATTTCTTACTACTCAACTTTTCCACAGGAATCGTACGTCGTCTCAAGCGGAAAATATGCTGAAATAGAGGAGAGGAATGTGAAAACGCGAAATCAAACCTTTCATCGAAATCCGTAAAAACAAACGGCCGTCTGTCCTCAACGGTTAAAGTTATCGTCGATTCCGAACAGTGGAAAAACGTTTTACGTTATTTTTGCTCAACCGTTACGTCGGGCGCATTATGACGCACGCACCGCGTTTTACTTCAACCCGTCTTCGGGGTCGTGAAAGTGTGGGGATCAATGGTCTAATAAGTAGTTAACTCGACCTTACTTCATTCTCTCCATCGAACACTTTCCGAATTTAAATGTTTTTCAATTGTATAGCTCTACCCCTCCCGTCGAAAATATATCCTGGTTGCGCCACTGGTGTGGACATACACGCGCCCCGAGTCCAAGCGCTTCGAACACACGTGCTCGAAAACAAATGTCCTCGTCTCCTCGCAATGTATTTCTCACGTCCGAGCGAAATCTGACGCGCTGCGGCAGCGCGAATATGTGTTCACCGACGTTCTTATTTACGACAGTGCGCGTACATAATTTACGAACCACTATACGAATATTGGTTGCGGCTGCCCATGGCGTCGAGGGGTCCAGAGAGCAACTGGCGCGGTACGGGAGTGACAAACTGCAATTCTTGGACGTTGTGGCCCTGCCCCCGCGCGCAACGTTTCCGACGGTTTTATATGTATATGATATACACATGTACGAACGGCGAGGACCGAAATCTCGCGGGGCACCTTAACCCCATAGTGTATTAACTATACATCGAGCATCGGATCGATGTACCGAAAGATATTTAGGGTACTGTTCGAACCCGTGTGTCGTTGTAAACCGTAGTACAATATTTTTTGCGAAATGTTTTTTGAGATGTTGGTGGAATCACGACGGAAAACTAAACGCGTTCCACGCACTGCCGTCATTTTTGGGGCAGGGAGAAGCGATCTAGAACAAGTCGCCGTCGCCACTTCGCCGTCGTTGTTCAGACGTGAGGCCACTCCGCCGTTAAAAAAAAAATTAACTCATAACAAAGCATACATTTGTAAATATTTTATAATAGTAATTAATTGTTTTGATACATTTTAATCATTATAAGTATTTACATATAACATTAATAATAACGTCAATATTTAATTATAGTAAAAAGATCATTTCAAAGATATATTCTGAGAAATTCCTCGCAAAAATGATATTAAACTAACGTTATTATAGTTACTCACAATTTTAATTAATCTTTTATCGACGTCTAAATATTTTTTTAATGTTTTTGGTTGAACCTCATTGCACACAAACTCTGCGGCACATCTAAACCTTCAGTTATCGGAATATAATAACTATTTAGACGTCGATAAAAGATTATTAGGTATTATTAAATATAATCGACGAAAAATAAATATTTTTTTATAATTATTGAATATTAGAAAATGTGTATAATAAATAATAATAAGTAAAATGCTCAACATTTTGTTTGACGACGAAATGGTTTTATGGCGACAGAAATGACGCTGATGAATGAATGACAAATTAAATTATTTTTATCTACGTATAACTTACATACCAGTCGTGAATTATTCGGAAAAAAATAAACTTCCGTAAAACGTTGAATATGAGTCTTTTTCTATTATCTTGCGAATAGCTCGTTTGCAGAAACAAGAGAAAAAGCGTTTTTTTTATATTATTTCGAAATCTTAACATGATGGATGTAATAATATTATTTTAAAAACTACAATGTACCTAAAATTTTATTACAAGTCATAAATTATTTAAAAAATCAAGAAAGATATAATATAATATTATTATAACAAAAACAACAACCAGAAAATATACTCAGATGTTATGATCTGTGAAATGATGGTTTAATAATTTATACATACAATTATATCGCATTAATCAAATTATTAGATTTTAATCTTCGCTCAAACAAGTGATAGACCAATATTATTATACAATCGAAACTTATAATACAACGAAACAAAAGTTTTGAAACCCTCCGTCCGTCCTTGTCTGGTATGCTCAATCATATTAACTATTCGACAACATTTGAATGATAAGTTTTTTGTGAAAAGTTTCTACACTTCTAAAAGATCCTAACCATCATCGGTTTCTATGGACATTTTAATATAAGAAATTTGAATTTAAAAATGAAACAAATTCCAAACAATCCGTACAAACACAAACAGTTTTCTTTTTCACATTAAGTTTAGTTTTCCTAACAGTCTAGAACATACCAACTCTCAAATGAATTGATTGACTTCTAAATGTTAAATTCAAAATGATATCCTATCAAATATAAATTACTATCAATTTGAATAAATTGAAAAGTTTAAATTCAATTTAAAACAAATATAATAATACGAGAAGAATTCTAATACATACACAGTCAATGTTCAAAACATTAGAAGCAAATCTTTCATGCTTTTTCGATTTTTTTTCACGAAATCAACCAATCTGACATTTTATATCGGTATGATAACTCATATTATGTATGAAGAATTTTTAGAATTAAACAAAATATGCAATATGTATGTTTTCTAAACTCAATACAAAAGAATAAATAACAATATAAGCAGTAATAGAATAATTTATAATAATGACTTATGAAATAAAAATAAATAAGTAAAAGTTCAATAAACATTTTTATGTATAAAATGTCAAACTAATTGATATTCATAACATTCCATGGCATATCTAGTATACCAAGTTCGTACCCCATCTAAATAAATATAAATAAAACTAAACTACTGTATGATTTTACAAAAATCAAATTGTACGTAATTATTAAGATATTTCGATAATTTATATTTATATTATTTTACTTTCGTTCGTCAAACAAACATAAATAAAAATCATACATTACCGCAGGATAATGGCGTGGTCAGAGCAAATGCTCCTTTAAAATTTGTGGGTCGGTAGGTACTATCATACTAAGTTTAATAATGATGAATTCAATAATGCAACTAGAAAAACTGCATTACCGGATTATAATAAATTAACTAATTATATGAATTTACTAATTACGAATATCTGTATAAATATAGACATACTTTGTAAATATTAAATTTTATGTTTTAGCGGATCACATAAGCCCATTGGCGGGAGGTGGAGTATGAGAAGGTACATTATATACATTTTTATTCGTCACCAAAAATTAGTTCAACACGTCACTGCAACAGGTGTTTGCAAAAGTAACAATAGGTAAAATTCGTAACAAAATATTTATGTACATTTTTTCGTAGGATAATTGGATAATATGGAATGATAAAAAATATTCATATTCTGTCAATTAACATACATTTTGTAAATATCAACATAAGAATTATTACTTTAATGAAATAATGTTAATAGTTGTATATACTCGTATACATCGTACTTCCATGTTAAACCAAAATAAACCGATTACGATATGTCCGAATGTATTACAGTACAGATAACAGAATGAACTACACAATACATTTTCACATGTTACAAATATAGGAATTATAAAAAAAAATTTGTAAGTGGATACATATACAGCTAATTATGTTTATTACACAAGTTTTCGCGAACATGTCGTCTGTGAAATAATAAAAATAAAAAACATTCAACATATTTTGCTGTACATTTATACACTAACAATTTTTTTTTAGAGAAAAAAAAACACAAAATTCAATGTTTAATGATATTTCTAACAACGATTTTATGTGAAATACATAAAGAAAAAGGATTTGAAAGGAGATAGTAAGCTTCATAAAGTTTTTTATGTGAAGTATAAACCGTTTTGGACATTTTATTCATTTATTATGATGTATTCTACTATCTAAGCTGTAACCTACACATGTCTTGGCGATGAAAAATGAACTCCCGTGGAAAAAAAATAAAAAATAATATGCTATATCACATAACACGTAGGTATAATTACTTAACATAACTTGGCACAAGAACATGACATGATATGTGAATTTTCCTAAAAAAAAATTTCTTATGCTCTTTAGCGGGAACGAAATAGTAAAGTGTATTCAATAACTGTGCGGATTCGGTTTACTTTGTGGCATACGATGATGTCACGAGAAAAAAAGTAACAGTAGATGAATATGTCTAAAGATTTTGAATTTACTTAAATAATAAAACAAAAGATTAGTAAGTAATAACAATAAAAATAATAATAACACGTATCGTTGAATAAAAAAAAAAACCAAAAATGTGTTACATACTGTAGTTATGGTTAATTTTTTTTCGACCATACTTAGTGATAAGTGGCAAATAATCTAGATTTTGCACAGAGTTAAAAACGAATAATATTTCGTTTGCTCGTGACGCACTATCTTCGTTGAACTATGCAAACGGTGGCAAGCGTGTATTATACAGCAGCCGAGTTTATGTCCTATAATAAACGACCGAAGTTCTGGTTGAAATATTCAATTATTAATATATGTATCTCTGTCGAGCGCATGCGCTCGATCGACTCGTAGGAAAGGAGTTGCACTGTAATGGTTCACACAACCTGAAACGTTTAGAACCATAACGGTTGTTCGAGTGCAATCGTATCGCAAATATATTACACGATGGGCGTTTCGTTTATTATAACATAATTGGTGCTAAACTAATACTAATTCTATTGATGCGATATAACGATTGTAATTAAATACGAAATTAGTCGAGAGTAAAGTCCTATTGGCGCTATTCGCGTTATGTGTATATTGTATAATTATCACCGCGTCACACGGCGTATGCGTAATGCATACTAGAATGAAACTACCTTCGAACGAAATATTTATACAAAATTAAGACACGTTTCCATTTGCAGTCGACGATACGCACTGCTATGTTATCTGGGAATTTAGTGAACAATTGTCTACAATATTTTACTAACTACATACTATACAAGCATGCGAATAATGATAAATATATCATTGTATTATTATATTCATATTGTTGTGGCGATGGTGAAAAATTAAAATTTAATGCAGATTTAATCATAATCACAACGAAAAATCTATTATTATTATGAAAAATAAAAACCGTTTATTCAATATCATTACATCGAACGGAAAACAAGTAGTTTTAATTGATATCGTTAAACAAATAGGTATTTAACCTTGTACTTAATACGTATAGGCTAATAGAAAATCTAATTTATTTCATTTATTACCAAACTAAATTACAAAAATATCAATGTCTCTTGCGATTTAATTATTTATCGCTTAGTATATAGATATGAAAGTTTTGTTTAAAGAACGAAGACGGTCTTAAAATATAGGTATGCAAAATTAAATGAAAACACATAATATCTATCTAGTTAAAATAATAATATTTTCGGTCCTGAATAAACATCCTGATTATATTACTGAAAATTAAGCTCGGGTAAATAAGTAATTCAGTTTTTCTCATTTTATAGTAAAAATAGTATTATAATTTATGTAAACATGATTACTTCATTCTGATATAGTTTGTTTTTACGATTTTCGCCCTATATTTTACAAAAAAACCTTTTAGTGATATTATATAAACTGATTGATTAATAACTTAATGTCAAAACATCATTAAACCAATGCATACACAGTTGTCGATCTTAAATTTTTTTGACCAGAAAGTTCTTAAAAACAAAACAATGTAATTTTTTTATTATTATTATTTAATAAAAATTACTATTCATTTTATATTTTTGTTACTTTTGTTATCGTTTTTATCAACTTGTACGTCGTATGCTTGTTCAAACATTTTCAAATTAACTATTTTCCGATATTATTATGAAAAAATTGTAATATTATACAGTAACATACCGGGTTATTCTAATTTTACCAAAAAAAGTATGATGATTACATATTCTTGTATACATAGCTTATTTGTTCTTTTTTTTTTTTTTTATGTACATTTTTTTCTATTATGAATACTGCGATATACCAAAGCTGTGTCATCACGTTCTCTGTTATTCAAAAATTATAAAAAAAAACTTTTAAATCTTCTTTGTATAATACTATACATCTATGTAATTGATTGTTATATTTACCTGCATGAAAATACAACCGTGATTTGAATTTCATAAATCCAAATTCGCAAACACGATTGAGCTAATATTTTGTGTGATTTTCCGGCACTGCGTGTGTATAAACTATTTGTCGACAATAATAATTTTCGCTACTGAAGCGCATACAATTATAATAATAGATAATTATAATAATAATAGAACTACCTCTTTTATAGATGTGTGATTACAACTAATTTTCACAAAACATACTTATCTGATTTTAAGAGATCTAATCGATTATTTTCGAGATGCAACCACGGGTATTGTTTACAACCAGGGTCGATACGTGCAAAATCTTTGGTGAATTGACAAAAAAAAAATAAATAAAAAAAAAAAAAATTATTTATACATCGGTTAGTGTAACGATACCGAATATAAGACGATTTGAATACGTTCTTTTTGAACTTTCATCGACGATTTTATGTCTGGTATTCTTGATAGGCCAAAAAATTAGTATGAAGTATGCATGTCAAAAACGACATCAATGCAAATTCCACATTGCATTTGAACTCTTGAATGAAAAAATATAGACTCTTTAAAGATATACAAAGATATATAATTATTATTATTATTGTTTTATGTTCAATATTATACGTTGAATAATGTTTTGCAGTTTCAACTTGAATAAATATTTGAAATGATAGTAAATTTGCTGCAGTGTTGATTTGAATATCTCAACCACTGCTCGAGGGAACATAATAATGTAAACGCTGCGTATCAAAAACGCAGAGGAATACAATTTATCATCGTAGTAATGAATAGTTAACGGCAAAACATATGAATGACAATGACAGCACTGGAAAAAAGCATTAAGCTTTTAGGCATGTAAGTCACGTATTGCGTTTAATGTCTAACTAAGAGAATACGTGACATGTATTCGTGTGAAACGCGAATGCGAGAAAAACATGTTACTTAACTATATAGATTTAAGTCACATTACTGTGAAATTCAATCAAATAAACTTTAATTGTACTGAAATACTAGATTACTAATGAAACCGATATAACTAATACCGATAACTAAGGGGGGGGGGAGGGGGGCTGTGAAGATTATCACTTTCCGGTTAAAAATTTTAGCTTATTTGTTAAAGTAGGATCACCTAAGTGCGCGTAAGTGCAACCACATCATCACGTATGCATCTTCTAAATAAAATTATTCGGACATTGACCTGACGTAAAAATAATATTTAATTTTTTTTTTTTGGTACTTATTTAGGCCACTACAGCAAACACATAAATCTAAATGCATAATAAAATTAATGGATTTTATTTACAGGCTTGTTAAAACAATAAAAAAAATAGACGAATTTTATATTTTATGTATTATGTAGTCGTACATTAAAAGTTATAATTCCAAACAAAGTTGTTTTTAATAATCGTTTACCATGGTGTTACTTATTTACAGTAGAGTTACTCCTTATAAGCATTGGTTATACTTGGTGTTTATATAAATAATACAACGTATTAACACGTTTTAAGTGATTTTAGAATATATTATAACAAATAAATTAATTAATTTAGAAAATAAGAATCCCCAAGTCAGTATAATATATTATCACAAACGATTTTTTGGAATTTCAGAAAACTGTGAATTACTATAATACCAATCAGTACAAATATATACAACGCACATAAACTATTGCGTTAACCGCATTATGAAATAGTTTTATGATTCATACGAGATAAGGAAAGTTAACTTATGATTTTGTTACAAATGCAAATGAAGACATATTTTACGAATCTAATTTAAATTGAAATTCAAGAAATATACTCCAGTATCTTTGGAAAATATAATAGTTTAACGTTTTTAAGGGAAAATCGTTTTTCGAAAATTCGAAATAATGTTTTAACATAAGAATGCATTTAAATTATACAACAAATATTTACAACAAAAAATAAGTCTTAAAGTAAATTATATTAATATATTTATATTTATTAATTACAAGAATTATTTTGTATTTTAAATTTAGTAATTATAATACATTATTTCTTAATTGATTAAAATTAATTACTCTTTAATTTTTTTTTATATATACGCTTTTATCAACAGATTTTAAAATAAGATAAATGCATTTTGTTTCCACTTTAAAACATTTTATCTATCCAAAACTGAATTATTTTAATTTAGTGTAACGCGATCTGGTTCGTAATTCCAAAATTTATTTGCATATATTTTTTACGAATATTAATTAAAAAAAAGATAGAATACCAATTAGGCTTAAAAAAAACTTAATATTAACAAAACTAATTCACATATCATCCTCGGATTTCGTGTTATAATACTGATATAAAACTAACTGTGCAAAAATAATTATACATTTTCTGTCCTTCAGTTCGTTGAATTAAGATTATCTTATCAACATAAAATAGTTAAAGCAAAATTAATTGTTTTTCATCACATTCGAAGAATATTTTTAATTTCTGATCATCCTCTTCTTTTTACTTTCAATATAATCATTGATCATAAATCAAGTAGTTTTTCCAAATAGGTATAGAGTAGTTTTTTTGATTTATTTATTTATATAGTTATTTTGACTGTCCAACGAGCCGATGAAAAATTTTAAAAACGAAATCAAACAATGCTATTATACTAACTTATTCATCTATTAATTTCAGATACGAAAAGAAGAAACTTGAAATCATGTTGTTACTTTTTTTTCTTTTGTCTTAAATAATTGATTATTATAAATAGTTTAACAGCCTTTTTCGATATAATTGTGCAAAAAGAGCTTACAAAGTGGATATTCGTTAGTTTAAAAACAGAAATTATACAATTTAATCACCCACAAACTATTCGTATTTATAACATTCATTACTATGATAAGATTTTATTCAACTTGTGGAAAACTATACCCTGATTAATATTGAACCTTAGTTTTGAAACAGGTAACATTGTTTAATGAAGGTTAAGGATTTAAATGATTTTTTTCAAACTAACTGACTAGTATTTCATAATAAAATAACCAATTAGTTTTAAAATATCACAATTTTATAATATCCGATTTTCTGTTCTAAATATAATATCAAAAGCTCTATCAGAAAGAGAATTGATTCCTACTACCTTTTTGTACATTTATAATTGAAAGTAATAATTAACATTCTAATACGAATTCAAAAAAGAAGATTAATAATAGTATTTACCAAATTGTGATATTAAGCATAATCGGTGCACTATCAGAACATATTCTAATGCAGTCAATACAAATTAGGCCATTTTTCTGAAAAAAGTTGTCGAATATTATAAAAATTATTTAATTTAGTTATGGTTATACAAAGTGGTTCACAAAATAAAAGTTCTTCAAAATAATCGTTAGGAATTTTATAATGTATAGATATCATTAGTAAGACGTTATTTTAGAATTTATCGACTTAAATCGAAAACTTTTTTATTGAAATTACTGGATGTATTAGCTGTTTCAAAATAATTTCAGACATAAGATCTACCCTTGTTCAATAGCGTCATCCAAAGCAAAATTAATTCTAGCTACACCATCTCTACGAACGGTTCTAATCATTGAAATAGCTGCTGGTTTCATAAATTCTTCTTCAATTTTATGCTATTTTTTTAATTGGATGAATTTTAATGAAATGTTAATGATGAATGTTAATTTAAGTTTCTTATATTATAATTTGATAAATGAAATACGTATACATAAATAGTTAAAATAAGTCATTACAAATTTAATTTTTTTTCAGAGAGGGAGGGGAGAGAGGAGCAGCAAAATATGTGTTGCCCTTATCCTGAAAATCAAAAATACGCCACTGATAGAAATTAGGCTTTACATTCTTGTTGACGTTAATTTTGTAAATATATTTATATGACATAATATTTTGTTTAAAATGTTTTTGCCGAGATGAAGAGTTCATTCATTATTTGTCGAAGAGCATTATTGAAATATTACACTATCAACGAGAATAAATTGTTAGTATGTATTTAAGAAAATAACTTAGGTGTCTCGATTTGTCACTCTATGCTTGCGTTGGCGTTAAAGTTTGCAATTATCAATTCCAAAGCTCGACATAAAAGGAACCGGATGTTTGTTAGCTAAATATTTCAAATAGTACAACTGCTGAAAAAAAAAAACAGCGTTACGTGCCTGGAGATGAACTCGAACTGACCTTTCAAACCACCAGTAAATTGAAAACGTTTAATTAATCATAGGTTTTTCTGAACTTCAAAATATTTTGATCATTTTGATTACCGGATATAAACATATAGTTCATGAAACTTTAGCAACATCCGCCACGTTTTCTTCCTGTTGGTCGGATCGCCATCAGCACTGTCCTTAAATTATGTATACGTTCGACAGCAACCGTTTATATTTACGGAAGTATTTAAAATCTAAGATACTCCAGAAAGGTAAGCTATGAGTTTCGCGATTCTTTATAAAATATTGCTGTAAGCTTTAAAAATAACACTGCTGAAAAGCAAGCCGGTAAGAGATAAAAAAAAAAAGGTGATCAAAAACGATGGAAGTTTTGAAATCGGATTGCATTCTTGATCTATGAATACGAATAAAATACGAAGAATAAAATGAAGATATTGATAATCAAGTTTAATAAAATAACTACGAAACATGTGATATAACCTATGTCGTTTATCGATATAAATTGTAGGTATAGGTATATAAATATGTAGTATAAGTCTATACATCGTTTCGACAAAATACTAAGCTTCCATCAAACGATTTATAGCACAAAATTAATGTCAATAAAAACGTTCTCACCAATTCAAATGTTTATATTATTTCTTTATGATGTTGTATTCACCCCACATTTTAATTGTCATTCCACACGCAACAATAAAGTTTTAATGAATCTAAGGGTCGAATGCTTTAGGTCTGTAACAGCCTGGATGGTTTTGATAATTAACTCAAACTTGGAAGTTTATGTTAAACATTCAGTTTAACACATTACTTTTTTGTAAACTTATTCTCAATAACTTATTATTATACAACAATTTTATGTTCACATTAATAATTATATAATATTATATATTTCTTGTTAAAAATATAAATATTTAATTAAATAATTCAAATATAATATATTTTTACAATTTATGGCCTAACAAGAACGTAAATAAACTTATTATCAATATTAATATTTATTGATAAAATATGTTTACATTTCTGTTGAAATAATTTTACTGCGATTTATAAATATACTATTTTTATTTTGACGTTTTACAATACTAACTGTATTGACTTCACTCAAAAAACTAGTTACGAGTTTGGTTTAGTATTTATAAATATAATAATATTTATAAATATTTAAAGCGAGCAACTTGTGACCACATAAAATAATATACACATCGTGATAGCGATTTTACAAAAAAATACGAGTATCTAATCAAGTACCTTCCGCCAATGGCTTTTATAGTATACTAATGCGACCGTGTATTATTCTTCTCTTGAAACGAATCAGTATGAATAGTACACCAGAATTATTCGTTTTCCGTGAACAATGACATATAAGTGTTTTGAAAAATCAATAACTAAATCCTTAAACCTAAAAGACTTTTATTCTTCCCCTAGTATATACTATATCTATTTTACATTTCTCGTTACTCGGATAATAATCAAACACAGTATAATATGATCGAAATATAAAACATAATGGTCCTTATCTGAGATTCGAATTCAGTACAGGTATCTGTAGCGAAACGGCTTAATTATATTGCTATTCACTTTCGCGTAGCATATTTTAATATATGTTGGTGAGTAGGTATGTGAGATTTTTTTAACATACAACCGTTATAAAATCCACGTATACACAATTGATTTGTTGTCAATAAGACATGAACTTAAAAAATAACAATAACATAGTTAATTAAAATTAATATACTGTGATTTTTAAAAATTTTTCTCATACGTCATCATATTAATCTATAACGTATTATATTGTAAACTTATACAAAAATAATAAAATACATATGTATAAATAACTAGATAAGATTTACACTTTTGAGTTAAATTTCGAATTGAAATCCCTTCACGTGAAAAGAAAATTTCAAGTGTTGTAGAAACATGTAACTGCTGATTTTGAGTAGGTAGTTCAAAATAATATATATATCCGGTGAGACAAGTAGCAAATACATACGTTAGATATCGAAATTTGAAAGCAATAATATTTCATTGCGTTTGAAAAATTATTCCGAACGGAACCCTGTTTTCTTTAGTGTATTGTGCGATTTATATACGCAAATGCTAAGTGCTCACGAAAAAAATTTATATTTTTATCAGATAATACTTGCGATTTTTTGAACATGTCTAGATTATGTAAAATATATTTTTTTTTTTTTACTATACTTCAATTCTTAAAACTCAACGTTGATTTATTACAAAAGATATACTGTCGAGAAAAAAAAACCAATTGCAAACGCTCTAAAAAATTCAAAAACTTTTTTTGATAGTTTTTCCAGAAACTCGAAAAAATGACAGAAACATTAAAAATAAACGTTTGTAAAGCGTGTCCAATTCCCGATAAGTTGAAGACAGATACGTTAAGTGCGTTATTACTACATGATAAAAAGGCGCTTAAATACCAGATACCGGATAAGTATAGGGTAATGTCCAATTGAGATGTATTTTTTTAATTTTTAATAGACGTAGTTATATTATCCTTCTAGAATGCACCGAAATAAATCGAAATTTTACGTTAAAAACTGATTTTAAGCGGACTGTCTGGTGAAAATTAAAAACGCAAAAACTGTTTTTTACCCATGTGTCGCGTGAACAAATAACATAAACACAATCTGCTGTAATTAAGGGTCTCTGGAACTATTACATTTACCTCAGCGAAAACTATCATTGATATGACGTATTTTGAATAGTATATTCTTCACAAACACTTTCCTGCGATTTATTTAAGCACACGTGGTGCTTGAAAATTAATTAACTATCAAAAACATTCGGTTAAACCAAATTGTCGAACCTATTTGAACGACCATGACGTGTAATATCCTAGTATGTAGAAGCATTTTCTGGGTATAATATAAGATAGGAAATTATTGATTTTTCGTGGTTGATTGTACTTCCAGAATTCGATATACATACCCATTTTTCCCTTCTTGATTATTGCCTCTCATGCTTTCCCCTGACTATTTGTTTGCAGAAAATTTGATTTCGCGCGTATTATGCAAATTGCATTACACGCAGATTCGAATACACTCCATCGGTAGTAATCGATTGACAAATCGTCTTCAATACGTATTTTAAAAAACTTCCGGGAAAATATTATTATTTGCTTTCGTTTTTTATCTTGCATTACAAAAGTCAACCTGTGTGCATCGGTAGCATTCCATCAAAACCCATTTATTTATTTATTTATCTCCAGTAGCGTGTAAAGAATTCTTTTCTTTGGATGAATGATACATGCAACTGACCCATAGCAATCCGTTTCCCGCTCTCGACTCGAATATTTTCAAACTTACCTCGAGCCAGGTATTACGTAATCAAAAACCACATAACATGTTTTGAACGCCTCTGGATTTTGGCTCTAATTAAGCTCTAGAATTGCATTCATTCAAAATAATTAACGATAAGACATCAATACATCAGTACATCATTACATAAGTTCACAAACAAAAACATGATTTTTATCATCCTAAAAAATATTTTCTACAACCGTAATTTGACGAATTTACTTCATATATACAATAATAATATACCGCCTCTTCGTGTGTAATATAATTTTCTCTAAAAATCTCACTACACACTGTACGATTGAACAAAATGGTTAAAAAAAACTGCAGACTGCAGAGTATGCAGTTATTATAGGTATGACGCAATCAATCAGAACACGGTATACTCGTAAATATCCCCTCGAATCAGCCGTTTTTCCATGATTCATTCATTTCAGATTTGTAAATAAACATTGGGTATTTTTGTTACGACCACGCCAAGACAATGCGTCATGCTTATTTTATGCTGTATTACGAGTACATCCAATGCATCATTTTTTTTAACCACAAACATGTAATTTTCTTTTAACCTTTATTATTTAACGTTCATCACATATTACTAATGGCCATCTGTGAACACCTATACTATGATTTATTCACCAACGTTTATATTTCTTCGGTTTTGACATATATATCTCGTTTGTTAATAAATACACATATACATATTGCCCTTATGATTCAGTTTTTAATTTCTATTATTAATGTCTAGTATAACTAATACCCCAAAATTAGTTCTATCGATCAGCACTGAAATAATTATTAGTTAGGTCGTTATAAAATAGATTCAAACCAAGGATCCGGTTGAAATTAAGATTAATTAAATATACAACTAATTAAAATGTATTTTAAAACAAATAATGCATGCTCTTCGAATTTTGACCCCTACCACTATGATCTCGGTCTAAATTAGTTGATTTCCCCTGGCTAATTGAATATAATGGGAACCGAATTACTCAAAGTTGTACCCATGTGTTTTGAAAATGATGATATACCGACTATAATACGTTGTTTTGGTACCAAAAGAAAACACAATTAAATGAACGCGGTAAATTATGTTCTAATACAGCGGTTCTCAAACGTTTTTGGTTCACCTATCCCTAATAAAAAAAAAAAAATGTAACCATACCTCACATGAATAAATAAATCAGTATTTTTTATTATTAAAATACGAGAAAATTATTGTTGATCTAAAAATAAATATATGATAGTGTAAATCCTGATTTACACACTTCAATAAATCGTAACGATGTGATTGACAATTCATTGTCATTTTTATTGTTCAAGTTAATCGAAAAACTGAGTACTGTTTTTACGGGCTACGATTTCTGTTCTAATATTCTATGTAGACCGTGGCTTATTCAGATCTCAGATTGCTATTACCACAACCTTCTCTGTGAACAGACAATACAAACTAAATCAAATTTTAGCGATAAATGGTTGTTACATGTTTGCACGTTTCAACATATCGTTACGATTCGCAGAAATCAATGCCAGCCAACATCAATCATCCAATCCAATTCCAATAAATCGTTACGATTCGATCAATCAAATTGCTAACATTTATCGTAGCGTGTAAGGCCGACTTGACGTGCAATATAAATATGTGCCTTGTGCCTCCTCCAATAAATATCTCCCAATTGAGCAACACCTCACAGTCTGGGAACCGCTGTTCTAGTAGAAAACGATAGTCTGCGAAGGATTTCAGGAGTATTGAAAGAGAACCCCACGCTAAAAGAAAATCGTAAGTATTGAGCATTGTTGAAATCGTTTCCGTGATATTAATTAATAATAACAATGTAATACAACGATAGTTGAATACGTTTTTCCCCCTACAATTCAAATCTCTTTGTCATCGTCGTACCACGGCTACAATAGCAGTCTGATATTCAAACGATGTAAATATCGCAGCGTTCGATGACCCAAGTATAATAAGTGCTCGTCGTGTACCTACGAGACCTTTGCCTTTGACAACTATTTAACTTCGTTTAATCGTAACTCGACGACAAAATATCTACTGCGCATCGAAGAGACTCCTCTCTGTTTTCTCATGTAGACGTTAGATATATAAGTATAAGACACTTATTATATACAATTAATAAGGCGTTTGTTTTTTTTTTTTAAATATTTTTTACAAAACTTGTTTTTGCAATTCGACGAACATTCCCGTTATGTTTAGCAGACGGATTAAAGGAACATAGCATGTATCAAACTAAACATTTTAATTATTTTTAATTGTATTACAAAAGTTGAGAAATGTAATAAACCGTCCGAGAATTTACGTAAGTAGTTTTTTTCCTATGTTTATTATATTCTAAATATTATAAAGTTTTTTTTTATTTGAATAACCAACTGAGAAATAGATTAAATGTACGATTGCAAATAAGTTCTGAATTTTTACTCTCTCAAGTACCAAACAAAAACATAAAAATATACACGTTTTTCAAAAAATAATTTTTGCGATGTAAGTACCATTGTTCAATGCGATTTACACCTATAGCATTGAAAATATTTAATAAAATATATTTAACCACGATTTATATTCAATCAATACTTACAATAAATGCAATAACTCTTAGGTGTTGTGGAAATAATAACGGACAAAAGCTATCATTCAAATACATTCAAAATCAAAATCATCTAAATCAAAAAAATATTTACTCACACAGATTATTACAATAATACAGTTGTCGTATATGTGTAAAATGATAAAATAAAAATAAATATAATTATGAAATTATTATTTTTATAATGTTGGGGAATAATCATTAGGTGTCGATGAAGTACATACGCAGACAATAAAAAAAAACTAATGTATGTTAAATAAAATATAAACTATAGAAGGAAAGAGTAGACCTTTCCGATCAAGGAGGACAATGACGAAATTGCGAACTTTTGGTTTATCAAAATTTAGGCTAGAGGTTCCTTTCGAGAACAGTAATCTTCTCAATCGTAATTTATCACTGTGCAAACAAATACAGTATTATTGATCGTTTTGTTATATTTTAAAAAAATAATATTTCTTTTACCCTTTAAAATTTGAGCTTGAAATTTATTTATATTTTTATAATTTTTTCTTTAATCAGTACTATGATTTTCTTTAAAAAATATTATTTTGCAGAGCTGCTAGCGCAATAATAATTTAAACGTGTATAAAAATTAAAAAATATTTTATTTAAGTCACATTTTTTGTCCACCCAATATCATAACGTTGAAGTCATACTTGGAAGGAGGAGGCATAGCCTTTTTAACAATCGTGTTTCTTAGTTAAGGCTTTATTTGAAAGTATTTTCTTCAATTTTTAGTTAAGGACACTTTTTCTGTCCAGACAAGATTCATCAAATCTGAAAACAGACAGACGGGAGAAGCAAAGCCTTTTTAACAATCGTCGCCCTCAGTAAAATTGTTTTTAAATTATACCAAAGATATCATTTGTTATTGGACGAGATATCGGGTCACGGCACAGTGACCAATCAACCTAACCAAAAACATGTATGCAATTATAAGTGATACCTACATAATAATTATTAACTATATCGTGTTAAAAATACTAACACTTTTCCCCGATCAAATAGACCATTAATTTTGTACTCGCAACGGGGACACTTGTTGATACTATGTATAAGGAGCGTTTATCAACAGGTATTATGAAATAAAAGATATTGCAGTTTTTCACCAAGTCTCTAAGGCTTTTCGATTACTACAAAAAATGCGTGGAAAAAAAATGTCATCTTATAACTAACAGTTCTCTTGTTCTCCGATAATACTAAGCTCGTGTTTAAACCATTGTTACGAACATATATACAAATGTAAGCCCTTATTATTACAATTACACGTAGGATCTAGTAAATAACGTAACGAGCTCGCATTAGAGTGGCCTTTATTGTAATCATTATACATGGGCACTATTAGCAAGGTTTCAATGACAAAAAGGTCATGTGATAAAACAAATACGCAATTACATGTCGTTCCTTAGCACTCGATTTAAGGGCATATGCAGAAAAAGCTATATGACTCACAGCAGTCGTAAGGCATTCCTAACCACTCAACTATATAATGAATAATATATATGATGAAAAATAAATAATATAAAAATCATTCATTTTAACAGATCGGTTAGTTATTAAAATATAAGATACTATTAAAACACAATCAAGACCACGTTTTGCCATTAAACATATTATTCTAAAGGAGGAAGAAAGGAAATATTTGTGTCACATGAGGACGGGGTATACATAAGGCAGTCCCGAATAGACCAAATTCAGATGTGTTGTAGTCCAATTGGTGTAAGCATCTTTACGCCAATCTGTTTAATAACATAATTATTTGGATTTAGAATAATTCCATAATAAAAGAATTATTACTTTAAGTTAACACTATTTATTTATAACTAATTAATTCTACATTAACCAAAAAGATGCTCGATTGACGGCATGCAATATAATGATAAAATTGTAGTTTTTAAACAATCTAACAGAGTGTTGTATTTTCAAATTCTACCATTCATAATGTAATTTACCGAAAATGATTACATTACACGAGTATAACGTAAACCGACAGGTTTATTAGAATTTAAATAACCTTGGTATTTTGTACAATTGGTTTAACAATCATGTATTACTTAAGTTTATTTTAATTTTATAACATAACAAGGACAAGAGAATAGTATGTTAAAGATTACAGTAACGATTAGCTTAGTACAATAAAACTTTTTTTTTTTTTGTGCACTTTTATAAATGTGTATTTTTGTATGAATTTTAAATCGCAGATACTAACTGAAGTTTTATAAAGTAATGTTTTTCGAAATGAATACGTCTATAAATTTAATTTGAAAATAAAACTTAAGATCGAGCCATTATTTTGTTTTCTCCATAACGGTTAGCGTCCAATTTTTTTCTTCGGTTTCGGTACTCAGATAACTATTATATAATTATTGCGTATAACTAAAAACAATAAAAAAGTGCGAGCAAAAATAATCTGTTTGTGAGTAACATTATCAAAGCAGTCTCTATAGAAATATTTGTTGCGCTCACTTTCTTACAACTTATTTACTAAAATTTACTATACGTCAACCGAACTCCACAAGTAATACTTTACCGATTATCATCGTGATTTATTAAGACATCCAAAGTTCAAATAGAGTACAACACTTACTATTGTATCAGGATAATTGAAGTAAAACGATATATAGTACATTATTTAATGCACACACTATTTCAGGTGTCCTGTTCGTCGTTTTACAAAATTTATAACATGTGGTCTATTCTTATTACAAGAAATTATTTAATACAAATTAAACGCTGATCTATTTTTTGCTTATTTTTTAATAATTGTTAAAAATACGATTTCTGATCATAATATGCTCACACGCTCAAGTTATAACTAGAGCTAGGACCCAAAAATTATTTTTAAAATAAATGCTAAAATTCACTAAAAACTCCAAAAAACGTATTTAAAAATTAATCAAAAAGTTATACCTAAATAAGTGAAATAATCATTTTTAATAGAGATATGGGTGTGATAATAGGTGTCAGAGTAATTTTAATTGTGAATTTTAATATTAATAGACAATAATATACATTTATATGTTAAGTATTATGCATTTTTAATTTAAAAGGTAAAATATAAATAAAAAAAATTATAATAAAAATATTCTAATTTATTTTCGTATTGTACTGTTACACTATACAATTCAAATGTGTCTGATGTTTTCAAACAAAAGTCGATCGATCAGTCAACAAATGTTTGTATGATGAAAAACTTCGTTCAACATCAACGACCGTTATGAGTGCATACCTCAGATAGATAATTTCATTAGTAGTTAAATTCTCTAGAATGTCTTCTCTTCGATATGTATGATCGGCAAATATGTGGAAAAGTGTTTGTTGTATAATATACGCATATATACGATAAACCTAGTGCCATCGTTAGCGGACAGGCAACTAATTTCTTAGGGCCTCTTAAAATAAATTCGGGAACTCACATTTTGCCAAGTAAAAATAGTTAGATATATTTAGGAGTAAAGTAATTGTATTGCTTTAAGACTGCTAGACTTGCTGTCTAAGACTTCGCAAAAGCTTGCAATAACACTGGGTAAATCTTATCGATACACGATAAAATTAATCACAACAAAAACTTAACAATAATAATAACAGTAAAATAATTTTTTTGAATATGATTCAAATTTTCGTCATAATTTAAAGTTTGATAAAAATTCCCTCCACGTTGTACAAAAACTATAAAAAAAATACCTAAAAAATGTAAAAATCATATAAAAATAGGTATAAAAAATGCAGTTAAAAAACAAACAAAAATATATTTTTAGCATAAAATGCCCAAAAATGCAAAATTTAATTAATAGATTCTGAATTAAGGGAGCATGAAACAAAGTTTTAGCTAAGATAGCACTGTATTGAATCAAAAGAAAAAAATGCAAGTCATCAACATTCTAACTTTATTTATAACTAATAAAATGTTAGTAACTTTACTTCACAATTCGAATGCACGAATAATGTTTTTTAACAACTTCATACAGTGGAATTATTAAAGGCAACCCACGTTTCTACAAACCTCGTAGAATTTTTAATACTGGACTACACAATGACATATTCGCGAAAAAAGGAATAATAGCACTTCCTTGAAAGTTTTAACCAAGATACATAGCATATATATTAATTTTGTTGATTTTGTCGTCTATACACCTATATGAGTTTTTAAAATGTCTATCTAAAATAGCTACATGTATTTATAATTTATATAATAAATGTGTACTTGGAATGATAGTTAAATTGATTAACTACGCCTTGTGTCGTAATAAATATTTTCTTGTCACAGTAATCAACCTTCTACTTTCCAGTACACATCTAAGAGATTCGACCTATCACAAAGATATATATACTGACATTCATATTTATTAAACTGTATTTACAGACGAGTTTTTCTTCTGGTAGAATTCAGGTAACGGCTGTATTTAAGGTCAAAATAACAATAAAACTGTAAAAAATAAAAATTATTTACATATATTTACAGCTTGTAATGTTTTTTTTTTTTTATTGAACCACTTTCTTCCTGATTAGAAAACTAAACTTTACCTTTTCTCTGAACTTAACACATTTTTTTCGAATTATAAATACCACTTTCAACCCAAGCGAGTTGAAATAAGAGTATTATAAGTTAACAAATGTATAATGCTTTTATAAACATTTTGACTATAAAATGATTTAGATCAAATCGACAAATAACCCTTAGAGACATAATTTATACATATAATCTAGGTTTTAAATCCTTTGAAAAAAATTATGAAAGGTCAACCGAACAATGGCAACGAGGTCGAACGTGAAGATTTTGCGTTGTATTTGATACCATACACCAGCATGAAATGTCGACCGGATTTAATTCGGCACAAGCTATTCGCACGTTATCAAATGCACACATATTTTTCAGACTTAATTTTCTGTTCTCGTTCTATCTACCAACGCAAAACTTCCCAGGAATACTAATAATAATTTATAAAAGCACGATAAAGAGTGTATAATATAGACAAAAACTTGCAAATCGCAATTTAATATAATTATATGAAACTAATTTAAATAATTTATTTATTCTTAAATGTTGACAATAAGAAAAAAATCAAAAAATGAATATGGAACTAAGTACTTATAATAGAAATTGTTGTTTCGGTTTGAATCCAATTAAATCGACTCTGTACGAAAATATTTCTAATTTTAAAACACAAATAATGCATACTAATATATTATCAAAAATAAACATAAATGAAACAGTCTTGGAAAATGCCATGAGTGAAAAGTACTAGGTAATTGTATTATAAATGTAGTATATTACAATGTATAATATGCATGTAAGATAAACATAATTCAATATAATAACTAATAAAAACACACAGTGAAAATAAAATTAAATTAAAATAAATTGTCTCTTTGGACTTATTAAAGAAAAGGGTACCAACTATACATTATTTTGACATGTACTCGTATACTTTAATATATTAGTTTCTAATAGAGTTAAAATCAACAATTTATTCGAGAAACAAAAAGCACGTATACGACGAGCACTTTACGCACATTTATTAAGTTCCTGGTTTACGCACGTAATTTATGTGTGTTTAATATTAAATAAAACCAATTATTT
Organism: Sipha maydis; assembly: GCA_034509805.1. Taxonomy (NCBI): domain Eukaryota; kingdom Metazoa; phylum Arthropoda; class Insecta; order Hemiptera; family Aphididae; genus Sipha; species Sipha maydis. The sequence continues at coordinate 132,174 of JASXSY010000315.1, forward strand.
ATGTTTTATTGCGCAACAAAATTCAATATAGGTAGTCAAATAAATACTCACATAGGTAAAACAGTGAATGCGATTAAACACTGTGTGTGATACATGCTAGGTGCTTTATGATGTTTAATATAATGGTCATACAAATTGATGATTTAATTATTTTAATGTCAATAAAACGGGTGCGGAGTGATGGTAGTCCCTTTCTCGGCTAAATGCAACCTTTTCCTTTATTGCAATACAATTGCCATTTCTTCATATAGTGACTGTTTTATTTTTTTTCCCCCGTCTGATAATAATAATTTCGTTTGTCGAATTCTCAGCAGTGAGATGTTATCAAAACTGGTAAAACTATCATTTTTCAATCTTATAACTGAACGTCGGTCACTGCGACCAACGATGTTCTCTGGAATGCTCCCTGTCGCTTCGCTCTTCGGACAAAATACCTGTGGCGGGGAGAGAATACAGAGTATGACATATTTCAGAAATTGTTTACAATAGGGATGTACTTAGATTATGCTGTATTTTGTATTGATCTAAAAGTAATGATATGCGAATACGTATATTGCAGGGCTCGAAACCTATTGAAAAAATATCGGTTTCGATTTTGATTTTGTATACCGGTTTTGAATTTTTTCGATTTTGGTTTTAATTTTTCAATACCGGTATTAGGACATTTTGATTTCGGTTTTAATTTGTATACCGGTTTTGAATTTTTCCGATTTCGATTTCGATTTCTATTTTTAAATATCAGTTTTAGGAAAATATGTTTCCGGTTTTAATTGTGGATACTGGTTTTAAATTTTTTTGATTTTGATTTAAATTTCTAAACAGCGGTTTTAGGAAAATTATGGTTTTGATTTTAATTTTGGATAGTGGATTTTAATATTTTCAATTTAAATTTCAATTTTAAATATCGGTTTTAGGAAATTGTCTACAAATCTGTCCAAACTTATTTATACTACATTTATACTAAATGGACTTATCTGGTTTTCTTTTTTTGGTGCAAGAACCAGATAAATCCGAATTAGAAGGCTTCTTATTAATAGGAATTTTTTTTTTTTTGTTTATTTATAATAGATCCCTCCAAAAAAGTTTTTACGTATGAAAAAACTTATGCAGAACTTGAGCACAATACGTGCTCCAAAAACCCTTAAATTAATAATTACTTAAAAATATAAAACAATACAGGCAACGACATTCAAATTCAAACAAAAGTATCTACACTTATAGAAAAATTATAATACAATATTATAATTCATGCAAGTAAAATAAAATATTTATTAAAATTCATAAAAAAAATGTGGTTATTATTATAAAATGCTTATATAATAATTATTATTTGTAAAGAAAAAAAATAAATATTAATAATTAAAATTTATTTTTTCGTTACAAAATATGACATTTGTATAATTTGTTCGTTATATTTAAAAATAACTCAATTTTTTAAAAATATTAGCAGTGTCTAACTTTTGAGCACTTCAAAGCACGGGTTAAACTTATCCAATAACGCTCAGATGTTGTATACTTACTGTTTATACATATTGGAAACTAATTAAAATAACGGTCACAACAATTTAAACATTTAAAAATAAAGACCCCCTAAATTCTACGATTTGGTTAAAGTCAAATTTAGTTTTCTTGATAAAAATCATATAATTACTTTTTCATGAAAATTAAACCAATCAAACCTGCATCAATTATATCTTTACCCGTTTTCCGACAAAACATTTCGTCTGACCGTTGCAATAAATTATAATATCTACGTTTATTTTTAAACTGTTAAGTATTTTCACTATAGAGCTTAAAACCTATTCAAAAAATGTAGGTTTTGATTTTGATTTTAGATTCTGAACGGAGTGAAGAATGTATTGATTTTACAATGATGTGTTTTTTTTTTTTTTTTTTTTTTTTTTTTTGTGTCTGTCGACACGATTTGGGGCAGTAAAAATGCTTCGATTTGCTTATGTAGCAACTTTTCTGAAAGGAAAGTGAATCTAGTTGATACTTTGGGGGGTCAAAAGTAAAAAATTTTCAATATTTTTTAAATGCGACGGGAAAAACCCTAAAAAAATAAGGGAAAAACGGGAGTTTTTACGCAAAACCAGTTTTTGACAAAATCAAATTTTTTATTTTGCTATAACTCAAAAACTAATCGATGTAAATACTTGAAATTTTCACTAAATGTTTAGATTAACGTTCTCTATACAACGTTAAATTTTCAAAGTATTTTGACTTTTATTGAGCTATTTATAGACAATTGAAATTTTCAATTTTTTTAAGTATTTTTTTTTTAAACAACGATAAAAGAACAGCCCAGAAAATCTTGAAAATTTAATACAAGGTTTCTTAATTGTTCCTTAATTGATAAACAAAATCTAAAATCGTAAGTCACAATTTTTTTTCATAAGTGCTCAAAGTTCCAATTTATACGAAATATGTAAAAATTGCGAAAATTTGCAAGTTATTTTGTAGATAAAAATTCATAAAATTTTTTCTGTTCATACCTAAGGTTCAAAATTTTAACACTAGGTTATCTATAAGCTAGATTTTTAATATTTGTTATAATTCAAAAAGTATAAGTCGCAGATTTTTGAAATTTCTACCAGCTGTTAAGATTGGTATTTCCTTTATGTCATATTTTTTTCAAAATATTATATTGATTTTTAAGCCACTTATAGGCATATAAAATATTCGATTTTTTTACACTTTTTTTTATAATCGGTGATAAAAAAAATTTGGCTCGTACAAAATACTTAAAATTTAATAGAAGATTCCACAGAAGTAGTTCTTAATGTCATTCAAAAATTATTAAAATCCATAGGCACAATTTTTTTTTATAAGCGTTTGAACAGCGAATATTGACATAAAATTACATGTAAAATATAATATAATGTATAATATTCTAGACTGACAAAGATATCGGTTTTTTTTTAAAATGTTCTAACTCAAAAACGAAAAACAGCAACAACTTGAAATTATCACCAAATCTTTATATTGACGTTTTCTATACATGGTTAAGTTTTCAATGTATTTTGACTTATTTATAGACAATTTTTCTAAATTTTTCGTTTTAAAATAAAATATACTTATAACAATATTTATAAATAACAATGTATTATATTCTAGACTAACATATAATCTCCGTTCAGAATCGTTTTTCGTATACAATGATACCTATCATTGAATTCAAATTTAACAAATCCATTATAATGACCTATCCTATGAAGAGTCGCACTCCACCCCCAAGTGTACAGCAGAGCGAGGCCCATCCGGTTCTTTTGTATATTGTTTTTAATTTTATTGATTTGTGGTTTCAATTTTTTGATATCGGTTTTAGGAAATTATAATTTTGATTTTAATGTTGGATACCGGTTTTAATTTTTATGATTTCAATTTCAATTTTTTATATCGGTTTTAATAAGTTATGATTTCGTTATTATATTATATTATATTATATACCGGTTTTATATTTTTTACGGTTACGTTTTCAGATTTTAATACTGGTTTTGGTTTATAATGATTTCGATATCGATATCGATTTTTAACCGGTTTCAAACGGTATTTAAAAACGATTTTAAAGTCGGTTTCAAGCCCTGGTATATTGAAAAACAATTCGGAACAAAGCGCGAGAGTAGATTCAAATTTTAAACGGGCTCATAAAGAATAGAACCGATTTTTTTTTGCGACAACGTACCTAACGTTGTTTTCTTAAAATATAATTAGGTATAAAGTCAAACCGGTGAAATGCAGTGGATTTTTATCGACCGGAAAATGAATATTGCGCATTGTCAATTTTAGTCGGAAGAAAAAAAAATCCTATACAGTTTTCCGGTCAACAAATCAATACAACGCATCAGTGAAAAAAGCAACGACTATCTTGTCAAATAGTGTATATGTGACGTGTTAAAAATCGGTGATGTCTTTGAACAACAATAATTCACAATGCCACTGCCGTGTGTGCGGTGTCGCCATGGTCATACGGTAGCCGTGCCATATATACTATATAAAGACAATCGGACAGACACGACACGTGCATAATGTTATTACATATGATGTTGCATAAGGTATTCTGTAAACGTACATATGAGCGTGTATATGACAAGGAATATAAACACACACCCTAGAGTTCCTGGTTTCCGTGAGCCGCGATTTACAAGCTGTAAATAAATTACAACTGATCGAGGCACTGCACGGCGAAGAATGTATCATTTCCTAATCGATTTTAAATCTTAATAACAAACACGTATAAATATTATCTGAAGAACATTTACTGGTCAGATACGGAGACGCCCATTGTGAACATAATACATTGCAGGGGCGGGAAATTACGGACCACGGGCTAAATCCGACTTTCCGTAATTTATTACCCGACTAGCGAAAATATTCTGGTCTCATTTAGTCTAGTTTTCATTTAGATACGGGACTGTGAATAATTTTAGTGTACGTAAAAATTTAAATTAAATTAATAAAAATTAGAATATATATATTTTTTTTTTATTATCAAAAGTGTATTTGCAATCTGTATTTATGTATATAATAAGAATATATATTTAACAAAAAACGAATGAAATGAAATAAAGTATAAATAAATATCTCTCAGTTTTTTAACCGCGAATTCAAATTATTCTTGCCATAATTATACAATTAAATACGTTTTGTGTTAATTACATGTTTTAATTTTTAATGACTTTTCATTTATTCGTACTTTAAATAAAAATAAAAATCTTTTTTTCAATCCTAGAATTAATTTTTATCAAATTTAATTACAATAAATGCTTTAAATTAAATAAATACACATTATTAAATGTCTATACGTACCTGTACCTAATTCCTGTTTACTAACTCAAAAGTAAAATATTAAGTTCTCAATTTTCCAAGAAATGTTTTTTCTATGGTCTTGTCAAAAAAAGATTAATCACCACTGAATTAAATATATACTGAAATTTAGTTTAACACATAGTGTTGTTATTATAATTTCATCCTAGCAGTAAATTGCGGTAGTTTATAACAAGATATATGATAACTCTGTTATCTGGTATCAAGAGATAATCATCGATGTTCTTATAAAACAAAATTAACAGTGACACATATAGCCATGGAAAAGAAATCCTTTGCGGCGGTCCCGATGAAACCGGAATACTCGCTACATATTTACGTAGTCGAATGTTAAGATTTAATTGAATTTCAAACCCAATAATTATTCGCGTATTATGTAAACATAATAAACGCATATTCTCTTACCGAAAACTGAACAACACATGATGCTTAGACTACACAAGGGCATGTCCCGTTTCCGCCAAATAACAGGTTCCCTGATTTACGCATAGCCCTTTTCCACCAAAAACGAAAAAGGTATGATTCCCGTTTCCGCCAACAAGACGTTTCCGTCAATTATTATTTGGGAACCATATACAATATAAATTCTCTATTATAAATTATATATATTATTATTACTATAAATTATAATACAAGTAGATAATAATAATACATTAGTCGAATATAGGCACAATTAAATTAGAGTACATAAATATTATGTAATTGCATATTATAATATATCATTTATATTTAACAATTTCAAATTATAATACAAGTATAGGTCAAATATAATCTCTATAGAGTTTGAAAAAACACATATCGTTATTTTTAAATAATTAAAAATGTCACAAAAAATAATTATTATTATAATACAAGTATATATCAGGTTTTAAAAAAAATCATGTAATTAAAAGAAACAGTTTTGACAAAAGTGTAGGTACCTACTAATTTCATTGGAATTTTTTTTTTGTGATTGCGTCTTCTTAAACGGTTTAATATTTTTTTCAAATATCATTGATTTTACCTACATGTTACATTACTATATTTTATACATCCCACAACGGCACAACATATATGGCTTAAAAATTAAAACCAATGGTTTCCAAAATTTTTTTGGCGGAAATGGGAATCGTACCTTTTTCGCTTTTGGCGGAAAAGGGCTATGGCGGAAACAGCCAATATTATTTTGGCGGAAACGGGCAACTCCTCCTACACAAATATATTTTTGTTTGCAAAATAATAATTAATAAAACATTTGATTAGCTATCATAGTTTATACTAGCGGCTTTTAAATATAAAAAAAAAAAAAAAACATTTGATCATTCTTTGATGATAGATACTCTATTCACGTATAAGTGTTATGTTTTATGTGGAACAATCATATATTTTAAACAAGTGTTTTTTCTCTTAACAATGTAATTAAATAGTTCTCATTTAATACTTGTCAACATTGAAAGTTCAATATATTTTTTAAAGCGCACGTAATTTAGGTAAAAATACCAATGAGTTAATAAATAAAATATTTCTATGGTAATATTGGCCCAACATTTCAATAATTGAGATTTTGAAGAACCAGAACAACAATATGCGTTTTCAGTTAATTTCCAGTTGGCTGGAATTTTTTTTTTTGTAAATAATCAAAACTGTTGTACGTATATGTTCGACTACCAAAATGTATTATGAAAATAATGTTATCATATTAAACTGTCGAGAATATAAAAAAACAATAATTGTTTGTCTTCTGGTCAACGTCTAAGCATAAGGAAAAAATCAAACAATAGAGAGCTAGTGATTTAACCTTAATATTTTTTCTTGCAGAAAACAATTATTTTAGAGAGAAATAGTGGGAAAAGACGCTTAACAAATGTCATAAAATCCATACTTTCAATTGAAAACAAAATGTAGATAGTCAATATACCGACATTGTAAGATTGCTTTAGGAGAAAATTATATAGTCAACAATAAGAACATCTTAGCTCAGTCTTTTTAATTCGTAAGAAAAATTGTACGGATCTACACATCACAATATAGCTGATCTACTTGTTTTCGGTTAAGTAAATACGATAATTGACAAATTTTTCATAAATAGCGTGTCAACATTGCGTCCGATTTAGAGTTTTTTAACGTAAATAAAATACAATACTGATTATGTTCAAAACCATATATCAGGTGGTCCGTGGAATCCATTGTCCTTCCCACGAAATGTTTTCAATATTTTACAAATCATTAAAACTTGAATCACAATATGTTTCGTCGGTTACCGAATAATGCAGTCCCGATCAATCGCAATCGGTTATTACATTTACAAAAAAAATAATGTCTTATTTTTGTTAGTTTTTTAAATTTATAAAACATTTTATAACCCTCCCCCCCCATCAGATAAAAATATAGATACAGCCTTGATTAAATTTTAATTTTATAAGATTCACGAGGGCACGAATTACAAAATACATTAGGTTAACTTTATTATTTGTAAATTACACAACATTATTTTATACTCCTAATTAATCATAACGTTTCTATAAATATATTAAGTATTATATGGAGTATACCAATTCGTCATCAAGCATCAAATATTTCAAACCGTACAAATATAAATATAAATATATATAAATAAATCCTAATTCTTTGAAACTTCTTACTCGTGTACTCAATTATATAGGTATGGAAATTCTCGGTCTTGCAAAATAATGGGAAGGTGCAAATTCTTAGAATTTTAACTGAAAGTGGATACGTTCGTTGTTTACTCATAAATCGTTAAATTCCTATATTATTATTATTTAATATTCGCACAATCAATATTAAGCCAAACATTGTGTACAGTTCTATTAGTCCTATCTGTTTGGTCATCGGCAAGATTTATTAAGAATATAAATAATTATAATTCATAGTTGCCATAAAAATAATATATACTACAGGAAATTAATTTTAAACCTATCATGCAATGATTTTTTTCTTTTGGGCTTTTATGTCTGTTAATTGTTATACTATAATTTTTAAGAACACTATTCATTATTATACATAACGTATCCAAAGTCACTATAATGTACATGTACATCCGCATAGTATGCGTGTATATGTACCGTAGTTATTATGTGATACAATTACTAAACAAGTTAATCATATTTGTCAAAAATCAAATTGGTAATTTTTAAATATATTAAAATTACATTAATGTCTACCAAAAAAAAATAATAACATTACATACAGTATAAACTAATTATAAGTTATAAATATTTTATTGGATTACTTTATAAACCTTTTTTTTCTTTATTGCATACGGCTATTGATTTTAACCAATAATAATCCAACTGCTACAAATTATTAGACATTTAACGAAAATATCGAATCTAAACCATATATTTTTTCTGCATATTTAATAGGAAACTAGACATCAGTAAACCATAAATTAGGGTTACCATATTTTATTTGGTGAAAACCGAAACCATTTTTTTTTTTCATTTTTTCTTATCAAATAACTTTTTATTGATTTTTTAACTATACATAAACAATTATTACAAAAATATATTTATATATGAATTATTTACTCCTATGACATCCTCCGAATTAGAAAGCCTGAAATAAACAATGATTACAGTATAACTACTCTACGCTACAGTACTATACAACAGTTCACTACAACTGACAAAATAAAAAATAATGGTTAATTCCTTTAGAGATAACTAAAACTTTCGTACGGAAACGGAAATATGAAGAATGTATTAGATAAAAATAATAGTTACAAAGTACGAGCTAGAAAATATAATTCCATATCAACATTTGCACTGTCCTCCTTGGAAATGCAATATTGACACCAATTTTGACCGCCACCATTTCCCCAAGAATTCGACATGCCCTGCCATCTATAGACATTTATTCAAAGAGTATATCTCACTTTCTCCGCATACCCATATATACACGGACGTCTCCTTCATCTCAGGACATGTCGGCATCGCCATCTCATGCAAAGAAGATACAATCCAGTGGAAACTCTTAAACAAATGCTCAATATATACTGCAGAAGCTATGGAAATCCTTAAAGCTTATTAACAAAATAACCGACAACAGTATTACAATATTCAGTGATCTACCCTCACCAACCTTCAAGATCATAACACCCCTTCTGACATTGTCCGGAAAATTCAGAACAGCCACATCAAAGCACAACAAACTGGTTAAAGAATTACATAAACCTAGATTCCCGACCATTGCAACATTGATGGCAACGAACTAGCTGACAAGGCAGCCAAATTCAACCAATCTTCCCCACATGCCCTCACATGACCCTGCTTCTACTATAAAGACATTAAGAGAGCAATTGAATATGACGCATCACTCATTCGACAGATGGAATGGAATAAGATGTCAAACAAACTTAACGAAGTCAAAAATTCCAACCAACCTTCTCTCTTCCCTGCTAATATTTCAAGAAAACAAGAGACCTCCATCAATCATCTCATGGTAGGGCAAACATTCCTCACTCACTCACATCTAATGAAAAAAGAAGAACCCCCAATATGTGCTTGCTCTGGGATACCCCTCATTATCAAGCACATACTAACCGAATGTAGAGAATATGATATGGAGAGAAGACACTTTTACCAAAAATTCATCGGTATATATATTAAATTAATTTAAAATTTTTTGATTTTGTATGAAAGGTGGCAGATTGCTCTTTTCGTTACAATCAAAAGAAGATTCTGTTACTTCCGGTACTTAGAAGATGGCAATTTTACTAAATTATCAACAATTTCACGAAAATGATAATTTTGAACAATCACGAAAAATTATAAAATATGGCATAACTTACTGCGTACCTTTTTGACCAATTGGAATATTTTTTTTAATTATATCACAAAAAATTATAACCGTACAGACTTGACATTTTTTGATTATTTATATTACCTTTTGTTATGGAAAATATAATTTTCAACAGTTTTCTTTAGTTGTTTTAAAAACAATACAACTTTTAATTTTTGTTTTTCATATTGATCAAAAATTAACAATATTAATGAATCAAATCAACATTTTTAATTTCTAAAACGACTAATTTAGTAATATGTTCAAAAGATATTTACACACGAAGCGTATATAGAGCTTGACATTTACATAGTGTGTAATGAGTCTTATATCAATATTATTATTTGATTTTATTTTTGTTGAATAGTTTTTTTTTTTAAGAAACTTGTAAAGCTTGGAACGGTCGAGACCGTAAATATTTCACGGCGAATGAGTCAATAATGACTAGAGACCGGATTTATATGCGCTTAAAACCTTAGAAATAAGATGTTTCTATGCTCTATAATTTCATCAAAATATTCTTTTATATGCAGAAATATTCTTTTATGAAAAAATATTATTTTTCATAAAAATGTATTAAATACTGAAAAAACAAATAAAAGTAGTAGTTTATAAAATATATAAAATAGTTAGATTAATTCTAATTGTTAAAAAATTATTCAAAAAGTCATATTTAACCTATAATATGATGATATACTAGTGTACCTATATTGTTTAATTGTATTTTAGATCCGTGACTGTAACACATAGTTATATACCTAAAATTCAGATTTATGAACTCAAAAACCAATAATAATAACATATTTTAAAGAATTAAAACAAAAATGTGTTGTATATTGTTGAATAATAAAATAATATAATGTACTCAAAAATAAACAACTCAAAAAAAAATAATTCAGCCTTACGAATAAAAAAAATTAAAATATCAAAAATAAAAAAAATTATTTCAAAAAATAGTTAAATAACAGAACAATCTTATGTATTAAAACAACTTAAACTCAAATAATGCAGTCTTATAAATTCAAATATAAAATAGTATTGCAGAATAACAAAATATTATGTATTGAAACAACTTAAACTTTAATAATTCAGCCTTATGAATTCTCGAAAAATAAAATAATAATACATATTGCATAAAATACATAAAATAGTTAAATAATAGAATAATATTAGATATTCAAACAATTTATGACAATATACTGCTCTAAGTTTTCTGAAGACATGTTGATTCTTTTTTTAGTTAATATAAGTTTATATTTAATGAATGGATCGCGGTGAATTGGTCGCGAACAATTGATCGCCGGTGAATTGATTGCCGGTGAATTGATTGCCGTTGAATTAATCGCGAGTAAAATTAGTCGCCAGGTTAATTGATTGCCAAATAAAATAATTTTTAATAATTTTGACCATTTTGATAATGGTTTACAATCCAAGATATATATATTTAAATATTTTGTAGGTACCTATATCAATGTTGAATAAACAGTAAATATTTAATATATATACACAATATACTCATTGGGTAGGTAACGTTTGTTGTAATACTTGTAATCAATTATGGTTATCAAAGATAAAATTATTATTGCTATGGACTGGTTTTATCACAATTATACGACTTTTGTCGATTTACTATACTTGACTAATATGATTCGGCGTGGCTTTGTGTAGTATGACTAGTGTTGTCTTGAAGTATTGAGTCATATTAAGTTGTATTATTTTATTTCATTTTTAAAATTATTATTATTATGTACTTTCATTTGTAATTTTATTTTTACTTGTATCAAATCTAAAATTGTTTATTGAGTTATAAAAATATTTGGCGATATATATATATATGGTGTATATATATTAAATATCTACTGTTTATTCAACATTGATATACCTACAAAATATTTAAATATATATATCTTGGATTGTAAACTATTATCAAAATAGTCAAAATTATTAAACATTATTTTATTTGGCGATCAATTAACCTGGCGACTAATTTTACGCGCGATAAATTCACCAGCGATCAATTCACCGGCGATCAATTCACCGGATACCTTACTGAATGACCTTTCCACATCTACTGATGTTATTTGTGCCCATTTCATGTCAGCTGCCATAGTAGGTGTAAAGTTGGATTTTAGCGGGAACATTTACCATAGTCCGTCTATAAAAATAAGATAAAAGAATATAATATATTCTCTTATCTTATTTTTATTATCCTTTATTATAGGGAATCATTATTTTTAATTGATTTTCTTATCAATGTTCCTTTCATCAAGATAAATAATATATTATAATAAAAAAAAATTGCGTTTTTTTTTATAAACCATTAGATTTTTTATAAAATATTTAAATTAAACCCCAGTATACCAATATATTCCTAAAACATGTTTTTTGCACAAAATATTCTTTAACCTCGAAATATTCTTTTTTATGCTCTAAAAACTTTTGTATATCAGTTCATAGGTAAATGAAATGTCCAGAAAACTTTTCTAACTGGAGCTGCATACTATCAGTAAAATTATGTAAAAACATAAAAATCCGCTCTCTAATAATGACTTTATTATTATTATTTTATTATTATTTACAAAAATTGTAGGCTACGCTATCAAACTTTGCACTAATCGAGTTAAAAGGACAACATTGAAAAAAAAAACTACTGTGGTTTTTTCTTATCTATTTTAATGTATATAATACTCGTATGCTAATATTAAATGTTACAGGAAAAATCCGAAATTGGTCATTGGAAATTAGTTGGTAATTTGGTCGAGGAAAATGTCAAGTTAACCGTTATTTGCGGACTAAACGTATTATTTTGGTATCCGACATCAAGTCTATAAACAACATCTATCAATATTTCTATCAAATCTAGTCCATTATTAATTTCTGTTAACATTTTAAGTAGGCAACAGTTATATGTTGTATAATTATGACAGTAATAGTAACCAATCGAAATATATTTTTTCGATCTACTTAGAAACGCTGAAACAATTGTTTATATTTGTTTATTTTTATAGCTGTTTCATATTTAAATATGCGAATATAACGAACATGTATAAAATAAACCTCAGTGTTTGGAGTGTAGGTGAACTAAAACCAAAAACAATTAAAAAGTACAAAATGTGATTCGCTCTCAACAGTTATGGAAAGACGGCTACAATCAAAATAAAACACGAATATAACCACGAATAAACACGTATTTAATAATCATTATAACATTCGCTACAATTATCAAACCTCATTAAACTCTTGAACATTATTATTATATTATAACACTTTTCTTTGATACTCTTCCGGCTTGTTAAACAAGTTTTATCCATATGAAATCGATATTACTACATTGGTTCTACATCAGTTCTATACTCAGAATTTAAATGTACTCGTGTTCTATATAAAAATTCTTCAATTTTTTTCACAATTATAATTATATGACGTACTTACTGAAAATTGTTATTGTTAAATTTAATTTTCATATGAGTATTATTTACGACTAGAGATGGAAGCTTGGTAAATTTAACCGATATTTTTATTACCCGGTAAACATTTTTTACTGTTCTAAAAATCGAGTGACCACTTATTTCAAATGTTTTCATGTGTACATTAAACACTAGTAACATTTCTATGAGGTTAATGTTATCCGTTGACCGTTGTAGTCGATACGTCAATATATTTAATGTTACGAGAATTTGGTAAAACCCGTTCAAATTATCACCATTCCACGAACGTAGTACACAGTACATTGTTCCCACATTCAAAATAAAAAAGAACCGAATGGGCCTCGCTCTGCTGTACACTTGGGGGTGAAGTGCGACTCCTCATAGGATAGGTCATTATAATGGATTTGTTAAATTTGAATTCAATGATAGGTATCATTGTATACGAAAAACGATTCTGAACGGAGATGATATGTTTGTCTAGAATATAATACAATGTTATTTATAAATATTTTAATAAGTATATTTTATTTTGAAACGAAAAATTTAGAAAAATCATTAAGAACTACTTCTGTGGAATCTTCTATTAAATTTTCAAGTAAGAGCCAAATTTTTTTTATCGCCGATTATAAAAATAAAATGTAAAAAAATCGAATATTTTAAATGTCATTAAGTGGCTTAAAAATCAATATAATATTTTGAATAAAAATATGACATAAAGGAAATACCAATCTTAACAGCTAGTTGAAATTTCAAAAATCTGCGACTTATACTTTTTGAATTATAACAAATACTTAAAATCGTTTGAGAATAAATCGCTATTTTATGCAATTTCGTAAATATTTAAATTTCAAACAGTCATAAAATTTTTTCCTCCAAGTCCGGAAGAAATTTTTTAAACATTTTTTTAGAGTAGCTTATAGATAACCTAGTGTTAAAATTTTGAACCTTAAGTATGAACAAAAAAAATTTTATGAATTTTTATCTACAAAATAACTTGCAAATTATCGTGATTTTTACACATTTTATACAAATTTGAGCTTTAAGGGCTTATAAAAAAAATGTGAGTTAACCGATCACCGATATTTTTTAGTTACGATAAGTTTAACTTATTATAAACCTTGTATTACATTTTCAAGAGTTTTCGGTCTGCCAATTAAATTTTATAGATGTTTAAAAACAAAAATTTTACAAAAATCGAAAATTTAAATTGTCTATAAATAAGTCAAAATATGTTAAAATACTTTGAAAACTTAACCATTTATAGAAAACGTCAATATAAAGATTTTGTGAAAATTTCAAGTTTTTGCGATTTCTGGTTTTTGAGTTAGAGCATTTAAAAAAAATGTAATTTGTAAAAACGTGATTTTACGTAAAATTTCCCGTTTTTTCGTAATTTTTTTATCGTTTTTATCGATTTTTTTAAAAAGTATTGAAAATTTGGATTTTAGACTAGCCAAAGTACCATTTACATTCACTTTTCTTTCAGAAAAGTTGCTACATAAGCAAATCGAAGTATTTTTACTGCCAAAAAAGGTGTCGTCAGACACAAAAAAAATAAAAAAAAAAACACACATCATTTTAAAACCAATAGATTCCATCACTCCGTTCAGAATCTAAAAAGAAACCGATTAACCTACACTAATGTCTCAAAACTACTTTTTATTCAAGCAAATATAAATGATATTGATTTCATAAGTCCATATAAAGGTAATAATAAAATACACCATCAACTTCTACCAGTTCTACCAATTTAGTATCAAATAACTATGTTCAGTCAGTAAGTAAGTTAGCAATAGATAAAGATCTGGAAAATGTTGATGAGATTGTCAATGAAGATGACAGTGAAGATACAGAAGAAGAAAATTACGATATAGAAGATCTGGTTGAATCTGATAACAGATGATTCAGATGAACATAATGTTTTAAGTGATGATGATTTTTATGAATCACACTTTAAATAGGTTTATAAATTCAACTATTAAATTTTAATTTAATTTAGGTATACTGACTACTGAGATAAGTAATAAAAGAATAAAGCGAAATATAAATATATTTATAATAAATTTTATTATTTTTTATTTTTCCTTTGTTCAAATTATTTCAAATTTGCATAATTTATTCATCATACTATTCATACTTATACATATTTAAATATAATACTTGAGGTTAAGTGTAAACAAATGTCCAGTGGAAGTATTGGTTAGCCGAGTTATAAACATGTAATTGAGTTCATAATAAATTAATAAAAAAAAATACACTATTAAAAAAATGTTCGTAAATTTACGTTAAATTTACTGATAAATTTACCAAAAAAAATGTTACGGTAAAATTCCTATCTCTATTTACGACATGGCATTCAAGTATATGATGCACAATTATTAATTAACTAATACATTTTTTCGGTGGACGAAATCGTATGTTTATTTAAAACCCGTCATAATATTTCATTATTGATAAATTAAATGTGCATTTGAATCGTAATTCATGAACGAATTTTCTCATAAAAGAACGTTTTATGCTTTATTATCATTAAAGTATAACATTCAGCTTTTGCCATCAAAAATTATTACAAATATATTAATTATGAACGATCAGAATTACGGACAATAGCATACTTAAGTAATATTTTAAGCAACCCGGGACAAAACGAACTTATCATGCCTTTATAGTTTGTTAACAACTGCAATTTTACACTTAGATGTTTAACGCTTTAGGGCTATTATTTAGTTACCTCACGATATAGTTATATCCAATGTAAAATTCAAACGCATGCAGTAGAAATCTTTGCAAATCATCTCATAACGCGTTTTTAACCGTATTAACCAGGGTTTGAAGTACTAGGCCCAACCCATTAAAACTCACCCAATAAAAAAACCCAGAAAAAAAACCAACAAACAATAAAATAACAAACTTTAAACTGCATATTTTTTTTATTATTATATTTTAGTAACAATAAACAACATAAATTAAGTAATAATAATAAAATAAATAAGTAATATATTTTAATGTTAACGGGTTTTTTAACCCCTGGTATTAACCATCACATATTTAACATGCCCAACTAAATTAATAGTATGACATAATCACAAAATTATGAAAATACACGGCGAACCATTACGATGATATTGACATGATTTTTCTAATTTCTTTCGTTTGATTTTTTCATTAAAATGTTTAAATGTTAACTCGTATAACAATTGAAATAATGCAATTTTCCAGTTTTTCAATAGGATTAACTGCACAGGTCTATGATAATGGTTACAATGAAGATCATACAATTAATTTTTACAAGTTTAGCAAGTAGGAGATATAATGATAATATATTATACCTGTATTTATTACGCTGTCTACCTAAAACAAAGTTATTATGTGAAAAAAAATTATTAATTATAGTTAATAAGCGTATATAATAGTGATGGTAATCGACTCACGAGCGCATTAAAGATCCTGGAGGGAAACAAAGTTATTTTTTTAGCCACACAGATCATACAAATATAATATGTGCACATAAATAATGTACAGTCCTGTGGCTTAAATGGCTTACAAATATAATCGTAATATAAATAACAATAAATCATTTGTTTCCAAAAAACATTGCAAACAATACTCACAATTTACGAATAACTTATTAAGCTAAATATCAATGTAAGCTTGGAATTGTAATCAATTAGTTATTGATGATTAATAAAATTTAAATTATTAAGAAAATAATTTTAATTAAATTTATTAATATTACCGATTCTATTGTTATTAAATAATTTTTTTTTTTTAGTTTTTGATATATATTTTTCCAATGTTTCTGATAAATTCGAGCACGCAAAATAAAAACTCTGGCGTCGACATGATATACGCATACCGCGAAGTTTGAATATATATTGCACAATATCTAAAGAGAAGAATATTTTCGAAGTACTAACACATTATATAAGCAGTTTAAATATTTTTAATTATTGCAACGTATTATTTTTATTGTTGTTAGGTATTAATATCATTAATGTATTAAAAATGCGTGCATTACTTTTTCTTATTTTTTTTTCGTCCAACCTGTTGTTGGTATCGAAACAACAAACTACGTTTGCAGTATTATTCACGTCGGTCGGTATAGACAACGTGCGGCCGACGCTGTACAACTGACACTGCGCCTATATATTATGACATAAAAATTTAACTATTATATTTTCGTCGTCGGTCGCGAAAAATCGTATAAAAAATAAATTTTTCAAAAATAAAAATAATTTGAAACAGTTATAAAAACGAGTCTCATTCACACAAACACACGCGAGCACGCGCGCATGACCACTGACGAGAGTGCAACCGACAATGGATACGAGACACACGCACTCTCCCAAAACCCGATCGACGTACGACCGTCGCGACTAGACCGGCACGACTGATGTTCTGTTAGCACGTTGCGTCCCCTCGCCACAGTCGCCGTCGTTGGCGCAGATTCGAGGGGTAAAGTGGAGGGGGATTAGAACAATACCCCCCTCTTTCTTCAGACTAAAACAAGTCATTGTCAAATAATTTATTATTAAACTCATAATAGTAATTTCAATACTGAATCGAAAAAAATAACGGAAAGAAACAATTGTACCTGGTTGTAAGGATTCTCGTTGATCTTCAATAATGAGCAGCATTTTGTCCAATAAAAAAAAAAAAATAAGAAAATAAACGCAAACAGTAATAAACATAACTATAAATGATAATAAAAATCGTCAAGATTATAAAATTAAGTAGATATTTTTGAAAAGTCAATAAATATAGTTTATGGTCAAGTGAATAGTTTTAATATAATTTTACAGTAAATATTGCAATCAGTAAATCTTCGTTAGAATGCGACGGATTTAAAATCAATTTCGTAATAGATTCAAAGAAAATAATAAGAGTTACTCCAATAATTTAAATTTCTGTGGAACACAATTAAACGTTTTACAGGCTTTCGAAATCGATTTTTAAAAAAAAAAAAGAAACACGTATCTTTATAACACCAAACTATTTATTGCGTAAAATCTCAGATGACATAAAGTTACATTATTATGTAATCTGTATTATAATGTTCAGGACCTGTATTTACCGCATTTTAATCAATGTTTAAGTGTATCTATAAAACCACAAGTATTAAAAAGACTAAATATTATTACAAAAATTAAATTAGTAATTTAAGTATATGCAGCGATTGTCATTATCGCAGTGTCGCGAGCCGGGTACTGCACTAAAGCTACAATTTTACGATCTATATTACAATGCGTATAAATAATAACACTTTGACTGAATAAGTTGTTTTGTTATTTATGTCAATGCGTATCATTCAAAATAAAGGGTAAGTATTTTTAAATATCATAACTTATTACAGATTGAACAAACAAATAAACAGAATATAAAATCAGTTGAAAAGCATCAAAATAAATTACTAGGTTTTAAATGTAAATAATGTTATATCGATAAAATATAAAATTAATAAATTTTGGACAAATATTTTTGGTATATTTGTTAAAAAAGAAATAAAAATATATTCAATAAAAATCTCTGGTGTATAACCGGTGTATAACTTGAGTACTTAAAAATCATATCATTATATTATCTATCCGTTGCAAAATGTACCTGTCTATATCCATTTGTCTCCACCTCCTTTTCTCTGTACGTTGGTACCTAACTAACGATAACCTTCACAAAGATTTCAAAGTTCAAACGTTGAATCAAATCGCTAAAATATATAACTCTAGATTTCATAGTAATCTCTTATCTCACACGAACCAACTAATCTCCAGACTAGCTACAAACACACTATCCTATAACCCAAGATGAAAACTCAAGAGTAAATGGTGTAGGGATTCTGCTTTATAAAGCTATATAATGCTATAGCATCTCTAAGTAATTTAATACACGTTCTCAGTGTTATGACTAGGTAATTTCCCAATTCTTATCACTCGCATTTCATTATATTCTTCACTTTTATCAAACCTACTATAAATGTTATTAGAGATTATAGATTTTCTTTAAAAAAAAAAAAATTTAAAAAAATAATACAGTTGGGGATAGATAAAGAATTTCTCAACTCCGTCCCCGTGGACTCCGCAGCTATTTTGGACGGAAGACGTTTTTCTTGGAAAGAAAAAATAAAAACTTACATAGAATTCCATTCAATCGAATGGATACCGAAAAAGAATTTCGATCGGATCCATCAGATTTGCATAGTCCCGTGCGGATGCAAGAGAAATACGATATTTAATGTTAGACATTGGGAATTTCACTGAATCGATTGCAAGAAATCTATAGCAAAACTTCTAACGCAATGATATACGAGCATATGACATTGGTTTCCAGAAGGGACATTATTATAATTTATAGTTTTTGAACAAAACAGCCGCGAATTTAATTATAGTTAATATGATAGGTACCAATAGTACCAATGAGTTATTAACATTCGAGTATAATGAAAGCATTATTACATATTTTTTAGTCGTTAGCACGCATAGGTTAATCCATAATAAACTGATCTATATTTTTGAGTTTCGAATATTTTATTAATTAGTTTTATGTTTTTATTTTTTTATAAAATTTAATATTGAAATCATTGGTATTAGTCAGAATTAAAATTATTTGGAAAGAGTTTGGTTTTTTTTTCATAAAATGGCGTTTTATATATTTCACTGATAAATGTGTGATTCAATAATATAACTTGATTTACCATGTGCATCAGGCTTTATTGTAAAGTGCAATAGGACACTAATTGTGTATTAAGAAAAATAGAATGTGGAGTTGACTTAACGAATATACGAACTTAAGTACAGGGGCGTAGCCAGGGGGGTGTTACAGGTATAGTAACTCCCCAGCCGAGGTATACTAATGTCTTATAAAGATAAAGATGCATCATAAACCGTGATGTACTCATATTTATCAAAACGAAATATATACTGCGATAACAATAATGTGAAGCACTAAAGCCGGGGCCTGGCATTAATTATTATTTTAAACCGTTCTGTATCGTTTTATCGTAAACTCGTTTTATGCACGATTTAAAATATCTTTTCATGCAGCATGTACGTAAGAAATTTACAACTTCATAATTATTGATTAACACGATTAACTACCGTAAAACCACATAATAACGTTAAACTTACAATATCAACTGATCTGTCCAAATGTTATCACACTTATCAGTTCTGTGATATCAAATAAATCAATAAAATATCGACGCATTAAGTTAATTTAAAAATTACATTTTTTTAATTTATAATAATAATGTAAAAGCTAAAAAATTATAAATTTCAATAAAAAATGTTCTCTTAAACCATTTTCAATTAATTTAAAAATGCATTTTTATGAAAAGTTTATGTAAAGGTATAAATTGTATGTGTGTCATTCTGTCAATTAATTTTAAATAACATCCCCCCCTTTGAAATTCCTAGCTACGCGCATGCTTGAGTACTTGATTGTGGACTTAAGTATTACAACAGAATTTACTTTATCAAAGGTTTTTAGAAATAAGCATATATTATTTTATTACGTGAAATCATTGGTTAGTAACCTTAAATCATCGAAGTCATCGGTATTTAACGTAAATTAAAAATAGATATTGACAGCAGGCACATCGAGTTTTGAATATTTTTGTTAACTATTTATTATAATTTTATGTATAAAAATAGAAATTCTATAATATCACAATCGCATTATCTCTGATCATTGCCAATTATCTTCAACATCATATTTTTTCTTGAAACTATATGTGTGTACTAGAGTAGCAATTAAAAATATAAACACATTCACATTTCAAATTACATGTTACAATAATAGAAAATAGTAACAGCAGTAGTATAACTAGTAATCAATCGCGTGTTAATATCAGTAATCATAGAATGAAAACAATTATTGCGGAGAGTGTGGGATGAACCCCCTCTCCTCTTTAACATACACTTTATTTGTACAGTTGGAAAAAAACCTTGCAATAAAGCCTGATGTGCATTATATATTTAATATGTTGCGACTCTTCCGGTAACTGTCAAAGTGCCGAATCACGAACGGAATAAATTATAAATTGTGGCTTCAGTACTAATTATTTCCACGTATCGGAATGTTTAGCGTGCAAATGCAAGTATGTACATTTCACGGGTTTTAAGTACGTTCGAAGCACGACTGCAACGACGCGATAATGTGCGCACGCATACATTTCGAAGCCTATTACATCGTACACGATGACACGTGTACATCGGCAGCGGTTCACCGTTCGTAATGTATACAATCGACGGGAAAAATTAGTGTTTTCTCGTGGTGACCGGGAGCAAAGCGAAAACAAAATTTTTACTTCAGGCCCGCGACGTGAACAAGTCGCAAATTAAATACGTAAATCAAGTTAAAAGTACGTCAAGTCAATACTGCGAAACGTACGGTACACCTAGCCGCCCATGCATTGCATTAAAGTTTAATGGTTAAACGCACGGTTATTATTACTTCTCGAGTTCATCTTCTTCGTGTTCTTTTATTGCTGTGATCGCTGTCCGTTTACCAATATTTATTTATATCAAGTAGTAAGCGGAATCATGCGCGTGCGTGACTCGAGGACAACTCGTTCTTCTTGACCGTGGCCGCCGAGCCAATTGCCCTTCCCCTCCCACCCTTGTACGCGACGCGTGCGAGTGACGTAACATACGCGCCCGCAATTTTTTCCATCGTAATTACATTTTATTTTGCAATTCATTTTTACAATGATAGACATCATAGCCCGATCTCCCTTCTGTCTCTCCGACACCCTCGTTTTCTTGACGCGCATCATCTCGTCCGTCTGATCGGTCGACATGTGTTGAGTTTTGTCCCTTTTGTCGGTTCTGAACAAGTCGTTTGGTACGACCTGCGGTTTCATGTTATTATTAGTGTACAACACGTGCGTGATTAACAATACCATAGAGTGTAACCGCGTGCTGATATCCCAAGCAACTTTAAAGAAAAAATAGGGTATAGTTTTTACACAGGAGAGGTCCAACTGACTATTTTCATCGGGGTGCATATTTACGTCATTCTGTCTTATGTTTTTCATACGACGCTTAACGGAATGGAACAACATATGTACTGGTTTTATCACGGTGTGATCGTTTTGTCTAATTTTTTGTTTTAACTCCGCACACACGGTCTTAACCAGAACTCCTCTACTTATCGCGATCAAAATAAGTTCCTGATAAAAATGTTGTCTAGTTGGTATTTAAAGAAAGGGTCACTTTTCTTAATTCCCAATTGTTTTCGAAAAACTGGTTAAAAATTACAAAAAATCAATCACGGGTACAATATACCGTTTCCGAACAAATCGAATTTTTATTTTCACCAATACTTAAAAAATAATATTCATAGAGACCTGACATTTTTACTGAATGCTTAAATCACCGTTTGCTGTAGATGTTATAATAATTTTAAAAAAATATTTCTTTAGCGGTTGACCTATGAATTTGACAAAACAAATTAAACTCACAAAAATCCGCTGCATTTTTGTAATTATAAATTTACAAAATTTTCAATTTTTATAATTAAAGCGTAAAAATTGGATATACAATTTTTCAATAGCTTTCTTCGTAGCAAAAAAAAAAAAAAAAAAATTACGATAAAATCACTGAATTATTTTATAAACGTTAAAAAATTTTAACGAAATCCTTTATTAAAACAAATTTCAGTAACACGACATAAGTTATTTAGTTAAAAACATTTCATAGTTTCGAAATACTTCAATGAAATCTTTCTGCTCATAATTATTTGTACAGCCGTATATAGTTTTCCTAAATTTTATATGACTATTTCAAAATAAAGCTCAACCTATCTGATGAAAAATGTTGGTTTTTCTACTATACCAACCGTCTTTTAGAATATAAACCAATCCACTAGACCTCTCACTCAGAATCGTTTTTTTTTCTTTTTGAAGGCAATAATATATTAGTTTCGAGATACAAATACCAATACATCAATACCATTCATTCATCGACCGTGTAAATTCATCCAACCTAGGGGTTCTGTCTTTTTTTTAACTTGTAAAAATATCTATCAAACATATTGTTTGTTTTTATTTCACAAAATGAATAATTACTTTTATTTACTAGAATAGAAAAGTAAGGGAAGTATAAAATATAAACAAACAGAAAATATTATAGATTAAAATTTAATATTGCAAAAAACTTTAGTATACCTACCACTCTTATAATGTATTTATTAAATACTTAATAATTAGATATTTATTTATTAAAAAAAAATTATAATAAATATTTCGAAATACGAAAGTAAAAATATATATTACCATTTAAAAATAAAGATTTTATAAATATTATGATAAAAATAGTTAAATTATAATTTATAACCAAAATGTTATTGAATAATTTATTTTATTTATTTATTTAAATTTTCAATGGATCTTAAGATCCAATAATATAAAATATATTATATTTTATTATATTATATTTATTATACATCATATAAAATAATGAATGGAATAATGGTTATATTTTTAAAACACATAATAATTTATTGAAAAAATTAGGAATTACAAAAATGTCACTGTATTCATATAGCTTTTATGTATGCGAGTTAATTATTAAACTGTTGTGGTAAACCACTCATCTCCAATTCTCCTCTTTGCTGAAAATCCAACATTAGTTATGATTAACTATTAATTATATTAATTTTAATTTTTCCTTGATTTCAGAGTAAAAAATTACATAAAACATGGCTAAGGTAAAATAAATACTAATTAAAATTATTAACATTATAATTTCTATACAAATTTTGTATTTAATTATTTCTTTTTTGAATCGATGTTTTATAGAGATACTTAAAATCCATGTAGCCAATAATTTTTCAAACTATTTTACGCTCACCAGTAAAAATAATTTTTAATTATAGTTTCATCTACTCAAATTAATAATCGGTCTTCTTTATATCAGGGATGACCAACCTTTTGCATATATCATAATAATCGCTGGCCATGCGGTTTCCACCATATAATAATTCTGAAAGACACAAAACCGTTTTAAAAATGTCCTTGAAAATATTGATACATTTGTATTAAATTTTTAACTCAAACGTAATTATTGAGTTAAAATATTATAATACATTTAAATGTTATGTACGCTTTTTCTATCGAGAACATATTTCTTTGTATTTTTACATATTTTGCATAAAAATTTATTGATATAAATATATTGATATAAATAGAAAAACCTATAGTTATAATAAGTCAGATTTAAAAATAAATCATCAAGTTAAACATATGTAAAATGGTTTGATATTATGATCATATTTTCAAGATTCAATTAATAAAATTACTTATTTTATCAAAAAATTTATATATATATATATATATTTGCATACACACTTTCCGGGCGGAATTCACTATTATTTTTTTAGTTTTTCATTAACCCAAAAAACTGCTGGGGATTGAAAAAATAATGATTTCTGTGTTTAAAGTTTCTTTTTAGATTCTGGACGGAGTGATGGAATCTATTGGTTTTACAATGATGTGTGTTTTTTTTTTATTTTTTTATTTTTTTTTTTGTGTCTGAGGACACCTTTTTTGGCAGTAAAAATGCTTCGATTTGCTTATGTAGCAACTTTTCTGAAAGGAAAGTGAATCTAGTTGGTACCTAGGGAGGTCAAAAGTAAAAATTTTAATATTTTTTAAATGCGACGGGAAAAACCCTAAAAAAATAAGGGAAAAACGGGAGTTTTTATGCAAAACCAGTTTTCGACAAAATCGAATTTTTTTTTGTTGTTATAACTCAAAAACTAATCGATGTAAATACTTGAAATTTTCACCAAATATTTAGATTAGCGTTCTCTATACACTGTTAGATTTTTATTGAGCTATTTATAGATAATTGAAATTTTCAATTTTTTTAAGTATTTTTTTTTAAAATAACGATAAAACTTTTTTGGCCGGCCAGAAATTCTTGTAAATTTAATAGAAGGTTTCTTATAAGTTGTTCCTTAACTGATAAAAAAAAAACTAAAATCGTAAGTCACATTTTTTTTTTATAAGTGCTCAAAGTTCCAATTTATACGAAATATGTAAAAATCACGATAATTTGCAAGTTATTTTGTAGATAAAAATTCATAAATTTTTTTTTGTTCATACTTAAGGTTCAAAATTTTAACACGAGGTTATCTATGAGCTACTCTTCAAAAATCTTTAAAAAAATTTCTACCGAACTAAGACGAAAAAAGTGTATGTCTGTTTGAAATATAAATATTTACGAAATTGCATAAAATAGTGATTTATTCTCAGACGATTTTAAATATTTGTTATAATTCAAAAAGTATAATTCGCAGATTTTTGAAATTTCTACCAGCTGTTAAGATTGGTATTTCCTTTTTTTCATATTTTTTTCAAAATATTATATTGATTTTTAAGCCACTTATAGGCATTTAAAATATTCGATTTTTTTACATTTTATTTTTATAATCGGTGATAAAAAAAATTTGGCTCGTACAAAATACTTGAAAATTTAATAGAAGATTCCACAGAAGTAGTTTTTAAACTCATTCAAAAATTATTAAAATCCATAGGCACAATTTTTTTTTATAAGCGTTTGAACAGCGAATATTGACATAAAATTACATGTAAAATATAATATAATGTATAATATTCTAGACTGACAAAGATATCGGTTTTTTTTTAAAATGTTCTAACTCAAAAACGAAAAACAGCAACAACTTGAAATTATCACCAAATATTTATATTGACGTTTTCTATACATGGTTAAGTTTTCAATGTATTTTGACATATTTTGACTTATTTATAGACAATTTAAATTTTCGATTTTTCTAAATTTTTCGTTTCAAAATAAAATATACTTTTTACAATATTTATAAATAACAATGTATTATATCCTAGACAAACATATTAACTCCGTTCAGAAACGTTATTCGTATACAATGATATCTATCATTGCATTCAAATTTAACAAATTCATTGTAATAATGACCTATCCTATAAACGAGGTGCACTCCACCCCCAACTGTACAGCAGAGCGAGGCCCATCCGGTTCTTTTTATAAATGCACTGCATGAACATGTTGGCGTAATTTTGATGACTGAAAGTTTGACTATAAAAAAAAAAAATGCATTAAAAAAATAAACATCCTTGTTAAGCCATATATTGGTATTAATTTGTATTAATAAATATACCTATTTCATAGATACATACTCAATAAATAATGCTAAATCGTACACAATTTAAGCACAAAAAATAAAGTTGTTACACGAAGGATAGCTATTATGTGAAATAAACTGATAGATTTGCCATACAATTAATAATAGATGTTAAACTTATGTCATCAATAAAGAAGTTAAAACCTTTTTAATTTTCAGTTCAGAATATGTACCTTTAGTACTTATATTATATGTATTTGTTAAAAAGAGATTTCGGATACTTAAAAACGTATTGCAAATTTAACCGTACATAATATAATTTTTTATATACATTTGTATATACAGAAGATTCTATTTAATATGAACACGTTGGAACCGAACCTATTTTCTCACAGTAAGTGATTGGTCATGTAAACCGAATTTGGTTTAAAAACTCCAATTTTCTTAGTGTCAAAAGGTTTTTTTTTGCACAAGTAAGCCATAAAATTGGGGGTAAAATGTTAAATTAAATTAATAGATAAATAAATATACAAAATAATAATGAATAATTTAATATCAAGCCGCATAACTTTTCAGCGTGCTTCGAAAAATGGATTTCACTTTTCCAAAATTGCGATTTTTTTCCTGGATAGAAATATAGAAATATATTTTCTAGACATGGTCGAAAACGTTCACGATCGCTTTGAAATTCATGCTAAAACTGAAATGATTGTTGTCAATATAGGGAAAAAAGTTGCAAGTTTATGCCTTGATTTTTTTTTTGTATTGCTCTTAATAGCACTCGTATATATTCAATTAAATTCACAACAAAATCCCATTAAGGTTAAAAAATTCATTAATTTTTATTACTTTTGATAAACGCAATCTCATAGATACGACGAAACCCAATTGTATTAGTTGTTAATGCATGTTCTAACACTATGATAAAATAAATATTGCTCACATAAAGCGAACGGAGTGCTTATATTATACGGTTTTTTTAACCTTGTTAGTATATATTGGATTTAGGACCAAACGATTTTGCTCATGTTATGCGAATGCCCATTTTAACTAGTATCCACATTTAGCGGAATTCACTGTATATTGATCTATATAGTCGATAATTAACGCTTGGAAAATTTAGCTTCGTCAATTTTTTTTTTCCTTGTTATTTGAATTAAAAATTGATTTTATTCTCGATAATATTGATCCGATTGTTTGCTATGCATACCAATAGTGTTTAAAAATCAAAGCTCAAACAGCATAAAATAATATTCAAAAAGTAATAATTTATTTGTAATCAATTATCATGTATATATACATATTTATCTTATACGTCATAACAAGTAGATCTAAAAGAATGTTATTATTGTTATTAGATAAATGAAAGTATTTAACAAAAATTTTATCTATTTAATATTATAGAAATAAACGTTATGGTTTTTAAAAGAATCACGTACGATTATTGGTATTGTAGTTTTTCAAAATTTTTTGAATATTACATATATTTATACTCGTATTTGTTTTGTTTGTGAGTACAGGATGGATGTAAATGAGCCGCATTTTATTCCCTAAGATTTTTCTGCCGACATATTTCTATACTAAATATTAAATTTAAAAGCGTGTATATTGTTAATATATATTAATGTTAAGGTTCCGTAAAAAAGTAACAAAGACAATTTATTCTTTTTAATATTATATTAACTATCAGACATTAAATTCGGTTAAAGCATAATGTTATACAATATTGGTGTAGTGATGTTTGATGCAAATTCTGAACTTAACTTTGCGATAGAATATTTACGAGGATGTAGAGCATGCAAATAGTGTGATTCGGCATTTTTTTCATTCACATGTTGGATTTTGATGAAATTTCAATGTCCGTTAGAGCGAACGAACAAAAAATATTTTGCTTACGTGTAAAACCATTATTTCCCAAAAAGTCTAATTTTTTTTTTTTTTATCGGTTTGGTTTTTTATATGGAATGACCCAGTTGGTGTGCATGATCGATATTCACTAATCGGAAATATTTCTCACTGACACTAGCGTTATTATTCGGCAGAAAATATATGTTTTCAATATTTACCTAAACTGAGTCTTGTTCATCAACTGATAAAAAGTTCGTGAAAGCTATTATCTGGTCGAATAAATTTTAAGTGCTTTACTTCGTACATCATTTGAGGCTTAGCTATGCAACTTGATTTTTTATTCACTTTAATCATTTCAATTACTGTATACTTTTCTTGGATTCGAAAAAATAATTGGAATTGAAATAACATTTTTACCCAATGTTAAAAAAATCCAACATTTTCACTAACTTGTTCACTAATCATCGCATGTATCAGTAGCCTTAATACTACAACGTAGCACATTTTTAGTTGTGTTCGTAATAAGAAAAATATTTATAATTAATTTTGAACAGCGATTAATTTTGCGGAGACAACTAATTCGGTTGCCAATCGCTAATAAGCTTATTAACTTATTAACAATTAACTTTACCATTACACGCATCCAAAAAATATAAATCTGATTTTTTCCATTCATAACGAATATCTTTATTAATATTTTTAACGTCACTAATTTAACATTATTACTAACCAAATATCACAGAAGTTAAAAACTTCCCGCATATGGTTAATTCAAAATAATTGATTTCTTTAAACATTACTGGTTTTAGATTCTGAATAAAACGATGAATGTATCGGTTTTACCATAATGTATGTTTTTTTAGTCTATGACTATGTACACGATTTCAATCAGAAGTACTCCGTTCATCACCAAATAAAAAATAAATGATAGAAAATGGATTCGGGTTTGCACTTAAAGCTAACGAAAAATTACAAATAAACGGTCATGTACACGGCATACCGGTTTTTGACGAAATCAAATGTTTGTTTTCGCCGCAACTCAAAAAATAATATTTGAAAAGATTTGAAATTTTCCCTAACTATTAAATCACTGAAATGGTACTAAAAACCATGGTAACAGTTGGGCAATCGGAACACAAAAATAAATCCGAGATTTGCGTTTTTAATACATTGGAACAACTAATATCATTTATGATCAGAGCACGGATTTGTATGCATTTGCATATTTATTCTAGTTGATCGTATGATATGCTAATCGATTTAATCAATTAAACTTTTAATGCATGTTTATACCCTTTTTTTTATAGTGCATATTTGGTTGTCGATTATTAATGCATATAAATCTGCACTCTATTTATGATATATTGGATTATCGTCTAATATATATTTTTCTATAATACGGTTAATGGGGGTTACCCATTTGCGCCAAAATAAAAAAGGTATGTTTTTTCAGACAGCCCATTTGTGCCAAATTCACCTGGTATAATTATAATAAGTAATATATTTTTTCTCAAATAATAATTAATACAATTTTATTTAAATCATAGTTATTTAGTGTAATTATTTATTATCATTCATTATTTAGTGTAACGTAACGAATGTGTAATTAGATCACACTTCGATCGTTTTTTTGACGAATAACGATACCTATATATCTGATAACAGAATACGATTATATCGTACATCATAATCAAACTGATATAAAACTTGTTAGTTTATCTTTCGGCACAATAATATACAAAGCTTTAAAATCTATAGACTAAAAATAATTTTACTCTACGTTATACTCGTAGATACAAAGTCTTTAAAATATAAGAATTAACCAAGTCGTTAATTTAAAATGTTAACACAGGTAAATTTAACAATTTAAAACATTATAAAACATTATTTCAATAAGTTGACTTAATGACACACAGGGAAATGAAAATAAAATTACGTAGTTTGGAATGTAAATTGGAACGTAACGTTAGAAAATATGCTATCCCTGGTATGGTAAAAATAATAAGCCGAAAGGAAATTTGATGAAATCAGCTTTCAAGAAAATATTGTATCATGTTACAACTTTAAGTCGAAATAACACTAATAATACTTTCATGAAGGACTATGGTCATGTAGACAAATTAATATATATCACTGTGGTAAATTACATTACTAGAACTGGACTACAGAGATCGCGTAGTGGTTCTTTAGCAATAAATACATGGATAAACTGTACATTAACTACATCTACGATTTATAATCATAGACGATAATGTATAAGATATAAACTAAAAGATCTATGAATAAAGCATACCACAAGATAAAAATAATCAACCAAATATTGATTTGTGTTTTGAGTTCAATAAAATCTCCAATCTCCCGGTTTATTTTCCAGGACCTTTAAGTAAATTGGGCCGGCCCAAAGTATAAACATCTTTGACGATATAATATTAAGTTATAAGATTTCACGTAATAATACTAATAGTATTTTGGAATATTACGGTGTAACAATACATATGAGATTATTTATTTGTTTCAAAATTAAAAATTAAAATTATCAACTAAAATATTTATTTCAGTTTTTTTTTATTTATTTTTTTGATTAAATGCTATGTGTAAATTTACGCATGCACTCAGTTTGATGATCACGACTCGCGTTTGATGTACGATTCATTTTTAAACATGATTGAATTAATGGTGAATATATGTAGGCAAAAATTATATTGTTACTCGAGAAAAATAAAACTTAACTTTACTATAACTTTATCCGTGATTTTCATACTTATAATATAATTTACTATAAAAGAATATGATTTCGCCACTTTTATAATTTTAATCCCATGTTTAAAGACTTACTATTTTTGTTCAAGAGTTTCATCGATTAATATTTAATAACAATGTTTTATAAAGTATTCAACTTTGCGATCACGACGACAATATGATAAAAATGTTAAAGAAGGAGTCCTCCTTTTTTGCGTTGAAAAAAAATGTTGGTAGGCTTTTTAAGCATAAATTTAACGAACACATTAATGACCTTGCTATCCTAATCTGAAATTCCTAACCACGCGTCACTACTACAGTACACAACGGAATATTAATAATCGTATTGAACAAATCAATTAATCACTACAACTAGTATTAAAATATTATATACTGTGATATAAAATTAAATCGTTTGAAACAAATTAATTATTGTCATTTATATAAAATGCAATATAGAATTGACATCTCACAAAAAATGTGACTGTAAGTACCTACAATTTATGTCTCCATGTATATGTATTGAATCTTTTAATATAATATCTGTATAGTAAAATATCAGTAATTTATGATTTTATAATTTTTTTTTTTAATTATTGTAAAATATTGCTATGAATAAAATGACTTTCGTTTTTATTAAAAAATGAGTATCATATATTTACTTCGTTAAATAAAAACCTATATAATTTGAAATCCTAGAAAATAAATAATTTTTTTTTTTTTTTTGATAGAAAATAAATCTTAAAAGGAATGACGGTTATATAATATGAGATATAGTTATTTAAATTTATAAACATTCATTTGGACAGAAGTGGTAATAAAAATTTAACTTATTAATACATATAAAAAAAAAAGTTTGCACTTTTGTCATTATTTCTTCAAAGTAATATAATAATAAATAAATAGGTAATAATAATAATAATTTGCTTGTTTACTAATATAAATTCAAATAACAATGTTTTTTTCCATATATACATACATTATCAGTAACCTAAATATAACAATAATAATATTAATAATAACTCTAAGAATAAAATAACAAATAGGTATCAATATCAATTTTCACACAATATATCTAAAATTATATAAGAAAAAATAAAGTACAATAAAATCATGCTTATAGTTATTTTTTATGTATTTTATGACATTTGCCAAGATTTACTGACAAAGTCATTAATTTTTATAGAGTTACCTGTAGACATTAAAATATAAAGGATATGCTCCCTACGTTTAGATGACAAAGGTATGTGTTCGAATGTCCTTAAAATGTACTCGTATAATCACCGTAATATAGTAACCTGAGTATCTTGCTGCACTCTAACGGTCTCCTTATATTACGGCAAATCCTCAAAATATCTTTTCATCGGAACACAATGAAAAAATAAATAGATGATATTTATTAATTACCTGTGGTGGTCGTTCTTCCTGTTTTTAGAATATTTTATACGCATAACCCGTGTAATGAGATATAACGCAAAAAACGAAAGTACCTAAATGTTTTATCATAATAGTATATATATATATTATACGTATAGGTGATGGTAAGCGAGTATTGATTATGCACGAACGATTGTGTGTGGAAATAATGAGTTCAAAGGTTCTTTGTTCATTAATGTGATAATTATTATTCGCAACAATAATAATAATAATATTATATACATGCCTAACCTATCATTTTCTACACGATCGAAGTAATTATAATCTCGCTGCAACCCGACCAACATAACCACACAAAAATCTTCGAGGATGTACAATAAACGACTGTAAATAATACAAGTCCCGGAACTCTTAGCAAGTCCTAAACGTGCTGCAGATGTAGCAAACTT
Organism: Sipha maydis; assembly: GCA_034509805.1. NCBI lineage: Eukaryota > Metazoa > Arthropoda > Insecta > Hemiptera > Aphididae > Sipha > Sipha maydis. The sequence continues at coordinate 164,740 of JASXSY010000315.1, forward strand.
ATCTTTGAAGTTAACGCGTAGGAAAACTGCTATCCGTGATAAAGAACAAAAGACTAAACAAAACTTATTTGATTATAACACATTACACGCATACCAGTAGGATGAAACACAATTGTAAAAGTTTCAATCAATTAAGTGATTGATTTATTTGTTGTTACAAATAAAAATGTTTAATTCACATGTAAATAGAAGTATTTTTAAGAATTCTCGAACGTATCAATGTTTTATACAAATAATTTAATAATTGGTGAACTAACACGATTTATAAACGGTGGGAATAATAATTATCTTCAGCATCACATTTTTCTCAATGTTCGAATTCCATTCTTTTATTTAAAACTTTCCATCCCCTTTAAACTAACTGGTTAGGTTAATTTATACCAAAAAAATGACCATCAAAATAAAACTAGTTTAATTGCTGTTTTTTTCTATAAAGATACAATGAAATCATAATTCAAAATTATAGATCGTTAAAAATTATAAACATATATTCACTTGGTAAATAAAAATTTAATTAAATTAATTTATGTTCTATAATTAATTTTAGTTGCTAATTAATATAATTCTTACGTTCTAAATTACATTGTTTATAAATAATGCATACAGTAAAAAATGTGATACCAATATAGTTTTTCATTACTAAATACGTACTTATTCTAATAGCTAATATTGAACTAAAAAAGTAATGAATTCAGTGTTTGTGAACATGTAAATAGTTACTGAAAATCTGTTCAATCTTGTACATAGAGCATTTACTCAATGTATAAATTGTAATTTAATACCTGTAATTATAAAAACAAAAATCTATAAAAAGTTTTTTCAAACAAAAATAGTATAGAGACTAACAAATATTTTTGTATATCATTTTACAACTGTGTGAAATCAGTAATAAAGTTTTTATTAAATACTAGTGCCTGTGTCGTAAAATAGATTAAATCAGAATGGAAACTCTTGGCCGCCCAAATTTTAGTCACCCATATTGAAAGGACTTGACGGGTTAGTAAGATAGATCGAAAAAATGTTTCTATTATATTTGTATTATTTAGATACACATCCAAACGTTTGTCAATAAACCATAAAATTTTATATTTTGTCTTGTAATCAAACTAAAATATTTAAGGGCTTCAGATTTGTTGGTGAACATTAATGGTCGACTGAAGACGTATTTTGTTTACCGATTTTTTTTTTTTTTTTTGTTATTTCCACGTGTTTTTTTTTAATTGTTAATATGTCTTGTTATTACCTAATTGATTCTTGTTGTATAAACATTTTAAACAATGTCTAATATATTATCGTACATTAGCCTTTGTAGCATGAAATGCTATTTCCCTGGGTGTCCGAGTAAACGGAAGGAGACGACAAATTCCTTTCTCCGAGAAGCTACTTTTCATTTCCCAGGGATAGTATTCCAGTTTTTCATAAATTTGTTTATTTATTATAATGAAAAATAAATAAATAATAAAAATTAGTATAGTTATCTTTATCTTTATCTAGATAAATTATTAGTTATATATTCCCAACTCTGTTAGCACCTGTATAAGATTTCTTCTATTAATCTTCTCAATTATAAGGCCATGTTATAGATCGTCATTTTTTCATCAATTGTGAACTAATATTAATTAATGTTATTAATTTAGATGTACTATTTGGTTAAAAAAATTAAAAAGCAAATTATTATTGGAAATTAATCCTGTTATTTTAAACAAAAAATACAGACTTTGTTCTATGCATTTTGAAAACAAAATGTTCAGTAATTATGAAAAAAATCGTTTAAAATCTGGTGTTATTCCTACAATATTCCAATATGTGGATGAAGAGAATGCAATTGTTGAACAATTTCAATTATATGATGTGTTGTGTAATATAATTAGTAAATATGTATTATATTTGTATATTAATTTATATTCTTCAAGAAAAAGCTAACATTAAGCTTAGTATCAGAAAAATATTGTATACCAGTATATTTATTATATTTCAAATATATCATATTTAATTTTAGGTCTACACTGATGAGTCCTTTCAATATGGTGGACCATATTTTTGGGCGGCTATAAGCGCTGTGTATTTTTCTTATCAATTTCCATTCTGATTTTATCTATTCTGTGCCTGTGATTTTAGACGTGTAATTTAAATACACGTGTATTTAAAAAAAAAAAAATCATTTTCGTTATAAATTTCCGTTTGAGTTAACGTATTTATTATTTTCAGAATTATACTTGTGTTTGAGTTCGTATAATTTAAATACACGGAACATTAGTTAAGAAGTAAAGAAGAATAAGTACTGAGATACTTTATTAGATTAAATTCTAGTATGACCAATTAACTATCACGTACTGCAAAACCTAACGTAAAAATTGTACCTATATACGAGTATACTCTAGAATCTAGCGTCTAAATAGTAGATACACATAATTATAATTTAAATTATTGTCATTCGTCAGAAACAGTACTTATAACACTAATTATTGAACATAATGCCGATAAGCTTATTTATTAGGTTTAATATGTTCTACCCTGGATGAAAGTAAACATTTAAATGTGAGTTTAATTTTTTTTTTTTTTTTACTATAACATTTATACATAATTCAATTACATTGAACTTAAATATAAGTATAATTGAATAAATATGTTAACCCAAATTCAATTTAATAATTAAAATAATTTTTTTTTAAATATACATGCATTTATAATTACACGTGATTTACATGTAATCAAATACACGTGTAATAGAAACATCTATTAAATACTCAAAGTTTGTCAATTTATAAAATAAATTGAACTAAACTAATAAAAATCATATAATTTAATTGTATTTATATTTTAACGTAACTTCGTTCTTTCTTTCAGTAGTATAATCTACAGGTCATCTCAATATTCAATTACGAGTATAATTATAAATATATCAATATGTAGATTTTTTTTTTATTACTCGACAGTAAATATATACATAATTTTGTACAATGTACTTCTATGTTATTATTAAACTATAACATAATTCCGGTAGAAATTACATTTATTTTTTAACTAATACCTTTTTTGTTTCCAGTGTATATAATAATGAGTGTACCGAAGAAGAAGAAGAAGAATATATAATATTGATAGTACAGGTATCAAATTTGTATTCTTTTATATATTTTAAATCTAGATATCTAAATGTTTAAAACCTCTAAGTTATTCCAAAATATTAATCGTATGAAATAACTGAGAGTCAAAACTGGAATACTGACTTAATTTGTTATTCAAGTGAAATAAATCACATAACATATTTTCAATTTTCAAATTTAGAGAACTTGTACTTCAAACCTTGCCAATTTAAATACAGTAATTGAAATGGAATATTGTTATTTGCATGTGACTATCTTCTTTAAAAGTATTTTTTTTGTTTTTTTATTGTTTATTCTTTCACTTTAATTCCCATGCGTATCTTGAATGTTGAATGTAAAATGCATTACTGAAAACTATACGATCATATCATGAATATAAAAATGATGCATGTTCTACGATTTAATCATTTATCTTTATTTTTGAAGTTCTTGGATTTTCAAGTTTTCACTGAACAATAGAAATCAATAAGTAACAAAATTGACTCAAATGAGTAATTAAGTAACGTATTAAGTCCTTGGTTTTTCCATCTAACTGGAGAGAATGCATATATTCGCGCAGTGATTTAAACACTGCACACATACTATACGCTCATATACTTAAGTACGTACTCAAAAAGAACTTTTAGTATTTATGAGACTATAAGAATTTGGATAGTTATTCTATAAACGTGTTATCGGACCTTTCGTAAACGACCGGAAATATAACATAACTATATTATATTTATATATTATCTAGACATAGCAGTAAACTATACCACTCGAATGTTAACCTCATATAAATAATAATATTAATGTGATGTTATCGTTCATACTTTTGGTTGCTTGTTCAAGTATGAACACAATTTTACTTAACTAAAGTTATCTCCTGTGCAGCAGTGGACGAAGGTCCTAAAGGCTCGGATGGATACAAGTTTTAAAACTATCAAATAAGCGACTCATGTTGCAATTTTTATTTTAAATAAAATACATTTCTAAGGAACCTATATCAAAATGAAAAAAATTCTTTAGGTTTACTCCTTTTATACTCAACTAAATTTAACATAATAAAAAAAAAACAAATTACTTCAATGTTACAATAGAATTTTAAAACTTTCTTATACAAATTAAATTAAAAAAAAAAATTTGATATAACTAAGTTCAACATAATAAAAAAAACATGTTACTTCAATATTTAAATTATAAATCCTTTTAAAAAATGTATAATAATAATTTCAAAGATAAATTTAATGTTTTTAATTGAAATACTATTTTTTATACTAATTACTAGGGCAGAGGACTTGTAGCTCTAAAAAATCACCAAATATGCACTTAAATATACAAAATATGCATTAAAAATATGCACTTAAAAATACAAAATATGCATTTTAAAATGAATACTTTTGAACAAAAAAAAAGAATTTTTCTTTACAGTTAATTATTTGAATTACGCAGCCGATAGGTATCCCTGTGGGCCGTATCGGTATTTTGTACTTATCTGTTTATAAAAATAATAAATAAATCGACAATCAATTTAATCGGTAACTTGCGAAATTCGAGACGTATTTCTATAAAAAACATGAGTCTGGGATAAGTCAATTGCCATATTAATATTATGATTAATATGATATTATTAATATCATATTAATATTAATATTAATATTATTATTATTATGATCAAAATTTAAAATAATTTTAAATTCAACGTTAATTTGATTGTATAAATAAATAAAAAAGTCGATGAAAAAATATTGATAAAATGATAAGTTATTAAAAATATGCATTTAAAAGTATAATATGAAAGAAATATGCCCTAAAAACCAAAAAAAACGCAAAATATGCATTTATATGCGCAATAAAATTTCAAAACTAGCTTTGTGGAAGCATGAAACGTACTTATTTTGCACTCAGCTATTTTTGTGACAGCGCAAAAAAAATATGCAAATGCTATAAGTCCACTGCCCTACTAATTACTATTATTATATTTAAAAATTAATATATTAATTAGTGTTCCAGAACTTCTACCAATAGCTAATCAGCATTAAAGATTCTAATAACTTTTCCTTCATTGCACTTCTCAATCAGTTTTTTATTATTTTTAATTTTGAAAAAGTTCGTTCACAGTTCACTTGAGTACAGGAGGGAGTGAAAATATATTTGTATACCAAGTATATGTTTGAAAATGCTGATGTATGTAAATTATATTTGTATAAATATTCTAACAAATATGGTAGACAACTGCAGCAGCTTACTTCTTTTTCAGACTTACGAGTAATTGTTTCAAAATTATCACTAGATTCTGCTGAACTATCGTTAAGATTTTTAGATATTGTGTTACTTTTATATGTAATTTTGTTAAAAGTTTGATTAAAAAATTATGTAAATTGAAGAAACTATTCTTTTAATACGATTCCAGATTCAGCATTTGATTTACGAGCAACATATTTAAACTATCGTCATTAATTAAATGGGGGTTTTTGGCGAATTCTTTAAAACGCTATGTATTAAATGTATCTAATACTTCATATATTTTTTCATTTTTTTCAAACATAGATATGAAAAATATTTCACGATGCCATGACGTATTGACGTGTTGACGTTACATAATATTACATAATTCCAAAAATGAATCTCATAATAACTTTCATAGCCTTCACGGCTGCAGTTGGACTGTACCAGTTGTTTTACTTTTGAAAATAATATTGTGATATTGTATTCGCCGTTTTCGCTGTAATGATTATGGTATGGAATAAATTGAAAACTTATTAAAAATAACAAATATGGCTCGAGGCCCAAACATAAAATTTTTAGAAGGCCTAGGTGGGTATGTTAACCTACCCGCCCTGCCAGTCCACCTCTGCTCCTTTGGGCATCAGTTTCGCTTTGATCGATCACTCATATACTCATATATGCACCTAATGAATTTATAATCGATTATATAAATATACAAATTTAACATTAAAATAAATAAAAATAAATAAAATATAGGGGCTAAATTAAAATGAGAGCTAATTTTTTTTTTTAAACAACAAAATTTTAAATTGCCTAATGCACTATTTTTGCTTGAGCCGGTCCTGTTCAGTTGTAAATACTTATCTCTACACAAATTCGTTTTCTACGTGCAATTTAGTCCAAATGGCAACCCTACAACTACCAAAAATTTATCATTAATAGTACGAATACTAAATATTTTGTGGGATTTGTTTTCCTAACAATAAATATCGATTCAGTTCGTTGTTAGACTCCGTACAGACTACACGTTACTTATCGCGTTTCACGAGTACCGATTTTAATAGCTCTTGATACACGCACCATATCGCAGGTAATATGCTCGTTATTAATACTACTAGCTAATATACAATACACCCAGCGGGCGCAAGCCCATAACACTATACAATGTTTACAAAACCTCCAGCTTCAAAAAGCCCCTCCATTCGTCAACCATCTTATTCAAAAGATGTACAAAAACAAAAAAATAAAACGTCACCAACTACACCCAAAAACATACCCAAACCAAATTCTTTAAAAATCACATCAAATCCTAAACCACTACATCAAATGTCACCAAAAAATTCACCCAACGTCAACACTTCAACCAGTTCTATCAACACGGATATCAACAAACAATCATTCGCCTCAACTGTAGCAAACAGCTTAATACCCAAAAAAGACCAAGCCTTATTAATCGATTTAGACGACAACATCCCACACAAAGATTACATCATCGCTATCGGCAACTTAGTCCAACCGTCTAATATTCTATTTGCGTCCCGTATATCTAAAGGTCGCTTATGTATATTCCTATCAAGCAGCTCATTAATAAATAATTTAATTGATAATAACCCATTTATCACAATACAACACCAACAATTCAAATTACGAAAATTTTTCAATCCGAATAAAAGAATAATATTATCTAACGTATATCCTAATATACCGCCTGACATAATCGCAAACGAATTTATCAAATTGAATATACCTCTTTGTAGCCCTATAACACCGTTAAGGGCCGGAATTCAGGTTGAAGATTTCACGCATATTTTAAGTTTTCGTCGACAAACTTTTATCCAACATGACGATCTTATCAAACTCCCACCTACCATACTTATAAATACGAAGACACCAACTACAGGATCTTTTTATCTGATGACTCCCTAACCTGCTACTTGTGTAAGGCCCAAGGTCACATTGCGTCTCATTGCTCAAACCAGATTAATTCACACAACATAAAGTCACAGGTAAACAACGATCAACCCATTGCAAACACACCGTCTAAGTTAGATGCTTCGTCAAATACATATAATACCCCTATAGTACCTACCTCCACATCGGACACCGACACATCTCCACTTGAAACACCCAATATCGCTTCTGAGCCTACATCACCATCAAATCTTCCACCAACATCATCGATCACATCAAAACCAACACTTCAAAATTTAGATGCGATTCCAAACTCTGACGTTATCCATATGGATATTGATCAACCAACAGGCAATAAAAGATCTCTACCTGACTCATTTCTAACTCACTCTCCACCTCCATCTCCATTAGAACCGAATGGAAACTCAAATGCGATGCCTGCTCCACAAAACCCAGTGACCCCCCAAAACGAAATCATCGAAAAAAAAAGAAAAAGAACAAAAAATCAAAATCAGCAGCACTAACAACATTTTTAGAAAATATCGATGCATATCTAGAACCAGCAAAAAAACTCTTCACCGATCAAAACAATTTTAAAATTGACTTTATTACATTTAAACACATTTTTGAAAATAATCAAGGCCACTTCAAACCACCTACAATTTATAATGAATACAATATATCAAAAGAAGATTTATTGGACATTATTATGACTATCAAACCGACCCTACAAAATGGTAGCATCAAAAACAGATTAACCCGTTTCACAAAAACGTTAAACGCAGAACCCTATGATTCTAACGAATCAGAAGCTTAATTCATATTTCAATAAATTAAACAACGACACATATCAATCCTTCACAAGACCGTAAATCTAACATATAAAAATAAAACCTACAATGCAGCACAATAATACAAAATATAACATACTACAATGGAACCTAAATGGTTTCTACAAAAGAATCAGTGATTTACAAATAATAATAAACAAATACTGCCCTGAAATCATTTGTCTACAAGAAACAAATTTTACAAACTATAAAAAAAACACACTAAAAGGATATACAAATTATACCAAAATAAGAACTAACGCAATCAGAGCTAGCGGATGTATCTCAATATTCATAAAAGACTCATATTCTTCCGAAGAAATACTAGTAAATACTCCACTTGAATCCGTAACCATTTCTGTTCAACTCAAACAAAAGATTACAATATGCAACCTTTATCTTCCTAACCAATCACCTTTCACCGAAGCTGACTTAAAAAACATCATTCAACAACTCCCTCCGCCGTTCATTCTCCTAGGTGACTTCAACAGTCACAACAAATTATGGGGCTGCATTACTACAAACACTAGAGGGAAAATAATCGAATCGGTCATAGATTCTGAAAACCTAATTATACTGAACAACTGTAAACCAACTCATTTTGGCACAGCATCCGGTACGCAATCAGCTATTGACTTAACATTCACAACACCTTCTTTTGCTCCACACCTTACATGGGACACATTATCTCATCCATATGGAAGCGACCATTTGCCCATAATCACGAAATTAACGTACAGAAATACAGAAGACATTCAAGTAGGCAAACCAAAATGGAAACTAAACACCGCTGACTGGAATCTATTCACATCCCTCTTAGAACAAAAAATAGATTCAATTGAATTTGAAAAACCAAAAATTAACAATTTAAATGAAGTTATACAAAAGTTCACAAATGCTATTCTAGAAATAGCCAACTTAACAATAGGACAAACTATATTCTCAGGTAGAAAGCCCCCAGTTCCTTGGTGGAACTCTCATTGTAATGAATCTATCAAATCAAAAAAGACGGCCTTCAACAAATTTAAACGCACTAAATCCCAAGATGATTTTATAGAATTCAAAAAACGCAGAGCTCAAGCCAGACGTACAATTAAAGACAGCAAAACAACGAGTTGGCGCGCCTATACAAGTTCAATCAATTCTAAAGCAAACCCAAAACAAATATGGAATAAAATTAAGGCTTTTAAATACATCAACAAATACGACAATATACAAATCCTCAAAAACGAAAATGACACAATATACTCAGAACCTTCAGAAATCGCAAACGAACTTGGCTCCTTCTTTTCAAAAGCTAGTAGTACTGAAAGCTATCCCCTTGATTTTCAAAGATACAAATGCGCTCAAGAAATTGTACCTATCAATCTCTGTCAAAATCACGATAATACTCATATTAATAGTCCTCTCACTATCCAAGAAATGGAAACATCCCTCAATTCCAAGAAAAGCAACGCTTGCGGAATAGACAATATACCTACGATTTTTCTTTCTAATCTTCCAAAAAACGGAAAACTCTACCTACTCAAAATCTTTAATCATATTTGGACAGAAAACCAGTACCCAACAACATGGCTAACCGCTATAATCAAACCGATCCATAAACCCAACAAACCTAAAAACCACGTATCTAGTTACCGTCCTATATCCATTATATGTTCCATGACAAAACTACTAGAAAAAATTATTAACTCAAGACTAATGTGGTACCTAGAATCTAACAATCTATTATCCAATCTTCAACATGGTTTCCGCAAAAATAATTCTACTTTGGACTCTTTATCAATTATTGAAAATGAAATTAAAGAAACTTTCAATCAAAATCAATACTTGGTATTACTCAGCCTCGATTTACAAAAAGCTTTCAACACTATATGGCTCCACCGTCTTATTAAATACATGGTACAGTTGAATCTTAAGGGTAACATAATTAACTTCATCATAAATTACCTCTCATATAGAACAATACAAGTATCTAATAATGGTGCACTATCTTCCCCATTCATTCTTCATAATGGCAGTCCTCAAGGTTCTCCTCTAAGCTCAACTCTCTTTCTGCTGGCTATCAATGACCTCCCATCTATCATAAAACCCCCAAACAAAATCACAATGTACGCAGATGATAGTAACATATTTGCAGGGGCAATAATCTACCAACATTAATTCAGCAGATACAAAATTGTATAAACTATCTACTACTATAGAGTAAAACTTCAGGTTTTACTTTCTCTCCAATCAAATCACAATTCATTATTTTCTCAAAGAAAAACATCCCCTACAACCCATCTCTTAAAATGGAAAACACGAACATTCCTCGAGTATTCAACATAAAAATACTAGGCTTAACCTTTGATTCAAAACTAACATGGCGAACCCACATAAACAATATAAAAAATGAAGCAAAAACTAAACTCAATATAATAAAAACACTAAGTAACCTCGAATGGGGTGCAGAAAGCAAAACATTACAGATAATACACAACTCAATAATCCTCTCAGCACTAGAATATGGCTCTATACTATATGCAGGAGCATCTGCTGTTACAATCAAAACTTTAGATCCTATTCACAATACAGCCCTAAGATTGTCAATTGGTGCTTTCAAAAGCAGCCCAGTTCTCAGCATCATAAACATCACAGGCTCTAAATCACTTGAAAAAAGGAGAATAAAACATACATTGGAATACGCTTCAAAAACATTAATAGCAACAAAAAATCCCATCAGCGCAATATTAAGAAACTCAATCAACCAATTCCAAAATAACGATATAAACAATCTTGGCACTCGTACAGCCACCTATGCCTCAGACCTCAATATTATTTTTACAAACCAACTTATTCCTCAAGTCTCTGAACAACCACCATGGATTACCTCAAATCTTCTCATCTATTTCAACCTAACTGCACACAAAAAAAAAAGAAACCGATTCCTACATTTACAAATCAAACTTCTTCGATCTAAAAAACAGTCTTCCACCACATCAAGAAATATATATTGACGCATCCAAAAACACGGAAGGAACTGCAATCGCAATAATCCAGCCAAACTCTCAAACAACATTTAAAATCCCATCATACAACTCAATCTATACAGCAGAATATCTAGCTCTTTTAAAAGCCACAGAATTAGCTGCCTCCTCGGATATCCAATCTTCAACCATATACACAGACTCTCTCAGCGCCCTCACAAACTTAGCAAATCCACAAAAAAACAACCCAATAGGCAACCTAATATTAAACATTATATTCTTATCCGAAAAAGACATCAGATTTCTATGGGTACCTGGACACAACAACATACCTGGTAACGAAATTGCAGACGAAATAGCCAAAAGGGCAACGAAAGAACCAACTGATTTCTGGAATATAACAACACATTTAGATACAAAACTCCTTATAAACACTAACCTTGACCAAACCTGCCATCAAGAATGGAGATCAATACGAAACAACAAGCTAAGAGAAATAAAATCGTCCACCCTCCCTTGGTTGCCTGACACATCACTCCCGCATAGACATCAAATCGTACTCAACAGATTACGAATTGGCCATACACTTTACACTCATGAACATCTAATGAGCAAAAAAGAACAACCTATATGTACCTCATGCAACTCCGTGACTACTGTCAAACACCTTCTAACAGAATGCCTCCTCACAAAAGATGCCAGAGACAAACTCATGCTCCCCAACAACCTTTGTGAAATACTAGCACCAAACACGGAAAGAACATCTTCACTCCTAGAACTTCTCAAAAAAACAAACCTACTACAAAAAATATAACATAAATTCTAACATACCACATACAATTCATATTATTATATATTTATTTGTATCATATTAATTATCTTATATACTTTTTTTTTTTTTTTTTTGTTTTCTTCTTTACACTCTAGTATCATTAAGTAAATTATAATTAAACTGTAACATGTATATCTTAAACGCCAATAACCCTGGCAGTTGAGGCGTATTTCTAAATAAAAATAAATAAATAAATAAATAAATAAATATCGAGTCAGTTCAACAAAAACAATTATGTGGAGCTTAACAGGTAGTACAAACTATACAATTAATATAAGTTACCGGAGACAGGTAAATATATTGGAGGCGGTAAAATAAAAATCCTTTTCAGATTGGCCAATTATGAAAACAGTGTAACGACCTAAAAGGATGTAATGTTGAGCACCATCCGTGACCTGATAAATATAAATGTTAGTATCTCTTGATCCAAGAGCAAGAAGTTAGCCATCTGGAGAAAATTGCACAACCTTTAAAGAAAATATATTTTGCGTTATCTGCGTTGTAGTAATTAGAATTGCGAAAGAAACTTAAGTGTTTTGGTGATAATAGAATGGTATTGGTGTACGGGAAGGGTGATTATACTACAAAAAACACAATCACTACTTTCTTCTTCTAGAAGAATATAATAATCCAAAGTCGAGTCCAGAGGGTCCGAGAATCATTTAATAACATCGATTTTTTAGAATTATAAACTGAGCCCTTAACTTAAATTCTGATGTGCTTATTTTTACTTTCAATTCGCAGGAGAAATAGGAATACATATTAGTTTGAAAAATTATTTTAAAATATTACGTTGATAATTTTCCCTAAATAAATGGCATAAATTACAAACATGAACAACAGTATAATAAATGGTGCATAAAAGTCTGATAGTTAAATACAATTTTCGCGTAGTTTCAGAACTTGCCAATGAACACTAGAGAACCATTAGGTTTTTTGGCCACAATAACCCATAAGGCCACAGTAGTAGTACAACCACTGTTGTGTATGATGGCGACCAAAAACTGGACTGGGTACTGAATAAAAAGTGTATGCTAAAAATAGGTGTTATTTGATAGCTTTTTTGCTGTTTCTGTAGTGTTTGGTTTGTCTCCATTTATTATAATATATATAATTTATAATCAAAATTAGTGATGTCATGATTCATAACATCTTATTCATAATTATTTGTATAAATAATGTGATTGATAATTATATATAACCTTTATAGTACATAGATAAAGCATATTATAATAATGTTATGAATTATAATATTTTAACTGAAACTTTAAATATTTTAGTTTTATAATTAGTTATGTAAAATTAATGAATGCAAAATACTAAGTGTTTTGTACATATTTTTTACTGATTAATGAAAAAAAATTGAGTTTAATTTGAAAAAACAATTTTATACGGGTTTAAATATTAAATGTTTATATAACTACACAAAAATCACGAAAATCCACTACATTTTTCTAGTTAAAAATTAGATAATCGTTCAATTATTGCACCTAAGGCTTGAAAACTGGATGCAAGATTTTTCATATGATTTTTTTTTTGTAGAAAAAATAAAGTTTTTTACCAAAAGAAGTTACATAAGCGTTAAAAAATATAATGCTGAAGAGATCGGGTATTTCGACGAATTTCAATTATGCTATAATAATTGCTTGGCGGCTATTCCAAAAAATATATTAATAGTAGAAACTCTGAGTATTTTATATAAATAAATATTTATTATTATTTTTTAAATATTTATTTATTTTTATTCATCTTTTTTTTATCATTTACTGAGTATTTATATAAGCATTTTATTGCCATTGTTTTGAAATATTTCAACAAAATTTGTTCTGTATAAAATGTTAAATCTTTTCAACCTCAAATCTGTTATAGTTTGACAAATATGGGAAATAATGATATTTTTATGTCATTTACTAACCTAATTAAATGTTCTTTGATTTTTTCTAAAAATTAGAATTTTTAAAGTTCGACCTACCTTATTGAAAAAATTGATTCTATTTGTAAATCGAATATCTTTAGAAATATTAACTGATCCATACGACTTCTTTCACTCAGAATCGTTTTTTTCGAGAGTGATGTCACATTACTTTCGAATTTAAAAGGCCAATACAGCAATGTCATTCATCAATGCCTGTATCTAACCCAACCAAGAAATCTCAGCCGACTTCAGAGTTTCCTTCTGGTTTAGATTCTGAACGGAGTGATGGAATCTATTGGTTTTACAATGATGTGTTTTTTTAAATTCTTTCTGAGGAAAAATAATCAATAATAAATATATATATATATTAATAAATATATATCTGATACTGATTAAAACAAATATAATATTGATTTTAATTAAAATATTTTTGGTTAAGTTCTACATCCAAGATAAAAAACAATAATTTAAAACTTATAATATTTTTTAATCATTGATTTTCTATTTTAGTTTTTTAAACTTGTATTTGATAACCCAAACAGTAAATATAAATTTTATTTTTTTTACATGAATTAGACCATTCACTAAAAAATGTAATACTTTTTTGTTTAAAAATAAAAATAAAATATAATTAATTTTAATTTTATGAATGAAAATTAACTTAGAGTTTTATAATACAAATTTATTTCATAGTTAATTTAATTTAAAAATATTTTAAACAATTATTTGGTTAGTTATGTATCGAATACGAAAATGATAACATTTATTATTTTGGGGTTATTTCCATAGGGTAATAAAATTAACTTAAGCTGCACCGAAGTACGATTTAAAGCTAACTAAATACAACTATTTTGAAATCTGACTTCTTATGAATGGCATTTTGTAAGTAAATAATGTAATTTTTTAAAAAAAATGCACACGACATAAATCATGCTCGCATTAGTCTTGCAAACATTAATGTTACTAACATTTTGTTGTTTATTATTAAATAAAATACAATTTTTATTATGGTTAAAACTATATCGTTTTTTTAACAGCTGCACTATATAACTTATACTTGGATTTAAAACCAGTAAATATATCGATCAGTCTGCCGTATTTACAGCCACTAACCATAATCCTCTTTAAGCATGCAAATCAAATCGAACCACCACTGACGTATCAAACCTCTTGGTTAATATTTTTTTGAACCTATACACAAGAAAAACGTAAATTAATTACTAATAAAAATTTTGAAACAATTGAAAAACAACTCGAAATAATAATATACTCAGATAGTGCGTGGGTCCAGAGAGCATTTTTTTTTAATGTCTCTGTTATATTTTCTATTCATGAAATTAGGGGAGGAGTTGGTAAAAAAGGTTACAAACTAGAGCACTAGCTCTTTAAATTTGTTTCCATGCATACGTGAGGAAATATACATAATATTAAAAAAATAAAAAAATAAATTAATAGTTTATAAAACCTAAATTTATTTGAAATAACTATACCCGTAACTATTATTCAAAGTTTTAAATACTGAAAAAAATTTGAAGAGGTCAATTAAAAGCCATTTGTTTTAAACGATATCAAATAAATTATTTACAAAATAAAAAAATAGAAATACTATTGAAAAATTATAGTTATAATTGTTATTTAAAATCAAAAAATTCATTCACAGATAAAACTAAGAAAGGATCTCCTGGCACCTGGAGGCAGGAAATAATTTGATTTAGAAAGTAATTTAAAAAAATTTTGACGAATTTTATTAATTTTTATTCAAAGTAATCAGTGTTAATTGTTGAAAGTACAACAATAAGTACAGCATGTGCAATGATTTTTTTTTAAAAAATCATTAATTTAAAATGAAAAATCTGTGTTCATGTATTTAACCCTTATTGAATTAAGTTGACAGACAGCTAACAATATAATTGATAAACTTATAGATGTTTGAATAAATCTGGTTTCAACGATTAAATAATATTTGAAATTAAAATTAATATTTAATTCGACATTAAAAAAAAATTGGACTTCATTCATAAGTGACGGTGCAAATATTCTCCTAGGTAAAAATAACGATGTGGCTAAATTACTTAAAATACCCATTCATTTTCAGTTAGCATTAATTAAATCATCGAATATAACTATCTGTAAATGACACAATGAAAGATATAAATGCCACCTATCATTTTAAAAGAATTATTGATTTTTTATGTTTTATAAAACAATTCTCTAGAAAATCAAAATGAGATTAAGAGCATCTGTAATGAACTTAACATTACTTTTTTAAATATTGGAGAGTTTTAGACGTTTGCTAAGTGGTATGTAGCTGGCATGCAATTAAATCTTTTAGAACATTTTCAACATTATATAATAATATTCATTTATTAGACATGAATAAATATGCAAAATCAAGGAGTAAATACTTAGATTTGTATAGAAAATTAATTAATCTTAAGTTTATTTCTGACTCGGCCTTAATGTTTGATTTATTATATAAGCTTTCTTTTTTATCTTTGGAGGTATAAAATAAAAATATTACAATGATATAAGCTAATTCCCAAATTAAAAAAACAATAAGGGTAGGTAAATGTGTAATTTAAGTACAAATACGATAATCATATGAACGAATAAAAAAAGCCTATAAATCTATGTAATATAAATATATATAAATTCGAATGCTTTTATTTGTAGATAATGGTGTAGTATACCCGAAACGTTTTTTACTTATACATACCTACCATTCATGATTTACATTTAACATTTCTCACAAGCTCGCAGGATGGTTTTCATTAATATAATACACGTGCGTATAATAATACGCATACGCTTGCAAATGCTGTTCATTATTTTGACTCGTGCTCGGCAGTTCATATATTTAACGGATCAATGTTTCACATAATTATTATAGTATACGTTGAGATACTACATGTGTAAGTATTTAGATACCTACTGGTAAGTGCGAGATTTTAACTTATACATATGTTCACACAGAGAAAAAAATATTATATTATAAATTGTTATGAGAAACAAAATATGGTAATTATAACCATGAAAAGCGACAGACTGAAGAAAAGACAACAGTAATTTCGGTTAAAGTAATCAATTAAATGTTGTTAATGAAAAATTGTTGTTTTAACATAATCTTTGGTAATCAATTCATAACTGTGATTAGCTCTACTTACAAACCAATAAATTCTGATACCATAACCAAACTACTTTGTAGTAGTTCAAAAACATTTCAGTTGTCATCGCTGTAGATTCTGATACTATGACTGAACTAGGTACTTAGTTGTGACTTAGATATATTTCAGAATAACAAATATTACAGTTGAAAAACATGTTTTAATTACATTTTTAAAATGTGATTAAAAATGTATTATAAATAATTAAATATTTCTAATTACAATATAAATACAAAATTAAATTATAATAAAATTCTAGCCTAGAGCAGGTAATATAAATAGGTAATATAATAAAGTATTTAATATTCTAGACAAAACCTTTATTTAATTTTTTTATTTATTTATGTTATTATTATTATGAATTTTGACCAGTTGAAAATATTTATGTTGTTTTAAGGTATATTTGTAAACAAATAATTATCCAGGCCTACTTATGACAATTTATTACTTAATTTTATTTTTTTTACTTCTCATCTTACAATTAAATTAATTTTTATTATAGGTATATATATATATATATATATATATATATATATTATTTGTTATAAATACCTAAATAGAAATAAATAAATTAAGATAAATTATCTTTAATAAATCATGAAAGTAAATCAAGTCAAAACAAACAAAACTAATAAGTAAAACAAAAACAATCCATAGTATTTTAAATGTTGGGTTAAATATGAGAGAATGTTCCTATACTTGAAAAAAATTAGTGTTACCTGCTCCTTTGCATGACTAAAACTTGTG
This sequence comes from Sipha maydis, assembly GCA_034509805.1. Classification (NCBI taxonomy): domain Eukaryota; kingdom Metazoa; phylum Arthropoda; class Insecta; order Hemiptera; family Aphididae; genus Sipha; species Sipha maydis. Next base: position 182,420 of record JASXSY010000315.1, read on the forward strand.
ATGAATATAACAAATTAACATAGGTACACATTTAAAAGATATGGGTTACTAAAATAGTTACAATAATGTCTCTGTGATTTTTTTCAAATTGATGTAAATCCCAATAATAATGATGAATATGTATGCAAAAAATACGATATCCTAGATAACTATTATAAATAGGTGAATAGATTGCACATGAAGAAATTTATAAATTACGTATAAATATTACATATTTTAAGTTACAATTATTTCCAGTTTAATACTGTATAGTAGGAAATTGTACCTATGTAGGTATATAATAGGTATGTAATACCTATTTAAGCACCTAATACAATTTGTAATCTATCTATTTATATTATATTAATGCATTAATAAAATGCATATTTAAAAATGACTTTATAAAAAACCATATTCAGCAACGTTATTTCATTTCATTTCACAAATGTATAAAAATAAAAATAGGTAGGTACCTTATACATAAAACTATCCTAACGACCATGTATTTTACATTTTATTATAATTATCCAATTAAAATAAAAGTTACTATTCAATGATGTTTTACATAATTTGTTTTACAGATGTTTTGTTTACTAATCAGCAACTAACGTATTTTCATTCAAACATAACTACCACTTTTACAGTAAAATATTTTCAAAGATACAACGAAAAACATCGATATACTATTCAAGATTACACGATTTTAAGAAGTCTACAGCATCGTTATCTGTCATTATAATATAAATTTACAAAAATAAACCACTCCGTATAGCTTACGGATAAACGGTTATGCATTATGCCTTTAAACAGTTTAAACAGTTAAAATCATAGAAAAACAAAATACCATCGGTATTCGACTAAAAATAGATTTTATTTGATAAACAATTTATACTAGAATTTTAGTTGTATTTACTTAAAATTTTGATCAATCGGTTATTTTGTTGTATTTACCTAATAATTTTTAAATACAACTATTCTTTATGTTCATTTTACCAACCCTAATTAACAAAAACTCGTATGTACTAAAAACAAATTAAATTTGTTTTTATTACAGTTTTTTGATGGTAACTCTGTGGAAAGGGGTGTCAGAATACTTCCATAGTTTCCTCAGCCAGTCGTAAGAGGCGACTAATGGGATTGCGTCAGGTCGACCGCCGGTGTAAAATTATGCCAAATAGAATGAGGAGTCCTTATCGATACTTAGGTGGTTTGTCCCATCTCGGATGTGCGCGGCGAAAACAGGTGAGAAGAAATATTATATCTAGAGGAGGAGGAGACCTGGATGTTGAAGTGTGTGATACCACCCGGACAGCCAGTGTGGTAGCTGTTCCACTAGTTATGGTCTATTCAACACAGGCAATGTCAACGGTGTTGGGATATCACCATTGCGCCCCGGGTTAAATCTGAGTCTAGGTATGAGGGATAGATATAAAGTGAGAATAGGCACGTGGAATGTTGGAACGTTGACAGGCAGAAGTAGAGAATTAGCAGAAGTATTGAAGAGAAGGAAAGTTAATATTTGTTGTGTACAGGAAACTAAGTGGAAGCAAAAGAAATAGGAGAGGGCTATAAGGTAATATATTCAGGTAGGACTAGTACTAGGAATGGCGTTGGAGTAATATTAGATGATGAGATGAAAATTAAGGTAGTCGACGTAGGAAGGAAGATTGATAGAATTATTACGGTAAAATTGGTATTTGAGGAGAAAGTATTAAACGTAGTAAGTACGTATGTACCACAAGTAGGATGCGAAGAAAGCGAAAAGGAAGAGTTTTGACGAGAGATGGATGAGGTAATGCAAGGAATACCAGGAAATGTGGATGCTGTGATTAGTGGTGATATGAATGGTCACGTAGGGAATGAGAGGGTAGGGTATGAAAGAGTGCATGGAGGGCATGGTTTTGGCAAGAGGAATGAGGCTGGAGAAAAAGTTTTGGATTTTGCAGAAACGTATGAGCTTGCAGTAATCAATACATATTTCAGGAAAAGAGAAGAGCATTATATAACATATAAGAGTGGAAGAAATAGGTCGCAGATTGATTATTTTATGTGGAGGAGAAACAATATAAAAAGAGTAAAGGATTGTAAAGTAATTCCTGGAGAGAGTGTAATAACCCAACATAGGTTGATGATAATGGAAGTATGGTGTAGTGGAAAAAATATGAACAAAAGAAGGAAGATAGGAAAGGAGATCAGAATTAGGTGGTGGAAATTAATAGGAAACAAAGAGAAGGAGTTTATAAAGAAATTAAAAGAAAAAATTGTGTGGAATGTTGAGGGAGATATAAATGAGGTTTGGAGAAGGATGGCCTCTTGTGTTAAGAACATAGCAAAAGAGGTTGTTGGTGAAACCAAAAGTAGTTTACCTGAAGACAAGGAAACGTGGTGGTGGGATGAGGAGATTCAGAGAGTAGTAGCGAGTATGAAAAAGCAATTTAAGGTATGGCAGAAAAGCAGGAAGAGAGAAGATTGGATATAGTATAAAAATGTATGTAAAATAGTGAAGAGTGCGGTAAGCAAAGTAAAGCTTAATAGGTATAATGAGTTATATGAGAGACTAGGAATACAGAAAGGAGAAAAAGAAATTTATAGACTGGCGAAGGTGGGAGAAAAGCAATCCAAGGATTTCCAAGATGTCTGGTGTATAAAAAATGAGGATAAGAGAGTTTTAACAAAGGATGAGGTTGTGAAAAAAAAATGGAAAGAATATTTTGAGAAATTATTAAACGAGGAGTATCCAAAAGAAGCTTTAGAGAGTATTTCATGGAATGAAGGATTGATTGGTCTAGTGGGTGAGGAGGAAGTGAGAGATGCAGTGAAGGCGATGAAAAAGAAAAAAGCGGTAGGACCAGATGAAGTACCTGTAGAGGTGTGGAAAATGTTAGGGGATGTAAGCATTGGGTGGTTGAAAAATCTTTTTTAATAAGGTACTAATAGAGTGGAAATGCCAGAAGATTGGAGAAAGAGTTTTATTGTACCAATATTTAAAGCAAAAGGAGACATACAAGAATGTGGGAACTATAGAGGAATAAAGCTCATGATTCATAGTATGAAGATCTGGGAAAAGATTATAGAGAAGAGGATAAGAAGTGAGACGTCGATATCAGAAAACCAGTTTGGTTTTATGCCAGGGAAATCGACAATGGAGCCAGTATTTTGTGTTAGGCAATTAGTAAAGAAGTACAGAGAAAAGAATAAAAAACTATGCATGGTGTTTATATATTTAGAAAAGGCATATGACAGATTGCCAAGGGAAGTTTTAAGGTGGGCATTAATGAGGAAAAATGTCCCAAAAATGAATGTAAATTTGATCCAGGATATGTATGAAGGGTCGAGTACTAGTGTCAAGAGTCGGTGTGGAGTATCAGAAGGTTTCAGTGTAGGAGTAGGTGTGCACCAGGGGTTAGCTCTAAGCCCCTACCTGTTCTCAGTGGTAATGGATGAGGTTTCAAAGGAGATACAGGGTGAGATACCATTGTGTATAATGTTTACGGATGATATCGTTCTGGTAGGAGAGAACCTGGAAGTTGTCAATAATAGGATAAATGAGTGGAGGTTAGCCCTCGAAGAAAAGGGATTGAGAATTAGTATAAATAAAACAAAGTATATAGAATATGATTTTGGACAAAGAGACCAAGAAGTTGAAGGAATAAGGAGACCAATGACAATAGATGGTGATGTGATAGGTGAAGTCAAGGGCTTTAAATATTTAGGATCTTTTGTTCAAAAGGACGGGGGCTTTGACATGGATGTAAAACATAGGATTAAGTGCGGGTGGATGAAATGGAAAGAAGCATCGGGCGTGTTATGCGATAAGAGAATTCCAATGAGGCTGAAAGGTAAATTTTATAAAAGTGTAGTGAGATTAACTATGCTGTATGGTTCAGAGTGTTGGGCGGTTAACAGTTGAATAGAACAAAGTATGAGTGTTGTGGAAATGAGAATGCTTAGATGGTTGAGTAGAGTGACAACAGAAGATAGAATAAGGAACGAATACGTGAGAGGTAGTGTTGGTGTAGCGCCAATTGTGGACAAGATGAGAGAAAATAGGCTGAGATAGTTTGGGCATGTGATGAGGCGAGAGGAAACGAATGCAGTAAGAGTGGTTATGAAGATGGACGTTGAAAGGAAAAGAGGAAGAAGAAGACCAAAAAAGAGATGGTTGGAGACTATGGAGAATGACATGAGGGCTGTCGGTGTGTGCATAGAAGATGTGATTGACCGAGTGAAGTGGAGGTGTAGGACAAGGGTGGCCGACCCCAAGTAGTTGGGAGTAAGGCTAGGCAGAAGAAGAAGAAGAAGAAGAAGACGATTTATTCTTTAACAAAGCTATTTTGTAAAACGATACACATATATTTTTTCAGTGTATGATTTGCGGTATGAAAAATTCAGTCCAGTTGTTGCACCAATAGCTATTAACGTAATAAGTATTTTAACAGTATATAAATTCCAGAAAAAAAAGTCCGGGTCTAAGGCTGGTGCGAGGGGGACGAGGTGTGTCCGGGCACCAGGCTCCAAGCTTCCAAAGGCCCCGCGCTTTACTTTTCTAAAATTACACAAACAAAAAATAAATAAATAATTTTACTCTTGAGCAACCATATTTTAAAATTTATAAATGTAATGTCTGATTCGTTACTGATGCGGATAACATAGTCTTATTAGCCGAAACAGATAACGACATAAAAAACACAACAGATATATTACTGAAGGAGGGGGAAAAGTTGGCTTAAAAATTAATGATGCAAAGATAAAATACATGATAGTATCTAGACAAAATCACAGATCAGATTACTTGAAAGTAAATGAGTACACATTTGAAAGGATAGGACATTTTAAATACTTAGGTGCAGATATTAATGAAGATACTAATGGCCACGAAGAAGTGAAAAGACGGCTCATCGCAGCAAACAGGTGTTACTATGGACTATTACCATTGTTCAAGTCAAAACTATTATCAAGGAAATCCAAAATAACATTATATAAAGTACTAGTCAGACCAGTAGCTTTGTATACAAGCAGTACTTGGGCGACGACAAAGTCAGATGAAAAAAAGTTAGATGTGTTTGAGAGAAAGATATTGAGGAAGATATTTAGCCTTAAGAAAAACAATGTAGGAGAATACAAAAACGTAACAATAAAAATTTAGAAGAATTATATAACGAAACCAGTATTGTTGGGATCTTGAAAAGCACACGAATAGGCTGGGCTGGACATGTATGGAGATCAAAAGAACTAATCGGGCAAATAACTGCATTGAAACCAAACGCAGAGACCCAGAGGACGACCTAGACAAAGATGGACAGATAGGATAAAAGAAGACCTGAAGATGTTGGGAGTACGGAATGCTGAAGAAACGGCACAAAATAGAGAAGATTGGAGACAATATGTTGTTGCGGCAATGGGCCTTAAAGGCCTGTAAAAAGCCAAAGAATAAGAAATCATCGAGAAATTAAAAATGTTCTTCAGCAGATTTAGTTTGAGCTCATAGTATTGGCTAATATATATTATTAATTATTAGTATTTATAATAATGCATGTACAGGAGCCACGACTTTTCCGCGTAGTCTGTAGAATGTTGATATCTAGTAGAGATGTATCGTTCATGAACGAACTAGTTCAATTGAACTATTCACCTAAGTGACCGGTTTCGAACTAGTTCACTTTTGATGAACGATTCGTTCACCGTTCACTTTGTACTTTTTGCTCGCGTCAGATCTGTTGTACCACACACACCGTACGATTTCTTGTTGAGCTGTTTGTACTGTAGTCGTTCTATCGTACTACGCCATGTTATCAATGATATAATAATATTATTATCACTGAACTAGTTCACCGTTCAGTTTACTCACAAATCATTGTTCAACGACAAATTGTTGACCGTTCATCATATGAACTAGTCGTTCACCGTTCATTTGGACTAATCGTTCACCGTTCACCGTTCATTCGGACTAATCGTTCACTAGTGGCGGTCACCGGTCGTGTTCAAAAGTTAACTAACGAACGAACGATTTGCCAATGAACGGTGGACGATTAGTCCAAATGAACGGTTAACGACTAGTCCAAATGATGAACGGTCAACGATTTGTCGTCGAACAAGGATTCGTGAATAAACTAAAGTGAACGATGAACGGCTGAACTAGTTCACCTTAATGAACGATAAGTCCCATCTCTAATATCTACTAGCCCGTCACCACGCGCGTGGGGTATAAAAATACCCCAGTCATTTTCAAACTGATCATAAAACTAACACCATAGATAAGATAATGTTATTTTATCTAGCTTTCTAAAAATAGGTATACGACAAAATTATTGTTTTCCCAATTGAGTGGGACATAACAATACTAGCTATGCAAAACTTATTTGTAAAAACCACCTAATCGAAATATGTCCAGAGTGTTTTGACATAATGTAAAGAAACTTCCTTATTTTAAATTGTATTTAAAAATATATTAAATCACATTAGATACAATAATAGTATATACTCGTATGATAATAAATATATACCTACGCAAAAATTTGATTTTTTTTTGTAATTATGCATTAGAAATTAGTAAAATTAATAAAATAAAATATTTATTTTATTTAAAAAATAACTGTTTGATTATTAAATATAGAACACATAACAATTATGTTGGGGTAAAAAAATACCCCACGCGCGTGGTGACGGGCTAGATATAAATAGTATCTAAATTTATTATTTACGTTTCAACAAAAAGGTTTTTTAATCTATAAAAAAAAAACTAACTTCTAACTATCTAAGTTAGAAATTGGAACAGTTTCAGAAACTAACTTATATTCTAACTTAGTTTTTTTATTAAAGTAACTTAACTTCAACTAGTTGAAAAAAATGGCTAACTTGCCCACCTTTGATTATATGTAAGTATACATATGTGACGCCGAATGCTATATTGAAACCAATATTACCTCTTCCTTGATACAACATTTGGGGATTTTTTGGACTTCCGCGCCATTTTATCATCACAACATTTTTTTAATATTTAGAATCTAAATATAGTCTAATATAATCCAGTAGTTCTTAACCGGGGTGACATGGACCTAGTTTAGGGGTGACGCAGAAATTTAACATGGAAAAGAAAAAAAAAATTTAAAAAATTAATTTTTTCGAAAACAATGTTTTTATTTCTATATTTACATATATTATATAACTATACCGCCACTGTCATATACATAACATACCTCAAAGTTCAAAGTTATTTTTTTTTAACTTTTATTTTTTTATTTGCTATTTTAAAGTTTGTCTGTTAAATTTAAAGTGTCAACGTTTTTGTGTACTGTATTTTTTTTTTAATAAAAGAATAATTTTAAAATATACAGCTAAGTTTGTTTATTATTTTGATGTAAGGGTGACGCAGTGTTTGATTCTAGTGGCTAAAGGTGACATGAATCAAAAAAGGTTAAGAACTACTGATTTAGATCATGAAAATAATTTATTCACTTTTACTGAAAACATTTTCAAATACATAGAAATAATATAATATAAAAAATAACTTAGACAATAGAAATATCTATCAACAACATATTAAAGAAATTAGATTGCTATTAAATATATCAAATTACTAAAAAGTACTGTATACCTGATAGTATTATAAATGTTTTCAACTTGAAGAAAATTAAAGATTATATTATTTGTACATTTAACAAAAACATCTATTATGTAAGAAGTGCAATTTTCTTATAATCATGAACTTATCACTAAATCTTGGCAACTTCGAAGTTGGATAATAACCAAGTAATTAACTGAATATAATATATTAAAAATAAATTATACATGACTTGACTTGACTTGATTCACGATAATTGCATTTTTAAAATAACATAAATGCAAAAAAGATTATCAATAATTTAGATAAGATTTTATATACATATACAAACATTAAATCAAAACATTTGTGAAAATAAGAATTTTAATATTGCCAACAAACCAGTTATACAACCTTATTAACAAATCAGATTATACTAATATAGTACCAACTAAAAAGATTTAACAGTAACAGAACTTGCATAAACTTTTGAAAACATCATGTTTTAATTCTTTAAATATTAACTCTATAATCTAATGGCTATTAAAATAGTTTAACTTATACTAATTAACTAATTTTTACATAAATAATATTAATTTAAAAAATGTTTTATAAGTATAGGGTTACATAAAAATTATACAAAATTGACTAAATGTTATTTAAACTAGAATTATTAAATGTTGACTCACATTATTGAATATAAATTAATTTAATAATATATAATTTGTTTATAATTCATAATTTAAATGTTTAATTAATAGTGCAAAAATTATAGTGAATCCTTTTGTGTACAATATTATTATGGGCATATATTTTTAACAGTATGTTTTTAAACAGTTTCTAAAATAAAATGTATACATACATAAGTTTGACTTAAATTTAATTACAGTAAAGAGTTGAATGATATAAAAAAATGTTTAAAAGTGAAATGTAATTGAAATAAAATCAATAAGAATTACAATTTTATTTCAAAAACATTAGGGTAAAAATTCCATCTCTCTCTCAATTCCAACAAATTTAAGCTGTTCAGTTGGTCCATATCTATAACAAAAATAATAAAAAATATAACAAATAAACATTTAACACACATTAATAAAAAGTATAAATTGATTAGTAACCTGTAGTCAAAAAATAGTTCTTCACCAGGCTGTATGGGACGTTTTGCAAAAATACCAATACGATGATCACCATTAACCATCATAACTTTAGCATAACAATTAGGATTTATAGAATGATTGGCAAATCTAATCTTATTGCCTTTTCGAGTAGCATCAACAACAAAATCTAGAGATAAAAAATCATGACATTAATAAAGTATTTAATTAACAAACATTATACATTGAATTAATATTTTTTAATTATTAATTTACCATGGTTTAAATTGAATAAGAAACTACACATATATTTATCATATACTTTCCCGCGTCTATCTGCTTCATCTTGAGTAATGATTTCTCCACAATACTCTGATATGAATTCATTTTTTTGAGCTGAATCTTTCAAAAATATACCCCAACCAGCAACATCTGAAGGGGCCATCAATAAATGTTTACCTAGAACATAAAATGACAATATGTCATACATATGAAAATATTAAATAGAATAATTTAAATATTTTAAAATACTTACGAAGGCCTCTTTGAACACTAACATTTTTACATGTAATATTATCTATTTTAAATTGATCCGCACCACAAGTTAAACATAAATCTGGATCACATTCACGAACCGCTAGATAACAAGGGCATTGTTTTGTATTACACTGAGCTCGACATCTACAACCTGGGAATCGATTTTGGCCTAAAATAAGGAAAAAACTTTAAATATAAAATCTATTGAAATATTAAATAGATTTATTTAGTACTCACAATCCGAACTGCACTTGCAAAATTTTTCACAGAAATTTTGTGCCATTACACACGGACATGTTGCATCACATCCTTGATTTGGTGGATGAGAACATGGGGTATAATTATATAAGTGATTTGAAGCTGAATCTCTTTTCAACTGTACTTTACGACAATGTGTTTGCCACAAACGTAATTTTTTTTTTTTTTTTCTTGGAGGAGTTAATTCACTAATTGCTTCTTCAACAGTAACATCATCATTTTCATTTTGTGCAAATTCATAAACTTGCTGGCAAGATTTTGTTAACATCATCTGAGCAATGGCACAATAATTATTCAAAAACGTACGACGAAGTGCACGGAAAATTGATTGGTCAGATCCAGTCCACACTTTTTTATCTTCAGTACTCATGCGTGGTAGTAAAGAAAATGATGTTTTCGTTGACAATGGATCTTCCATATCTAATTCACCATCTGTCAAATAGTAAATTATTATTAAAAATATTTAAAATTAATTTTGGTTTTTTATTAACAATTTATACCTTTACTACTATCTCTACTATCTTCAGAACTGGCATCATTTCCCCAGTCTGAACTATCTTTTTTTAGCAATTTAACAGTGCCTACTGGTTTATCACTATTTTCATTTTGAGATGACAAATCTTTTATGTTATTGGAAATAGTTGTCGATTCCTCATCTCTATCTGCTTGTTTTTGTTTTTCTGCTTTGATTTCAGCAATAGCAGCTAATTTTTCTTTCATTCCATCCTAATTCAAAAAAAATTAACTTATAATCTTAACAAACATAATGTTGTAAGTACTTACAAGTAACATATAACAATCTTGACTACAATGAGTTGAAAATGGTTTTAATAAAGGCCCTTTTAGTCCTATTGGTAAATTAGTGCCCGAATCATGTTCTTTGAGTTCTATTTATCAAATAAATATAAATAAATGAGAATAGAATTAACATTAAAATGTGTACATACTATGTAAAAAACAGTCATATTTGTAACACCTCCTACAAAACAAATTCAAAAATGAATGTATAGTTTGTTCTTTTGGAACAGATTCAGCTTTAGGTCCATCAATGTTTGGAGTACATTGAGATGGCTGTGCATTAGGATCAACACATGAAGTTAATTCAATATATCTAAAAAATAATAAAATAAAAATTGTAAAAAGTTATAAATTAATCATAGTAAAATAATACACGCAATTTTATGTTTAATCAAAGTGTATTATTTACTTTTCTCTGAATTCTTCAGGAGTTCCTTTATCAGGGAATGCAGCTGACATGGCTTCAAATATAGCAAAACTAGGAAAAGGTCTATCTTCTTTACTATTTTTAAGCACCATTTTAGTATTAGACAAACCTTGCTCTTTATCATCTTCTTGCTAAAAAAAGTAAAAATTTATCAAATATATAATCATAAATTAAGTATATTGAAATTACTTGAAATGGTACAAGTGCATAAACTAAATCAATAAACACTTGATCATCTAAAAAATTTGCAGCATCATCATCATGAACTTTGTTATCATAATTTTTTAATAGTTCTTCAATAAAAGAACCATCTTGATCAAGGACTTCATCACCCATGTATGGAATATTATGTAAAACAGTTTCATCATCCACCTGGAAATAAAACAAATAATGAATATTAAAATAGGATGTGAAAAAAAGATGGAAAGAATATTTTGAGAAATTATTGAACGAGGAATATCCAAAAGAAGTTTTAGAGAGTATGTCATGGAATGAAGGATTGATTGGTCTAGTGGGCGAGGAGGAAGTGAGAGATGCGGTGAAGGCGATGAAAAAGAAAAAAGCGGTAGGACCAGATGGAGTACCTGTAGAGGTGTGGAAAATGTTAGGAGATGTAAGCATTGGGTGGTTGAAAAATCTTTTTAATAAGGTACTGATAGAGGGAAAAATGCCAGAAGATTGGAGAAAGAGTTTTATTGTACCAATATTTAAAAGAAAAGGAGACATACAAGAATGTGGGAACTATAGAGGAATAAAGCTCATGAGTCATAGTATGAAGATCTGGGAAAAGATTATAGAGAAGAGGATAAGAAGTGAGACCTCGATATCAGGAAACCAGTTTGGTTTTATGCCAGGAAAATCGACAATGGAGCCATTATTTTGTGTTAGGCAATTAGTAGAGAAGTACAGGGAAAAGAATAAAAAACTATGCATGGTTTTTATAGATTTAGAAAAGGCGTATGACAGGGTGCCAAGAGAAGTTTTAAGGTGGGCATTAATGAGAAAAAATGTCCCAAAAATGTATGTTAATTTGATCCAGGATATGTATGAAGGGTCGAGTACTAGTGTCAAGAGTCGGTGTGGAGTATCAGAAGGTTTCAGTATAGGAGTAGGTGTGCACCAGGGGTCAGCTCTAAGCCCCTACCTGTTCTCAGTGGTTATGGATGAGGTTTCAAAGGAGATACAGGGTGAGATACCATGGTGTATGATGTTTGCGGATGATATAGTTCTGATAGGAGAAAACCTAGAAGTTGTCAATAATAGGTTAAATGAGTGGAGGTTAGCCCTCGAAGAAAAGGGATTGAGAATTAGTAGAAATAAAACTGAGTATATTGAGTATGATTTTGGACAAAGAGACCAAGAAGTTAAGGAATGAGGAGACAACTGACAATAGATGGTGATGTGATAGGTGAAGTTGAGAGCTTTAAATATTTAGGATCTTTTGTTCAAAAGGACGGGGGCTTTGACATTGATGTAAAACATAGGATTAAGTGCGGGTGGATGAAATGGAGAGAAGCATCGGGCGTGTTATGCGATAAGAGAATTCCAATTAGGCTGAAAGGTAAATTTTATAAAAGTGTAGTGAGACCAACTATGCTGTATGGTTCAGAGTGTTGGGCGGTTAACAGGAGAATAGAACAAAGTATGAGTGTCGCAGAAATGAGAATGCTTAGATGGTTGAGTGGAGTGACAAGAGAAGATAGAATAAGGAATGAATACGTGAGAGGTAGTGTTGGTGTAGCGCCAATTGTGGACAAGATGAGAGAAAATAGGCTGAGATGGTTTGGGCATGTGATGAGGCGAGAGGAAACGAATGCAGTAAGAGTGGTTATGAAGATGGACGTTGAAGGGAAAAGAGGAAGAGGAAGACCAAAAAAGAGATGGTTGGAGACTTTGGAGAATGACATGAGGGCTGTCGGTGTGTGCAGAGGAGATGTGATTGACCGAGTAAAGTGGAGGTGTAGGACAAGGGTGGCCGACCCCAAATAGTTGGGAGGAAGGCGAAGTAGAAGAAGAAGAAGAAGAAGAAAATAAACTTCTCATATAATATTCATACCTACACATTAAAAATTGTTCTTACCATGAAGTTTGCTTGTATTGGTGCCCAGATATACATAGTAGGTATAGGAGCTACAGCATTAATTATTTTAATGGGAACGCTCATAACATCTTCACCCACACCATCTACTTTAGTTACTTCCGATCGTTTAGACCTCGAAACTGTTTCTATGTGTGGTCGGCATTCCCAAATAGCTTTTTTTGACTGCAATCGTTTAAGTTCTTCAGCTTTTTTTTCTATAAAACAGAAAAGCATCGGATATAATAATAAAATACCAATCCTATGATAAGCCGACACGTACCGTAGAGTTTCTTCTGATTATTCATGGAAGCCAATGTATTGTCTTCATCTTTTTTGGTTTTTTTCGCCTGCAATAACCTAAAATACTCGGCTTTCACTCGTTTCTTCCAATCAATGTTGTTCTTGGCCTTTTTTTCGGCCATTTCGCTAGCAGCGAAAGATACCACCGGAACACACCAGAACTAGGAGTAACACGGTACAGGATTAAACGCACAAAAACACGAAATACATGAAGAGACGACCGTGAAACGCACGTAGACACGGCAAAACAAAAGGTATTACCTCTACACGCTCGAGTGCCGTCAAGCGACGATCGTACTATATACGAATTAAGTGCAATCACTGAGTCACCAGGCGTGCAACAATGGTTTTACGTCGGTGAAATTGAACTGAGAAAACCAGTGTTCGACTGACGGACGAGACGGAAACTCTACGGCGATCTACAAAGGGTAATGTAATTAATGCACAATCGTGTAAACAAACAATTTTTTTTTTTTTCAAAAGTCGTTTTCTTCCGTTTTGCTGTTATTTATCAGCGCACAACGTCTCTGGCCGAGTCGCGTTTACAATGTCACCGAAATCGACGCGAGTCAACAAATCGACCATAACCTCCAAATCAATAATCTACGAGGCGGGACGGGAATCGCTCAAACGCGTCTTTTTTCGGTCAACAACAGATGCGTGAAGCTGTCCGAAACTAAACGGGTGATCTCACCCGTCAACATTTAACGTAAGTGCAACGGACGTCAATTACGACAATGTTGTTGTGACGTGTGATATTCGTTCGACCAAGCAACACGCGGTTGTTTGTTGCTGCGAGAAAATTATATCATCGTGTGACGGTCGATCGCAATAAATTAAAAAATGACCGAAAAAACCTATGAAGGTTTTATGGTGCGAACTGTATGAAGATCAAATTTCAGATTCGGTCATATGAATAAACCAATAGAGTCCGACCGCCAAAACTATCTATGATTGTAAAACGTCATTAGACGTAATGAAGGAACAAGGCCTACCTGTAGTAGCGCTCCAATAGTCGCTAGAGCCCGCGCTTCGGCGATAATCTATAACAGTTTTAAAATTCTATATTGTTTCATTGCACCACTATTTATTATTTATTTAACTATTTTTTTTTTTTCAATAAAAGTTATTTACAATCTATTAATTAAAACAATAAGCAAATTTGATAGTATTATTATATTTTTTTTATTAATCTATGTTTTTGAATAATGATTTATAAATTACTCCAATGACATTGAGTAATTTTGTGGTAGACAGGTTTTTAACTTCTATTAAATATTCCCCCCTAATTTCAAATTCATTTCATATTCTGTTAAGCAACGTTTCCCAACCAATAAGTCGCTGTTTGTAATCTATTAACAAGAAAAATATCTTAGTTATTAAAATATAATTATATACATCAGAATTTAGTTTAAGCTTTAAAATGTATGAAAAATTTCCTTAAAATATCAAAAAAAAAAATAGTAATTTTATTATATTAAAGCATAATAGGTTTTTTGGGGAGGAGGGTCTATCCAAAGAACATTTATGGACCGTTTTTGCATAAAGTTTGATAAACACTGTTGTAAAACATTTACAATCCTTGAATTTATTATCCGTATCTCTTAGCGTTCAAAAAGGACCGTTTATTAAGGATATTGCACCTTAGAAAGACCCATTTTAGAGTATGGATCTATTCTTTGGGATCCTCGTCTGGAACGGTCTGGACTACTATACAGTGGCGAAATTTCACTTTTTTCTAGCGTACAGGTTAGGCTCTTATTAAATTACCGTATTGATGGCTCATTTTACCAAAATTCTAATTAACAAGGGAGAGGGGAGTGTCAAACCAATCCAAAAATAAAATGATTTGTACTTTGTACATAAGTATCCGTATAATACACGTCTCATTTTTATAATGTACAACATATCAATGACTTTAAAATTTATTAATATTTTGATGATGTATCGACTTTGGATCAGCTAACTCTAGACCAGCAGTTCTCAACCTTTTTCTTTCTTCCGTACTTACGTACCCCAAAAAGCTTCATATTTTCCTTAACTGTACCCCTTATAACTTTTAACCTTTTTACACAAAACTATTATACAAATGCTTAAATAAAAAAATTATGATATAATATTATAGTATAATGTAGTAATACGAGGTTGGGAACCTATGCTCTAGAGTTTAGACTATGGCAAATGCATAAGTTGCTCCATCCCTTTAATTAACGCCGTTGCCACTGTGCTCGTTTGATCGAAATAATAAAATATTATACTCGATTATTGTTAGAATAGATCAGGGGTGGTGAACCTATGGCACGCGTACCAAAAGTGGCACGTTGGTTAAATTGCAACGGCACGCCATGTATTTAAAAATAATAAAATGTTTATTTTAAAAAAAAATAATTAACTATAGGTATCTACTTTAAATTTTTAGTGTGAGTTATTTGGATAATCAATTGTATATGCTTACAAATAAACGTAGACCTAATAAAATGTGTATAATTATTGCATGCTTTTTATTTATTTATTATTATTATTATTTTTTTGGCTCGCGAGCCTATTTCATAAAATTTTATTTTAAATGTTGGCACTTGACCCGAAAAAGGTTTTTTATAGGTATAGGTAAATTTAATTGTTTTAAGCTTTATAAGCTCTTTGCCACGGTAAAATAAAAATAAATTAGAAAAAAATAACTTATGTATGAAACATAAACACAACTTTTTATTTTCACGATCGACGTGATGCGTGGTACGATAAGAATAAGTCCGGTGCGCACATTGATAGTGCTCCAAACTGTAATGTATTTCCAGTAGCGTGTTGATCGGTGTTTAACTGATGCAATTGCGCCAGCCCTAAAAATTTATGGTTGTGGGTGGGTACCCCCGACCCACGGGCTAGGTCCAGATAACACAAAAAGAATATAATTTATATATATTTTTTTTTTTATATAGTAATTACTGTTTTTGATATTGTTATGTTAATTCTTTATTGATGAGGTCAAGTGACAAGTGGTTAGACTATGTTGTCAATATATAGTCAGTATAATACATTCATTATAAGTATAATCATAATCAATATGGGTGTCCTCCAATAATAAGTAATCTCCTAGTTTTTTTTGTGTGGAGGGGAGGGGTGGGTGGGTGTATTTTTATCATAATTGCGCCAAGGTCTGAGATTTTGTTAGCACGCCACTGTGTATTACTAACCGACGGTATATACATGAAGCTAATTTTTGTACGGGCATCCGGAGCACAACTAATGTAAGCTCTGCTAATAATTATTTAATCGCTAATAGACACACTTCTTAACACGAAAAGCTGCAAAAACTCTTTTTTATAAATATTTTTTTTTATTACAGACTATGTGCATAATAACCAATTATCATTTACTACAAAAATCTAATAATTTTGTATATAATTTTTTTGGATGATTCACGTGCTTCTGTGTACCATAGCACAAACCATCGCTGGAAACAAGTTATTTTTACACACAGGAACAAATATGGTACAATTTATTTACGATGGGTAAGGTCTCCATGGTCAGATCGGTATAATGTATAATAAGTTAAACTTAAATTAAGTGACGACTAGTAGTCGTTGACTACACGATGAATGATAACTGATGAGAAGTTCTAGGCGGCATCACACACACACATCATGTCGAGTTCAGGTGGTCTTACACTTCAATGGAAACAACAACAACAACAATCACCGATAAACATTTACATCTACGATGAATAACTCACTAACACACATTGTGGTAACGGTGTAAATAAGTTCTGGTAATTCGGGGGTTGCTGGTATTCGTTGGCTTATTTTGTTTAAATAAAGTAAAACACATACAAGGTAACTTTACAACTGCCTTAATGGCGAGAAGTAGAATAATAATAGTAATTAATTGGGCACAATGGTAGATAAATAAAATAAAAAAGTATTGCCATATTAGCAGTTCCGTCTTTACCCTATAGGTACGTGGGGGGCGTGCTCAGGGCCCCCAGCCAAATCAAAATTACAATTTTAAATTGTAATGTTTTCGCCATTACCGATCCTATGATTACGACGGTTATCGGTACTAAAGTGGCTTAAAAATCAATATTATATTTTGAAAAAAATATGACATAAAGGAAATACCAATCATAACAGCTGGTAGAAATTTCAAAAATCTGCGACTTATACTTTTTGAATTATAACAAATATTAAAAATCGTTTGAGAATAAATCGCTATTTTATGCAATTTCGTAAATATTTAAATTTCAAACAGTCATAAAATTTTTTCCTCTAAGTCCGGTAGAAATTTTTTTAAAGATTTTTGAAGAGTAGCTTATAGATAACCTAGTGTTAAAATTTTGAACCTCAAGTATGAACAGAAAAATTTTATGAATTTTTATCTACAAAATAACTTGCAAATTTTTCCAATTTTTACATATTTCGTATAAATTGGAACTTTGAGCACTTATAAAAAAAATTGTGACTTACGATTTTAGATTTTTTTTTTATCAGTTAAGGAACAACTTATAAGAAACCTTGTATTAAATTTTCAAGATTTTCTGGCCGGCCAAAAAAATTTTATCGTTACTTAAAAAAAAAAAAAAATTAAAAAAATTGAAAATTTCAATTGTCTATAAATAACTCAATAAAAGTCAAAATACTTTGAAAATTTAACGGTGTATAGAGAACGCTAATCTAAACATTTGGTGGAAATTTCAAGTATTTACATCGATTAGTTTTTGAGTTATAGCAAAATAAAAAATTTGATTTTGTCGAAAACTGGTTTTGCGTAAAAACTACCGTTTTTCCCTTATTTTTTTAGGGTTTTTCCCGTCGCATTTAAAAAATATTGAAAATTTTTTAGCTTTGTCCCCTCTAAGTACCAACTAGATTCACTTTCCTTTCAGAAAAGTTGCTGCATAAGCAAATCGAATCATTTTTACTGCCAAAAAGGGTGTCGTCAGACACAAAAAAAAAAAAAACACACATCATTGTAAAACCAATAGATTCCATCACTCTGTTCAGAATCTAAAAAAACAATAGCTTAGAACACATTGAGAGCTTTAATAATCCATAGACTTCTTAGCGGTGGACCCTTTCACGTAATTATTTGTAATTTGCTGTTATTTTTTTTAAAAGTTGTGACGTTCAGATCCATCCGAAATATCAGATAGATTAGGGGTTCCCAACATTTTTCGCTTTGCGGTGCATCACTATTAGAACCACGGTCATAGAAGATCTTCTAAGACCGTGATTGGAACTGAGATTTTATCAAACCTATAACCTTTTTTTTTAGATAAAAATAGATAAAGCCAGAATAATTTTCAATGGATTGTAAGGAAACATTTTATTATAATTATATACTTAAACATATTACTATTGCCTATATCTACTACACATTGTAATAGTTAGTCCAGCTTTGGACTCAAATATTTCTACGCAAGCGCTCTTTATGAATAATACGGCCTCGGCTCCCCTGGAAAGACACCACAGCGCACAGTTTGAGAAACTCTGAGATAGATCATTATAATTAAATATAAAATAATATTTAAACATAAGGAAAAGGAGAATAGAACAAAGTATGAGTGTCGCGGAAATGAGAATGCTTAGATAGTTGAGTGGAGTGACAAGAGAAGATAGAATAAGGAATGAATACGTGAGAAATAGTGTTGGTGTAGCGCCAATTGTGGACAAGATGAGAGAAAATAGGCTGAGATGGTTTGGGCATGTGATGAGGTGAGAGGAAACGAATGCAGTAAGAGTGGTTATGAAAATGGACGTTGAAGGGAAAAGAGGAAGAGGAAGACCAAAAAAGAGATGGTTAGAGACTTTGGAGAATGATATGAGGGCTGTCGGTGTGTGCAGAGGAGATGTGATTGACCGAGTAAAGTGGAGGTGTAGGGCAAGGGTGGCCGACCCCAAATAGTTGGGAGGAAGGCGAGGCAAAAGAAGAAGAAGAAGATTTAAACATATGGAAAACGCTATCTCATGTTAATTCATAATAATTTATTATTATTTTACCAAATAATAGATAAAAAATTAAAATTTTTAAAAAGTAATTAATTTACTCACATGAAATGTTTTGGCTAAAACACTCATAAAATCGCCGAGAAGCCCATTTGCTATTAAATTTTTTCTTTATTTTTATATAATAATTACGGGTATTAGTTTTTAAATGTTCAACTCGTTCAACTAATTTAAATTTGTTCAGCTTATTCTAAGCAGGCTTCTGTAACAACATTTCTCGAACGCTATGAATCATTTTTCTTCTATTTTACCTTTTACCTATAGCCCATGAGTCACTTTCATACAGTGCTACCCTCCAAATAAAAGCCTTCAGTAGGATTAATATCAATATTTCTAGATTTAAACATTTATCTTCTTGCTCCAAAGTGCACTTTTCGTCTGGTTTATTCTACTTATGCTCTCCTTGGTACTACAGCCGTCCTCAGTATCTTATTTCCCAAAAATCTATTCATTCACTGCTCTAGTGTTTCGCCATCTAGTTTAATTTGTGTTTGAGTTCCTTCGTTACGGCTATAAACAAGGAATTTAGTTTTTGCTTTGTTTATTTTCATATTGTATTCATTATTCATTGTTAAGTTACTTCTTTGACACTCTGTAGATAGGTACTCTTCATTGTCTCTTATTATCGCTGTCATATGCAAATCTTAACATATCTATTCTTTAACCATTTATTCTTATCCCTCTTTCAATTTCTTTTTTTAATTTATTTATCACTTCTTTTACATACAGGTTAAAAAGAGGTAGAGACATTGTGCACCACTGTCTTAATCCCTTCATACTGTCAGCTTCTTCTTGACTATTTCTACATCGGACTACTTCTATTTCTTGTTCGTATGAGATTTCGATTATCATTTTATCCTAATATGTAACCCGAATCTTTTTAAGATTTTAAACAACGTTTTTTTATTTCACATCAGAGGCTTTTTCTACGTCGGCGAAGGAGCTATAAAAGTTGTTTTTCTTTTTCTAGAACTTAGTGAAAATATAACTTCTTATATAACTTTTCTCGCATAAAGCTAAATTGGTCCTCAGTTAGCAGTCCCTCTATTATTTATTTCATTTTTTTTAACTTAATTCAGGTAAGGATTTTTGATGCATATGATTTTAAACTTAACGTTTTGTTATTCACATGTTTTTACCGTTGTTTTCTTTTGAATTGATACAATGACGCACTTTGTAAAATATCTTGATACTTTTCCAGTTTCATAGTTTTTTTGGATCAGTTTATAAATTATTTTCATGGTATTTTCTCCACAATTTTTTAGTTTTGCCGGAATTTCATCAATTTCGAGTGATTTTTGGCTCTTCAACTACAATATACCTTATTAAACTCTTCTCTCATTATACTTTGGTCTACTTTTATATCTGCGTCTATTGTCATATCTTCTTCACGATAGTTTTGAGTAATTTTTTTGACATTTTGCTAATTCTACTTCTTCATATATAATACTTGCCGTTTTAATTTTTCTTTCCTAAAAAAAAAAATCTAACCATCCCATACTCCATATCCGTTAATCCCACTTTTAACAATTTATTAATATCCTGACAAATGCTATACAAGAGTACTTCCATGTTTTTCTTATATTCTCTATTTATTGCATTTTTTAATTTTCTGTATTCTTTCATCCCTATGATGACACAATAAAATATAATAAAATGGCTTGATTATAACAGGAGGGAAAGTATTCATTTCAGTTAACATCATATCAATCAGAAAATCAATTTTTTTTTTTGATCAATATTTTTAAATACAAGGAGAAGTAAAAATCATTTTTTTTTTTTTTAATAATATGGAATTTAATAATCAATACTATATCGATAAATTTAAATAAATAATGAAATCAATAACGAAAAAAGTAAAATCTTACAAAAACAGCCCTGACTAGAACCCTACATTAAAGAAAACTGGGCAAATTGTTGTTTATCTGAGATCCATACCTTACACAGATTCACAAGTTTATATTGAAAGAGACCAACTAATAGTAGTAGATAGAATTGTCTGTATACAACTCTTTTTAAAAACAATTAAGCTTCAGATATTTTTAATGGATTAAATAATTTTAGTTTTTATTTATAAAGCTGCTACGAAACAAGATTTGTAAACGATCTAAAATCATTCCTAAGATATTGATCAGTTTGGATTTAAAATATAATATGTCCAAGTAATAAATCCCCAATAAATACAAATATTTTATATTAATAAAAATCAAGTTTAAATATGTTGAACAGTCTTACATGGCATTGTAAAATAAAATGTATTTACATTTGTCTATAAGCATTTGCAGAAGTCTCAAAATAGATTGGATAGTAGAAAAATAAGATACAATATTAAAAACAAAAACAAACTTAGGTTCTCTAAAATAATAATTTGTAAACAAATAACAGTATATAATTCCGAGAAAAAAAATATGCAATCAACCACAATCAGAAATGTTTATAATATATATTACACTTCCTGAACTAAAAACTGTAAATACAATAAATACAATAACTAAATACAATAGACACATCAATTGTGGAAATGTATTGCGGTATCACATTTTTTAAATTTATTTTCAAACTGTAGAGTTGAAACATATAAAAATTTATTAAAGCATTATTTAAGTATTATTAACTTAAAGTTTTTTCGTCTCATCTGATTTGGGTGAACTTGTTGGTGGTAATGGTGGTATTTTTGTATCAGAAACTATTTTTGAATCAACAATTGGTGGGATTGTTTTTTTGACCGTTTCAGTAGATGCTGTTACTTTGGGCACTGGTATACCAGTTACATCATCTTTTTCCAATTGTTGTATTTTATTCATTTTTTCTATTGTTTCCATTTCTTCTTCTTTTATGACTAATTGTGTTATCATGTCCATTTCTTTATTAGATAATTTAACATTTTCTGTGCCAATTAGCTCCAATACCTAAAATAGCATAAAATGTAAGTTTTGAACAAAAAAATATAAATTGTACAACTTACTTTTAATACAGTATCTAATCTTATTGAACCATCATGATCACCATCGATTTTACTAAGAACTTCACTAATTTGTTGTAGTTTGTATTCATCAGGTATATTTTGTAATTTTCGTACAGCTCCAATTATTTCATCAATCTTAATTAATTCACTGTAATAAAAATTAATATTATTATTTAAACTTAAGCAAGAATAAAATTATATGATTTAAATAATTACCATTCATCAGTTAATTCTTTTGTTTCTAAATCTTTTTTAATTTTTTTTCTTTTTCTTCCAATTTGTTGACTACCAGATCCATGTTTTTAATCATATTATTAACTTTCTTGAATAATCGTTTAGCTGCCTTAGATTCTCTAACTTGTTCTTTTTTCTCCGTTTTCATGACTTCTTGAAGGTCTTGTATATCCTAAAATAAACAAAAAAAAATAATTAAAATAATTAATGTACTCTTTTAATATGTTATTCTTACCTCTTGGTAATCTTTAAGTTCATCTTTCAAATCTTGGATTTCTTCTTTTTCCACAATAAGCTTTTGTGCTGAACTTAAATTTTCTATAGCATTTTCTAATGTTTTTAAATCAGTTGATGTTACTTCCTATAAAAAAATATGTACATAAATGAATATTGTTGAATAATACAATAAAATAACTAAACTGAACTAACTTCTTTTTTGATTCCAGTATTGTCTGTTAGAATAGGTGCTTTATCAACCAATTCTTCTTTAGTAACAATAGGTTGTTCTTTAGGTTTCTTTTTGGCATCTTCAAGTTCCTTTTTCTTTTCTTCCCTACATTCAGCTATCTCTTCTTTCACCTTACGTTCTTCTTCTTTAATTGCTTCTAATTTAGCTTTATTATCAATAGCACCATCGCGCTCACTTATATCTGCCTTAGTAGAAACACCAACAGAATCAGGCAATGCAGAAATAGCTTTCTTTAATAGATCACTAGTAGGAATATTTTCTGTAAAGCTAAATGCTCTAGAGAGAAGAAGTAATGAAGGAGGAACTTTTTCATTTAAAGATAAGTTAAGCCATTGGGTGAGCTGTTGTCTCAGGCGTTTTTCAGTAAGACCATAAGCACGCATACCACGAGCTTTACAAGCTTGCTGAAGTTCACTTAAAGTAAGTGAATCAACACCTTCTTTATGAATCATCTAAACATTTAAAAGAAATGATTAACCATATAACATAGTTCGAAACTAAATGAATAATCATACCTTATCATCAATTGCTAAAGAACGAAGTTTAAGTGTTAGTTGAAATCTTAAAAAGTTTGAAGTTCCTAGCGGCCGCAGTTCCAATACACGACAAAGAGCAACCAGTTGTGGTCGAGGAAGTGAATCCAAAGTAATCTCATCTTTGAATAGTTTTGAAAATTTAAGCATTTCATCTGCTGGTATAACAACACCTTCTTGTCTAACCTAAGGCATAATTAACATAATTTAATTTTTAAACAAAAGTAATACAAATTGTTTTGAATACCTTTGCAAAAAACTCAGCAAATTCTTTAGCAGAATCACATGTATGTCCTTTACCAGATACAGACATATTATCTAAAGTTTCTTGAAGAAATTTTGCCATTTCTAGTTTTACCTTAAGAGATTTTTTGAGTTTTGCTTCCTATATAAAATTGAAAAATAAGTAAACAATAAAAATATAAGGATAAAAATTATAATTTACCTTATCATCTTTTGTTTGAAATGTAGTTGGTAGCATACCTGGAAATATCTTGATGAAAATAGGTAAAGCAAACTCTAGGAATGGTACAACCACAAATACAGAGAAAGGTAATAGACGGAAAAGATCAGCCACAGTTTGAACGAACTGTAACAATAAGTAACAAAATGAAATGTTTTATATTTACAAATATAATAAATATGTATAATTAGTTTATCAATTAATCATGTATACCTAGTTAAAATGTTAGTTTAATTTTAATTCATAAAAACAAATAACACAACACAAAATCAAAATTAAAATACAAATTTATTTTCGGTTTGAAACAAAGTTATGCATAGCTAATAATATTAATAATAATATTATTCCTTTTGTGTGAATAATTTTTTAAATGGTTAAAACTATGATCCAAGACACAAAAAAATATTTTGAAATTATTATTTATGTTATATAAAAAGAAAGCTTAAATTTAATAACATATAAACTAATCAAATATGTACTTAAATAAAACCAAAAAAATCCTAAAATATGTATAGTAAAATTATCTTAATATTAAAATATTTAAGAAATATAAATGTTATAAAAATGTTAATATTATGAAAATAATTATTTACAAGTACAGTGGATTCCACTTAATATTGCCACAGGACAATATAGACAGCCACCTAGTATGTCTATGAGTTAGGTCTAGTCCAAATTCTCATGTATGTTAACAAGACTAAAAAACACTACTTAAAATGGACACTCAATTCGGTTTATGGAGGCAAATTTTATTAACTATATATTAATATATATTAATAGAATAGATCCTTCAAAGACTGAAAAAATTGATATTCTAGATGGAGTTGAAACGCTCCGTTAGGTTCTTCACAAAGTCAAATTCCTTAACACTAGTATTTCAAAATTAATAATCATAGAAATTCTCAAAGAAAACATGATACATAAAACCATAAATTGAAATAAAATATGCGGTCAAAAACATAAAAGGAAAGAAAAATATGCCGGAGTTTTCAAATGAATGGTTTTCTTTGATAACAACTAGTAGTTTTCACAAATTTGAGTCCACATGTTAAACGTAAAATTTGAAAAGTGAATCATAAGAGATATGACCACTTGAAATTTCAGAAAAAAAAGCCCATCATTTTGTCATTTTCTAACTACAAACTTATTTTTCTCGAAATTATGTTTTTTACGTTTTAAAATTCATAGGTACACTGAATTTTCAAGCAATTAAGGTCAAATTTGGTTTAAATGAAAGTTAATTTTATGATGGTACCTGAGCGGGCTTGGCTTAATTCCATACCGATAATGTGGATACTTTTCTTATGTATACGTACACATTATTGTGTATGAACTTATTTATGATTATTATTTTGAATTTTAAATAAAAATATTAAAAATATTAAAATGATTTAACAATTTTAAACTAAAATGTATAAGTAAAATAGTAAAAGAAATGCATGTAAGCCATTAAAAGAACACCATACCGCATATGTACTGTCTTCTTTAATGAAAAAAATATGTGAAAATTTGACATTTATTGTATATTATTTTTAGCGATTTTACATAGATTTTTTTAAAGTCCATTAAATGAATTATAGATGGTAAAATCAGAGTTAATTGTTTATCTTTAATATTGTAATTAATAGGTATTACATGAATGTATAATTTTTTCTTTTAATTTGGACAATTATTTTAATTTACAAAAATAAATAGAACAAATTTATTATTATAACATTTTTTTTTAATCTTACAATATTTTTATGTTTATTAACCATAAGATAATAACATACAATACACAATATACAATTTATATAATCCATGTAAGATGAAATAAAAGATGAATGTCAGCACTGATCAACAAAAGTTGGCATTTAAACAAGTGACACCGAACTGATTATTGATCAATGTTAATGGTTTAAATCCAATAAGAAAATATTAATTTGAATTAACAAACTGAGTTTAAGTAAGTAAATCAGTAATTAGTTTAATAATAACTTGGACATTGGCTTTATAATAATATCACATATGTGATTAAAGAATCATTTATATTAATTGTTAAACAAATTAAACAGATTAAAGTTTAGTTTTTATTTGAAAATATGCATATATAAACCCAAAAATTATTTAAACACAAATATTTATTATAGTATTACCATACATAGGTATAAACTGAGAGGGAGATAGGGGACAACTGTCATCTTAGTACATTGTAAATTAGAATTATACTATAGAAAAAGTATAATTTTTAAAATAGTATCTATAAAACAAAAAAAATAATAATAATAATAATGGATTAATCAAAATATATTAGTTCATTGGCATTTGCCATTACAATTAATCATGATTTAGATTAAATATATCTAGTCTTTAAGTATACAGTATATCAACACATAATAAAGTTTGCCCCTATAAAAATTGCCCAAGTTACTATGTATTGCATTAATGTAATTCCATAGACCTAATAACTAGGTATAATTGTAATTTAAAGTAATCTATAATACCAACTATAACTGTATTATATTTATTGAAATTTAACTATTTATTAATTATTAATAATGTTATTTGTATTATAATTTATTTGAGAACTGCTAAAAACAGTAATTTAAATTAATTTTGACATTGGTGTATTTATTTAGTATGATATACTATGTTTACTATAAAACCACTTAAAATATTTTCTAAGTGCAGTAGTCACAACATAGTATGCTACTTTGTATTTAATCTACAACATATATCTAGAGACTATTATATTTAAATTATACACAAAAAGTATATTGAAAATTATATTTTATTATTTTTAATTTATTCAAAATCTAAAAAATCTATAGTTATTAGTATTTTTTAAGTAAAAAACAAAAGTACAGTAAGTTATTAATTGATTTATTTATAAATATTTTATAATGTACTAATGACAAGTGAATATTTTAAATAACTTACCAAATTATGTTCTCTTCTTGTCAACTCATGACCTTTCATTTTTTTGAGACCTAGTTTAAAAGAGATTTTTGCATTGAGTCCTAGAAGCTTGAAACCATGATAATAATGCATCACTTCATCTATAATTTTCTGTTTGATGGTCTTTTTTGGTTTGACAGTTACAACTTCTTTTCCTCCAGTTTCTTGTGCTTTTTCCTTAACAGCATTAACAGTTTCTTCAACTTTCGAAGATGGTTTTTCAGAAAATAAAGTTGTTGTGGAAGATATTTGACGTATAGTAGGATTGAAAAATTCTAATTTGGTTACAATAAGGGATGAAACAGGATGAAATCGATTTGAGGCAATGTTTGAGTAAAAGAAATTGTTTGAAAATGTACATGGTTGTGCATTTAAACAAATAGCACCGCAGTTTTTATTGTAAATTCTGTAGAAATCTAAAAATTAAATCATTTGTAGGTGAATATACAATAATTAAAAAAAAAAACTATAGAATATGTTATCAGATAACATATTCTATAGTTTTTTTTTTTTTTTTACAGATTCTGTAGTTGAATAAAAGATTTTGAAGTTTTAAGTCTTGAAATTATATACTGTTATATCATTATTAATTATAAATTATCTTTTGATATAACTTTCTCTTTTATTAAACAAGAATGTATACATTTTTATACTTGGAACTTTTTATCCAAGTATAACAGAATAAGTAACATTTATCAAAATTACATAATTTAATGTAGATTTTCATACAAATATATTTCAATGATTAGCCTCATAAGTAGGTAAACATTTTTAATAAATAATGATAACAATATAATTGACCTATTGACCTTGAACTAATATCAAGGGATTAAACATATCAATTAGAATTCTAATGACTAATAAAAGTATATAATTTTTATTTTAAGATTTTCATATTTATTAAAAACTATTTTTCCAAAGATTAAAATGTTATGCAATGAATGTAACACAATTTTTTTTTTTAATAGTTTTACATGTTTAACTTGTTTATGAATATATATTAGAGTATAAAAAGTAATTATTATTCATTAATAATTTAATTAATATATACCTAATAGTAAACATTTATTGATGAAATTATATTAATTAAAATGATAAATCAAAAATTATATACTCAAAGATCAAACTTAAGTACTCACCTATCTATTATTTTATTACAAAAATTAATTTTTAAAAACACTGATGATAAATTATTTATGTATCATTAAACTAAATTGACGATTTTTTTTAGTTAAATACTATAAGTTATTTAAATTAATGTTTAATAAAAATAATAAAAATAAATATAATTATATAAAATAAAATCACACGCTTTTAAATTAGGGTTTAAATATAAAAGCAATAATACTAAATTGAAACATTAATTTAAAATAACAAATAAGGTATTAGTATATATAGCATGTGGTTAAGGTACCTACTAAATTAGCTTCTGAATAGCAATAATATATTCTATATTTATTATATATAATATATTAACACAAACAAAAAGAAATATAAAATCAAAATAAGTAAATTAAACGATTAATAACTTATTATTAATAAAATAACCATTAAAATGAATCAATGAATCATTGAATTCTATGTATTAGATACTATATAAATTTTGATATTATGATACTAATTTACTTAATGTTGAAATAACACGGGTGACTGTTATTTTAAATCAAGGTCTATATCCAAACGTTAAATAATATAGTATGGTACATAGAAACTAATAAAACATAGTTTTAAATAAAATGTTAGAGTTATGTTAAAATGTTATAAAACTGTATTATTCTATGCATCTTTCAGCCTAAAAATTCATTTCAACAAGAATTAATTTATCTCTATCTCAATGACATAGATTTGTAGAGTATGAAAAAGATTTTTATAAAATTAGGCGACAACTGTTGTCTAAAGCATAGATGGGAGAGAACATCAGCTAGATAACTCGACCTTGAATAAGGTATGGTGTGATGATCGAGAATCGGCCACACACTAGCACTAGCTAAGTTAATAACCACGAACAGGAAGGACTTTTGAATTGAGACAAATAGTAAAATAAAAAAAGCGCAAACTTATAAACGCATATGATAGAAGTTACTCACTTGCGCTGGGACGTAGACCAACTTTAGCCGCTCTGGTTATGTTCATTTTGGCAACACGTTAAAAGTTTTGTCAATTTTTATAATTACTATCCTCACTTAATAAAACAACAAAATAAATTAGATAAAATAGATATTAAATAATAGATAATAGATTCTATAATGTGATAAAACACACCAGCGGAAAACGATAAATTAAATTGGAACGAGAAACAAGTAGAGAGAATGGTGTGCGAGTTCACGGCTGATGATGATATTGGATGGACTGAGAAACTATCGACACACATGCAACATTGTTTTACTGACTTCGAATGGTCCGGACTACGGTTTCGAATGGGACGTGAAAACGACAACAATTGGACACGAATAGTACAGCCAACAACAAACGTCGTGATGACTTCGGCGATAACTACGGAGCATAGGAACCGTCAATCTGGTAACAACGGCAGACAGAGACCCGCGGGCCACGATGATAACACCGGTGCGAATGACGTGATAAGGACTGTTCGTCCGGCGTCGCAGTGCAGCCGTTCGTCGGGAGAAGTACTTGTATCACATCGGAACAATATTATCATTACTGTAAGTAGTTATCAAATCTCTCGATGTCTTATCAATCGTTACTATTTTCGTCTATCATAACAAAACACGATAATATGATACATATTGTATATTATATGTCTTTTAATTATTCCTCCCCTCACCCTCCGATCCGTAACATTACGCTTGGTCAAAATATTTTTCCATTTATATTTCATCCATTACCTTAACCTTTTCAATAAAATGTTTCCGTAAATAGTCCGCCGAGCAACCCGGCATCCGTCCCTATCCTGTTTTGTCTCCGATGTGCGACCAGAAATCATGTAGTTGCCAAAACCGTTTATCAATAGCGCATTAAAAGGGCCCAACGAACACCAAGTAAGTTTTCACTATCGTTTGAACTTTGGAGTTTTTCCATTGTTTACCGACTGTCCTATAGTTACTATGGGTTCTGCATAGATCAATATGGATTTCTTCTCGTTCGTTGATTACAACACGGTGATTATTTTTTTTATAGTCTTAATTATTTCAGTAATCAAAAGTGCAATTTCTAAAATTTTCACTATAGTTGTCAAGAGTAACATACAAATACATACAAATTATCCACTCCAAGGGTATCTCCTCTGTACGAAAATAAAACTAAATTGTATTTGTATTTATATTCCTCATGGTATTCACAATAAAATACCATTGGCTTTAAAGTTTCAAAACCGCTGGTATAACATTTTACCTGGTTATAATTATTTGTTTGTTTTGTTATTAGTGTTCATGTCATGGACTTAATAGAGTCAATATAAATGTTCAATAAATTAGAGTTTATAAAATGATAACAAGGATCTAGAATCAATTGATTGTTTCTCTTAGATCTTTCAGTTTTATTAAATAATTCATTAATATCCTATTCATTTTCATAATACCGCTTTTACTTTTGTATGATGGTATACAATTTACCATAATCAACATGAAAAAATAAAAAACAAATTTATTATACTTATCCATTTTGATAATATACAGTAAAAATAATTTCTAAATTGGAACTTTTAAAATATAAAATAATTTATTAAAGTTTATAAGAATCACACTATAAATTAAATTAAAATGTATCAGAATTTGCTTAAGATATTAAATTTTATAATAATTTATGAACTTATTGCATTATATGAAAATTTGATAATAATTTCAATTATATATTTGTATATCTCTTTTAATATTTTTTTGACTAACTTTTACTTATAAAATATCAACTCTCTTTAATAACTAGGTTGGAATATCAACTTCTAAAATAATTTATAAATATTTAATAGATTACTTTTCAAGACTGATTATTATGGGTGAACCATTACCAGATGTATCGAAGCACAAAGTTATTATTATTGGAGCTGGTATAGCAGGTCTTGCAGCAGCTACACATTTGTCACAACATGACATGAATGATTATATTGTGTTGGAAGCTCAAGATCGCATTGGTGGTCGAATATGTTCTACTGAAATCAGTATGAAAACCTACCATAGTACATTGACATTATTAAACACATATTTTTTATAGATGATCAAAAAGTTGAGCTTGGTGCTAATTGGATTCATGGCGTATTAGGTAATCCAATGTATGAGTTAGCTATGAGCCATGGTCTTGTAGACATAACCCACCGACCAAAGTTACCCAGTATTATTGCCACTACACCGAATGGGACAAAAGTTCCATTTCAATTGTTACAAGTATGTAGTTTTATTTTTTTTAATAATCTAACATAATTAATTTAAAAAGCAAATTTGTCTTGGTTAAAAATGATTTGTTTTAAGTGAAAAAATTATCTCTGAGAAATTTACTTAATCTACCATAATAAATCATTTTTAATAAACATTATATTTCTAGGAAACATATGGAGCCTATATGTGTTTTTTGCGGCGATGTGAAGATTATTTTACAGGTGCATTTGATCCACCACCTGGAATCCATAGTGTTGGAGAACATGTTCAACTTGAAATAGCAATATATTTAGAAAAAGTACCAAATGCCAATATCCGTACATTACAACGATCAATTTTTAACTGTTTGCTTAAACGAGAAACTTGCATAACTGGATGCAATAGTATGGCTGATGTTGATTTAGTAGAATTAGGTAGTTATAAAGAACTGCAGGGTGGTAATATTTCACTACCTGGTGGATACAGCAGTATTTTAGATCCTATATTTAATAAGTTACCACCTGGCTGTTTGAAATTGAACTCTCGAGTAACCAAAATTAAATGGCCATCAGGAAATGACAATGGTACAGATTCCGAAGATTCTGATAAGACTGTAATTGAAGTAGATAGTCAGGATGTTACTAATGAAACTGTATACATTCACTGTGGTGATAAGATCTATGCAGCTGACAGTATTATATGTACTCTGCCATTGGGTGTACTCAAATCCAATAACATTTTCTGTCCAAAATTACCTAAGTATAAAGAAAAGTCCATTGCGAGACTTTTGTATGGTGTTGTGGACAAAATTTTTTTGTACTATGACCGTCCTTTTTTGGGTAAAGACATGGATGAAATACTTTTATTATGGGATAATAATGAAATATGTGATTGGAGTGAAAAAATATATAGTTTTTCAAAAGTAAACGACACCCTTTTGCTGGGTTGGATATCTGGTAATGAAGCTGAAATCATGGAAAAATTGGATGAAAAAATTATTGGTGATAAATGTACAGAAATATTGAGAAGATTCTTAAATGACCCTTGTATTCCATACCCATCTAAATGCGTGTGGTAGGTACTACAGCTGTAAACTAACTAGGGGCCATTGTGTCAATAATTGTATTAATTTCCATTGTAAAATTTTTATTTTAGCACAAGATGGAAAGCAAATGAATTTAGTCTTGGGTCATACACAGCTATTGGAGTCGGTTCTAGTCAGTTAGATATTGAACACATTGCCAGACCGATGCACATTAATAATAATAAAATTGTAAGTAAAAATTAGTGTTTTCATGTTGTCAATTATTCTATCTACCTATAAAATCTATGTCATGTTTACAGCCTATTATTACATTTGCTGGGGAACACACACATCCAAATTTTTACTCAACGGTTCATGGAGCATATTTGTCAGGGCGTGCTGCAGCTGAAATGTTACTTGTTTGTAAACGTGAAGATGAACCTTTAGATGGTGCAGACACAGATCTAAGTTCATGGATACAAAGCATACCATTAGTATAATAATATTATTTTATTTTATTTATTTATTTGTTTATTCTGCAATTGTATTTATTTGTTTTACCAAATTGTGATATTAGGTATTAGTTATTAGATAAATATAGAAATGTTGCTTTTTTGACTTTGAACATTTAATTCTAGTTGATAGATTATTTGAAAAAAAAATCTTTTTACCAAAAAAGGTCATCTTTATTTTATTATATCTTGATCTATTTTTGCGCATTTGAAAAGAATTTTTAACTAATATTCTTTTGTTGACAAATATTGTTTGTATTCTGAACCATGACAATTTTTTTTTAATATACGCTTAAATTTATTTATTTTTTTATTTTGTGTTCCTTCTCTCCTTTTTTTTAAACTTTATATAAATTTTTTAATAAAATATAGTCTTAAATGTCTTAGCAATTTTCATTTTACAAATTAAATTAACCTGCAGAAAAAATATATTTATTTATTGTGTGCAGTACACATACACATACACATACACTACTGCTAATATATGTATTACTACTTCAGTAGCAATAAACAGTTTAATTATTTTCAAAATTTGATTCAAATTCAATAATAATATTATTTTGTTAATCAAATACGTATAGAATGATTAATTTAAGTGGTTATACATAAAATGTATCTAACATGTAAGTGCAACTACTCTTTAAATATAATATTAAAACTGGAAACTTTTTTGTACTACATAAATTAATGGTAACTTTTTACTACATTATTAACAGTACCTATGATTACTGAATGGCCAAGAGTTTTTGGTTAAAAACAGTATAGGTAGTAATATTTGTACTCACTTGATTTACTTGTTGCAACATTTTCCTAACCCTATTAATTAACCATAACAACAATTTTAAACATATGCTTATATTATTTAAGATTGAGGTTCATAACCGGTTTGAATATTGATATGTTATTTAGGTGACTTGAAACTGTGATTGAGTTAAAAAATTTATATATTTAATGTTATCTAATTGATATTTTTTTTATATTTGATACTATAAATTTTACTCAAATTTATTAATTCCCCTAATATAGCATTTAGAATTTGGGTAGTACTCCTATTGATCATAAAACTGATGTCTCAAGTGGTACCTGGTGATAGAAAAGTTGGGAATCACTTATTTAAAATTAATACTAAAGGGAAAAAGTTAAAATATATACAAGGGGTATTTAAAAAAAAAAACACTTTATATGTCAAATATAAAGCATAACTCAATATTCTTAGTTATAAATTATTTTGTATTTATTTATTTTAACATAAAAAGCAAAAAATAAATGGTGTTATTATGACTTTTATTCTCTTTTCTATGTTACAAGCTTTTTTTCTTTTTGTAAAATAAAATTTTTTATGTAATCTAAATAATCACATTAAATGTTTATTATATTTATTATTATTAAATATTTTTATAATAGGCTTCATAATATATTTACTATTTTACTGCTTTTTTAAATGTATACTAAAGCGTAGTTTACACGATGCTAGTTTACTAGCGACTAGTGAAACAACATACTATCTTACTATCTCACTAGTACATAGTAAAATAGTTATTTAATATACACGATATTCAAATACTAGTAGTAACTAGTAGTTCAAGTACCACTAGCACCAGTAATCAGTACCACAGTACTTTCGTAGTGTTTTCACAAACTGCCGGAGAAATACAAGCTACTAGCTCGAAATAAACAACTATAGTGCCCAATTACATGATACTATTTTTACTCGCATCAGATAAAATAGCGCGCTAGTTTGCTAGTAAAGTTGAAACGGTTCAACTTTACTCGCAAACTAGTTTACTATCAAAATAGTTTGCTAGTTTACTAGCACGCTCAACTAGACAATGCTTTTTTACTATCAGATAGTGAACTAGCTTACTAGTTGCTAGTAAACTAGCATCGTGTAAACTACGCTTAATTGTATTTCAAAATCTGTCATAAGCATTCAAAATATGACATTTTTATGCATAAAATAAATTGTATTTTAAAACGAAATAACGATTTTTTTTTTTTAAATTATCTAGTAATAATTTAAGATTTTATAGAAATTTCATACTTTAAGTACTCATAGTTAAATGTATTTGTTGAAAATGTATCTCCATTAAAATGAAAAACTGAAACGATGCTATGCTGTCAAAAAAAAAATTCGTTTCAACATCATCATATTTTCGAATATGCTTGTAGATATATTACGTTTATTTGTTGAAGCATTAAAGAATCATAAAGGTTTGTTTACACTCGTGCGCTTTTTCTTGCGTCAGACGCATGCATCATAGCGCACCGTGAGTTGAACGGAAAAGCTTACAATAGCGCATGCCCTTTTGAGTTGAACGGCGACATTTTAGTGCCGACAGACAGAAAAAAAAACAAAAAACAAAAGAATCTAAAAAATATAATTACATATTATGTATAACTTAAACCCAATTTAATTGTATGAATTTATTTACTTACCTTTATATAATTTTGTAGAGCATTTATTATAGCTTTCAATACCGTGGGTAACATAGTCGATATAAATGCCTTGGAGACTTTAAAAAAGTACCTACTAAAAATATCTTAGCGTTATTAATAACTTAATTTTAGCTGGTACAGCTTCTCCAAAACGAGTGTTTTGTTTTACTATTTGCGGTTCAATTATTTTTAATATTAAGTAAAAATTAGCTCTAGACATTCACTTAAAACTTCTAAATAAAATATCTTCGTCTAATTGCGAATCATCTATAATTCTGAAATTTCTATTTTTTAAATAATTTTTAACCTACAATGAGCGCTTTTTCCTACGTTTTTTATTTGCACTCGCAATAATTAAGTAAGCCGCACTGATACCGAAAAGTAGATTTGAATCCGACATGATTTTTATTAAAATGCTGGAACTGCTTTGACGTTGCTGGTGTAAACAGAAAGAGCATGCGTCTGAAGCATTCAATAAAGGCATGCGCATGGTGAAAGTGGAATTGGATGTTGAAACGCAAGTTGAATTGAAAATTGAAGCGGAAAGCGCACGAGTGTAAACATTAGTGATGGTTACAAATAACAGGAACTGTGATTTATAACAGTTATATAGCGAGTAACAGTAACAGGCTGTTACCCAATGGAAAAAATAACAGTTATTAATATTTTTTTCTATAATCTCCCTGATATTATGTTATAGACACCTAAAACGCCATAACGGATAACACGATAACACTTTAGTAACAACTTCATTAATAACAACTTGTTACAACAAACAGAACTGACTGTGACTGATGGACTGTCAATTTTTAATTGTCAACTACAACTGTTACTATTAACAGTGTTACAGATGTTATAGATCTATTCTATAATCAATGGTATAAGTCAGGGATGGGCAACTTTAAGTTACTAGAGGGCCAATTTTTAGAAAATTAAAATTCGGCGGGCCAGAACATTTCAATTTTAAATGACCTTTTTCTTTTGGCTATACGTATACATTATAGAATATATAGCATAGACGATGAACTTTAAAATTGTATTATGTGATTTAGAAATGTTGGACGGGCCAGATAAAAAAGGGTCGCGGGCCGCCAATTGCCCGGCACTGGTATAAGTTATAAGTCTACATGGTAATTATTGACAAATCACATGTGTAATATTGTGTTATATCGAAAAATAACACTATATAACAGTAACTATTATTTTAACTGTTATTTTGATAGTAACAGTAACAGTTCATAACAGTTATCAAAATTGATAACAGGTTACCATCATTAGTAAACATACCTTAAGAATACTCAGAATAAATTATTGAATCATTTAATATTTACTAAAAATCTACGTGGGCTTTTCCTTAACCAAATTATGATTATAGCGTTCGGAATTTTCTATTTTTGTACGTACAGCAGTAAACACACTGATACATAATCGTGTTTGTCGTATAAATGGCTGTGTTAAAATTTATAACCACCAGATTATTAAATTTGATATTAAAATGTTATGGGTACAGCGGTACAATGGGTTTGTAAAAACCCGCATTTTAAAATTTTCCTCCAGATAGCATATTCATTAACCCGGCATTGGTACTGACTTAGGAATATAAGTTGATTTAAAAATATGCTGAATATATTTTTTTGCCATTTTCATTGGTAAAATATGACTCATTTTACTAACAAAGTACAAACTTCAAACTTCAAATCATTCAATTTAATAAAAAAATTGTTTGAAGTAATAATACCGTTACTTCGAACAATTTTAACGTTAATTCGCATTACATATATTCAATACTATACCGCACATCTCAACATATATTAGTTATCGTAAAAATTAGAAGTCTTAATAATACCATTGATTATATATAAATATAATTAATGATAATACAACAATTTCTAACGAAATTAATGAAAAATTGGAAACGACGATTCTCATTTTCAAAGTGGAGGCAGTTCAAACAATATTTCCAGAACCAATATCATTTAACAAATCAGCTAATATAATATAAACTACCAAATACAAAAACTGTAAATTTAATATTAAATTGTAACTTTAACGTAAAATATTAATTTATTATTTATTATTCAGACATTTTGCCGTAATTACTATATTTAAAACATTATATTTTATAGCAATTTAAACATTTTAAACAATAATTTTAGTTGTAATTTGTCTTGATTTACTATAGAAACAACTAAGTAGTCTTTGGACGATTAGTGGCGTTCCTGTGCAGTACGTAAAACTAAGAAAAATTGAATATGAAAAATAAATTCTTATAACATCAGTACAATCCACCCTCATTCCTATTAGTAAATTTGTTAAAAATGTAACTTTTTAACATTTTTAATTATTAAACTTAATTCTTTTATAACACACAGACTTCATTGTATATTTTAATTAAAATATTTTAACATATATTATAAGTCAAATCGTTTGATTACCATACAGAATTTATCAGTTATAAGACGTATTAAAAATTTCAAAGATGATTTTGAAAATATCATCAAAATTATTATACTTTTCATTGTACACATATAATACTATTCTTTGTATACTGTAGTACACAGCCATCTAACGGCACAATCGACAATGTTATACGATAACGTGCACTCACAAGTGTGCACATGTGCTACATGCGTCACTCATTGTGACGGTAGATAGCGTTTTTACGTTGTTGCAATGCAATACTTGTATTTCGATTATTATTTGGCCCAATTTTGCACTCATGATTTATAATAAATCATTGGAAATGGGTTAATTTGATTTAAAAACGTTTTTATAGGTTATTAGTGGATACGGCTTTTAAAAAAATTAACCGATTTTTTCGCTACAAACATCGCTCAAATTACGAGCTATTTTTTTCGTGTTTACTAATTTTACTTTATTAACGTTGAAGTTATTAATATTAGGTATCGCTTCTCGGCCTATCGGCTAAGATCAAAGTGTAGTATCTGTTCTTATCAGCTTAACATCTGATACGTCTCTCATAGAGGGACTCAAATGTTAAACTAATTTTTTTCAAAACTGGTGGAGATTTTGGGGCTTGCTCCTGCTCCACCGCGGGTTGACCCGGTATTGCAGTACCACCGGGAACGGCCCACATAATATTTTGAATAATACAATAAATAAAACATAGTGTTGTAAGCTCTTAATTAAACACAAGATTCATATCTTACATGTATATAAACTAAATGTAATTATTAGAATTTATATTAAATTTTTGGTATATTTAAATATTTTAATTTTTTTTTTGCTAATATAATATTATTTGTTATAAAATGATTTTATCTGATCTGTGTTTACGGGTACATTGATGAATTTTCCGTGTTTTGGCATATTTATTAAATAACTTAAATCTTCTAATTGTTTAATGATTTTATATGGTCCTTCGTATCGATTAGTAAATTTATTTTCACGAATATTTTTCTTTACCAAAACATTATCTCCAGACTGATAACTAACTTTGGTTTTTTGTGTATTAAATTTCATTTTTTGTTTTTCTGAAGCTTTTTCTAATATTATTGGAAGGGTTTTTCGGATGTGTTTTAATTTGTTAATTTCATCAATAATATTTACGTCTGTTGGAGGAATTAAAGCAATATCAAATATGCTTTTTAGATTATAGCCGTGAATTAAATAATGTGGTGTATATCCTGTTACTTCGTGAATTGAATTATTATAAGCATAAACTATATAGGGTAAATAATCTGCCCATTTATTGTTATCCTGAACATATGGTGAAATCATATCAATTAATGTTTGGTTTTGTCTTTCAACTTGACCTTGTGATGTTGGCTTAAATGGTATTCCAAATGTTTTTTCTATGTGTAGCGCGTCTAGTAATTCCAATACTGTTTGCGCTATAAAGTGCGTACCATTATCTGATCTTATAACCTTCATAGGTCCGAATTTTAGAATAAATTCAAGTAGAAATTTAACTGTATTATTTGCGTTTGCGTTTGCAAATGGTTTTGCTACGCAATATTTGCTTACACGATCGGTCGCGACAAGTATGTATTTATAAGTTTTAGATGTTTGAATTGGTCCAATGTAATCTATAAAAATTTCCTGCATTACTTTCCCATTATATAAAGGATAAAATCCAACTTTGGGTGGTTTTGCGATTTTATGTGGTTTTCGTTTTTGACAATTAGTACAACTCAAAACATATTTTTTTATATCTTTACGCATTTTGGGCCAATAGTATTTTATTTTTATTTTGTTATATGTTTTAGTTATTCCTACATGGGCAGTTAATGGATTGTCATGATTTTCATTTAGAATTAATGGAATATATTTTAATGGTAAAGCTAAGACGTATTTTGAACATTTATTAAAATTAGTTTTATAGTATAATATGTTATTATTTTTAATGAAATAATTTTTAGATTTATTTATCCATTTAATATTGCTAAGTTTGGGTGTTCTAATTGCAGTTATTATATCTTTTAAATAATTATCGTCAACTTGTTCTTGTTCAATGTTTATTGGTTGTATCAAGTTTATATTCAATGTTTTATATTCTTCATTTGTTGTATTATATGTGTTATCTGTCAATGGGTAACGTGATAAGTGATCTGCTGCTTTATTAAATATTCCCGCTTTATATATTATTTTAATATCATAACTCATTAACTTAGTTCGTAGCCTATTAACTACATTTGATTCTGTTTTTATTTTTAATAAACTAGTCAAATTTTTGTGATCTGTCCATACCTCTACGGATCTTCCGTGTAGATAATGACGAAAAATTGAGAAAGCGTAATCTATTGCTAATACCTCGAGTTCCATTTCTGAATAATTATTTTCTGAATTTGTTAATTTTTTGGATGCAAAGCTTACTGGATGTATTTCGTTTATATCGTTTACTTGTTGTAAGATAACACCTAACCCCTTTTTTGATCCATCGGTTACAACTATGGTTTTAAAATTTTCATCGAAGTGTGCTAAAACTGGTTTATTTGTAAGTTTATTTTTTAATTCCTGGAATGCTTTTTCATGTTCGTCTTGCCATGTTATCTTTGAATTTTTAATTTTAAATTAGCCTTTTGTTAAATCGGTTAAGGGTTTCGCTATATTACTGAATTTCGGAATAAATCTGCGAAAATAATTTGCTAGTCCAAGAAAACTTCTAAGTTGTTTTATTGTATTTGGTGTTGGAAATTTTCTTATTGAGTGTAACCCTTCTTCTGTTGGTCTAATACCTTTAGAATCGATTATGTTGCCTAGAACTTTTAACTCCTGATACCCGAATTTACATTTAGAAGGCTTTAATTTTAAATTATATTCTTGGAATCTATTAAGGGTAAGCTCTAATGAAAGTAAATAGTCATCAAATGTTTTTCCGAAAATTACACAATCGTCTAAATAACAAACATTATTTCGATAATTTAAGTCTGCCATAATTTTACATGCTGGCGCACTATTCAATCCCATAGGGAGTCTAGAAAACTGATAATATCCAGTTTGTGTTGAAAATGCTGTAAGTGGTCTAGAATTTTCAGCGAGATTAAGTTGGTAAAAAGCTGAGGAAACGTCTAAAACTGAATAAAACTTATTTCCTGCTAAAGTATCATAAATATTTTGAATAAGTGGCATTGGGAATGTTTCCTTACAAAGAATAGCATTTAATTTACGATAGTCTAAAACCATGCGATATTCCTCTGGTTTATAACTTTTTTCTATCTCCCTGAGGTAAATTTTTACTTACTAAAAATATTGGATTACTATAGGCACTTTTTGATTTTTCGATAATACCAGATTTTAATAATTCTTGAGTTTGTTTTTCAATTTAATTTCTTTCAAAGCGGCTTAATTTAAAACTGGGTAAATTTATTATTGTATCATTTATTAATTTAAGTTCGATTGGTGGTAATCGAGCAAGACCTAAGTCGTATTTTGATTTGGAAAATACTACGTTATATTTATGTAATAGTGTTTTAATTTTCGTTTGTTGATCGTGGGATAATTTAGGATTTATATCATATTTTATTTTAGATGACGTGTCTGCCGACACTTGCTGTGACGAAGACTTTAGTGTCTCATCATGTTCTTTTAATGCTTTATTCTCGTGAGAAATTTTGCTAACAATTTTTTCTACGTTGTTAATTTTATTTTTTGTTATATCTAAAATGCTTGTATTTATATTTTTTGTGATTCTACTTGATGTAAAATCAGTATTTTTTATACGGTTTTTAATTATTTCTTTTCTTGTGTCTAGATTATCGTAGTTCGTAATTTTTACTATGTTTTGGATTTTAAAATGTTTGCCTATGCCTATATTATACATATCAGACATATAACTATTATTATATTTAGTATTATATTCATGGTTATTTAATGAAACCTGAAATCTTAAAAATCATTAGTCAACATTTTTAACAGTCATCGTGTGTCATTTTATTATTAATTATTTTTACAAATATGACGCTCAATGTTTATTATTATCGTTATATTATATTTATTTATTAAATTAATTTTTTTTTTTTTTTAGTTTTGATTTTTCAAAATAATAATAATAATAATAATAGTTATATATCTGATATGTATAATATATAAAAAAAAAAAAAAATTCCAAGCTAACGTTAAAATTAATTTAATTTAAGACAATATTTGTAAATAGAAACGGTTTTGGCAACTTTTCCCTTTTCTATTAGGTTAACTTAAATTCATTTTTAATTATAAAAAAAAATTAATTAATTAACACTACAGTTATCTATACGGGAACTCAAGAACATCAATTACTTCAGTACCAATAATATAACAAGCTCCGAGGTTTAAACAAGAAACCGAGGACAGAGCAGAACGATCCTAAGCTAAAATGGGACCGTTCAGTTAGAGGGATGTTCTCTCAAAAGTTCAACAACTTGTGAAATAAAGAGAATAGATGTCTTCGAAAACAACCAGAGGACGTGTATAGATAACAATGTGTCACATTTTTATTTATATAAAATTATTTTATTTTTCTTTCTCTCATATAATTCATATTCTTTAAATTTTTTTTTATTGTATTCAAATTTTCAAAAATACCTAAATATTTACTAAAGGCCTGAGGTCAGACCTCAATAGAGGGGAGGCAATTGTTGCGGCTACATTATGCAAGCCTAACACTCCTCAGTTTTTTAGCCAAATAGGCATAAATATAATTCAAATAATTGTACGACAGGGGGAGACAGCTCACGACGTCAACGGTAAATATTAATGCGTATAACTGCAATTGACATATAACCATCTTAACGCGAGTAACTTAAAATCTTATCAATACTAAGTACGTCGTGTGTGTCATCTCCGCCTGTCATTCGGACCATCATTGTTCAACGCTGTGGTCCAATAATCAGGTGTATATATTTTATTTACTATATTTATATTTAAGATAATAAACATCATTGTGTTGCTCATATGGTAATTATATATTTTACGAGATTGACGAGCCCTTGGAGTCCCGCAACAGGGCTTTAAATATTAATCAGGGAACTTTAGAGTATCTAGTGCAGAGATAGTCTAGTCAGCTATATCGTAAAGATTCCACTAGATAACTCTATCGGCGGACATTCGTATTCGCTAACGA
This sequence comes from Sipha maydis, assembly GCA_034509805.1. Classification (NCBI taxonomy): domain Eukaryota; kingdom Metazoa; phylum Arthropoda; class Insecta; order Hemiptera; family Aphididae; genus Sipha; species Sipha maydis. Next base: position 224,873 of record JASXSY010000315.1, read on the forward strand.
ATACCGAATAGTTCCGTTACATTTGTTGGGGCGCCGGTTCCGTTACATTTGGTGGAGGCGCCAATTCCGTTACATTTGGTGGAGGCGCCAATTCCGTTACATTTTTTACTCTTTCCCATGTAGTGGAACTGATCCCCTAAAAGTCGAAAATCTCTGAAATATATGATTGCGTGTGATTGTCAACGCGGTGACTCGTTAAATAAATAAACATTTATGACGCTTTATAACTATTATTTAAAACGACCTAATAATAATCAAACCATACGAATAAATCAACTCACTTGGAATAGGTTAAGCCTAAATCGTGATTTAGTGGTTGATAATTTAACTTAAGAGGAAATAATAAATAATTTTAAAAACAATCCAACCGTACAATACTTATCAGCATTTAGTCTCTGTAGAAACGTAAAAATACATCAATTTAATTCAATAATCTACGAGGACCCAAATTTTGTCATTGTACAAACACAAAGTAAACGTCAGTATCCTGCGGAGCAATTTAATAATCAGTCAATAATAGAAAAAATTAAATTATTAAAAGAAGACCATAAAGGATATTTATATAAATACTGTACTAAAAACAATTTAATAACTATATTAAATTATTTCAATAACGATCAACCAATAAATAGTAAACTTATTGATCTAATAGCTAAATTACGCGAAATCTTTAATCAAACTCCACTATAAATATTAACATCTAATTATTCCGATTCTGAGTCAGATTCAGATGAAATTGATTTATCACACTCAGATTTACACCCAAATAATCCATTAATAATCGATAATAATTTAAACTCAGACAAAGAGCTTCATAAGAAAAATAAAAATATAATTGATATGACTACTCCAATAGTTATGAATTTTCCAAAATACATTTCCTGATACATTTCACGGTACTACCGGGGAATGTGTAAATAATTTTTTGTCAAAATTTAACAGGATTAGAATTGCTAGTAATTGGACAGAAGTACAAGTTATTTCATTCTTCCCATTTTATTTAAAAGGCCCAGCGGAATCTTTTTATATAACTCTCGAAAAAAGAAACATTATTATTAGTTGGGAAAAAATTCAAGAGGAATTTAAAAATGAATTTAATTCTATCGCACGTTAATAAATAAACGTAAATATGCTAAAGACACAGCTTTCTCAAAGAAAACTATTACTTACTGAGTCCGTTAACGAATTTCTTTCCGATATTAATAGAATAACTAACGAAATTAACCCTGAAATGTCCGAGGAATCAAAAATTACTAAAATAATGCGTAACTTACCTCCCGAATATTTCAATATGATTTGCATGTAGGATAATAGTTCTATGGAGAAAGTAGAGTTAAATTTAAGAAAAGCTGAAAAAGCACGCAATGTTTTTAAAAATTCTTCAAATCCGGAAATAGAGGCATTAACTTTGAAAGTCGAGGCTTTGACTAAACAAATTGCAGATTCTTCAATAAATCAAACTTCTACTCCCGAGAACCTAGAAGAACTAGTGTTCGAACATCGGAACAACTTCACGTCGCGCCGATATTATCGGCGGGTGCTATCGTGCCGTCGGCGTTGAAGTTCACCGAGCACCCTACCCCTCCTACATCGGTAGACAACTCGTCGCGAGCTAAAGCAGATTCGCCGGCCGTGGCTGTCTGTTTTCCGCGGTTGAGACTGACGGACCATTTACCTCAGCTCCCGCCGGTTACGCCAGCGTGCTTGGTTCTCATTTTGGCCAACGTGTGTCTTATTATTATAATTTCTACCACGTGCCACCTGGTGATCGGTCGCAGTATATCTTGTATATATTATACGGCTAGTATACACATATACCCGTACGTATTATTCTCTGCGGAGATCGCACGGTTGTGTACCGCGTGAGCGGTGCTGGAGTCACGGTCATTCAAATTCATCTTTCACCATCAGCCCTGAAGATTCCTGTCCCGTGACCTGTCTGCCTGGGAAGTGTACCACCCGTTGCCGTCACTTATTGCCAGTCAATCAGGATATATTATAGTTCGTCGGAGTGGAGACGTGCGAATGTCGCTGTCAGCCGTCAGGTCGTAACATTGATTTGTATTCATTCTTAATTTATCGATAATTATATCATAATCATTGTAACTATATATTTATACTTTGTATGATCGTATTGGTCTGAAATTGTATTATTATTATTGTGTATTATTCAGTATTCTTAAATCTATATATATTGGGGCGCCCGCTAGGTAGAGCCTTTTTATGTATTATATATAATCACGTCACGACGTTGATATATTATTATTATTATATTTGTATGAGTGTACACACACATACGTGGCTAATTGTATTTATAAGTATTGTGTATTCATTTGGTGACCCGAATCCCTAACGCCGCAAGTCGATATAGCCAACCGCCGAAATTGTAGGAGCTATATCGGCGATCAACAACTAGGTTGCCCGCGGCTCGATCGACTACAGTCCGATGAGTTTTTACCTTATTGTATTATACATAAAGATTTAAATTCTAAACAATGTACAACTTATAAAGCATTTGCATTACGTAAATGGTATATATATAATTCTTAAAACCTATATTTTCAATAAATATATTATTTTAACAACATGTGTTTTTATTTATAAAAGTATTCAATAATAATTCTTATTCCGAGAATACGAGTTCCTGTTATTCATGTATTGAGGTCTAATTTTTGTAAACTATAAAAAATCGATACAATACATTCATGGTCCTTGCAGCTTATTCTTTTATACTTATGCTATTTTACATTTTTATACAAAGAACTAGCATATTATGCATGTTTTGATTTGGAATTAATTTTGAGGTAAATATTTGAAAAATTGTACGTTAAAATTTCAGACTATGGTCATAAAAAATGGCTAATTTATATTGAATCACGAAGTCTTACAAAAAATACTACACTTCTTACCAGCAATTATTGGAATAATTTAATATATTATATTTTTAAAAAAACATGTACTTTTTCTATTAACGATTATATTACAATATGATCTATTTACATCTAATAAATACACTAATAGTAATAAATGTTATTCAGCTCTTAACATTCTGAATATAGACTATTCTAAAGAAAAGTTAAAAACATATAATGATTTTCGACCGGTTTTACCATTTAAGCCTCACGTAGTTTTTCCGGATGAAGAGTGGTGATCATCTTTTAAAACATAGATTAGGAATATGATTATATAAACTGATTTTCTAAAATATTTACAATTAATTTAATAATATAATATAACAGTATAACATTAATTTGTTATTTACAAAAAGAAAAACAATTACATTTATAATTTAATAGTGTATACATATAAAAGTTATAATAAAATATTAAATTCAATCTTCTTATTCGTCCTCCATCAGCTCACTGAAATACACAATATTATTAGTTATATATTTTAATAGATATATAAATTTAAACTTACTCAATTTTGTAGTGCCCATGCGGTAATGTGTGTATGCGATCATCCAACACATATCTCTTGTCATCATAGTTATTATACGTTAGTTTATCTGATTTGATTGTCTTGAGCTGGTGTTTGAAGGATCTTATTGAAACATTCTCCTTATACATATTAAGACTCGTGTCACCAAACAAACATCGTTTGTGGTCATCAAAGGTCATGTGGTTCTTTACCACATGTCCACGGATTCCCTTGGCTTTGATTTTTTCCGTTCCATTGAGCTTGTATGCATATGATTTTGCCCGTAACGCACAAAACTCTGTCATGGTCTTGCCATCGGTCTCATCAGAAAAAAGCCCCGGGATCTTTTTTCTTTCAGCAATATAACACGGATGATCTACAGGCAAGTTGGCTGTGTCCATACGGTCTAGCAGGATGGGGTTTTCTCTGAGATCTGCATAAAAGTCGCAGGTCTCTATATAATATACAAGTGAGTCTGAAACAATATTATTTTATTAATAAATAGTAAATAAGAATAATAATATTTATTAACCTGTATCTGTATACATCAGATGAATAGCTTCCTTGTAATGCGCTTTCATAACATTATAATGGTAATCGTACATAAGAGATTTTGATACATCCAGAACCGCGAATCCTGTAATCATAATTAGTTTATAGTCTCTCGTTAAATAATAATAATATAATATTTACCTATATAGATTGGCTTGCAAAAATCTATGATTTTATTTTCCAATGACACAGCCACTAGATTTTTACCCTCAAAATCCGTACAATGCTTAAATGTTGTTTTGTTTATCAATTTCTGTAATCTTTTCTTACCCGATACTACTTCCATCTTTATTCGCTTCCTCATAGACTCCATTGTTTTCCCTAAATAATAACATTAGTTTTAATAATTATAATAATAATAAAAATAATAATATCTTACCGAACACAGCGTTGTTCATTAATTTATAGAAATCTTTCTCAAAGTCATTAGCTGCCTTTTTTCTCATTTCAGTGTTCAGACTTATGTATTTTGCTAACCATGGCGATTGATTGAACTTAATAACTCTATGTACCTACATAATATTAAAAATTTATTATATATACATAACAAAAATTAGTTTTAAATATTTACCTTTTCAACTACCAGCCCATTGGCTATAGCTTGTTGCAGGTTGCGGTAATGTATAATATAATTCTTCATAGACTCTACAGTTGCCATTAATTTTTGTACTTTTGAGCCCATTGGTATACTGTTGTTCGGTAGGAATGGCAAATCTTTATGCTTATCATGCAGATGTTGGGGATACACAATATCTACCTCGTACATACGTCCAATAGGAGATGTGTCGGTTACATCATTCAATCCGTCTAATGTAGGTTCTACCCACTGGAATCCTCCCGACGGCATATACTGACTCATAGCCCATCCATACAAGTTATTACCTGAAATTAAACGAAAAAATGAATATCTCTTATAATTATTTATATTATTAATTATACTCACAATCCTGGTATACAATCCAAGAGTTAGGTTTTGCATGATCATATTGTGGTGTTTTGATGTTGTTAGCTTTCCCATACCGCATACTCGCCTGCGTGAGCCCACCTCGTATACCTAAAAAATAAAATGTTTTAGTTTATAGGATAATTATTTTTATGTAAAATTATACCTTATTCAAATATCAGCAGCATGTCGTAGTCCGTTAGCAGTTCCAACTTAATCTGGGTGTGTTTCAGCATACAGTCAAAACTAAAACCTGGAGCTGTATAGTAGTAAGCTGGATCTAAGCCGTATGTTGAAATGTATATATCTCGGAAATTTTCAAAAACATCAGCCAACAATAGCACGTCAATTTTAAGATATAGGTCCGAATATTCACCCAAAGTCCTACAGTTAAAGTGGGTCCATATCTTTTCCGCATGTTCATAATCCAGATCTTTAATGTCTTCTTCCGTTAATGTTGAATAAAAATCTTGTTTTGATGGTAGTATCACCTCTTCTAATTTTCCCCAACTGTCCGTATACTCGTAAGGATATACACCTTTACGCGTTACGAGTGGTAAATCATCTGATGCATACGCTTTAGCTGTCTCTCTGAATTTTTCGAATCTAGGTGTTATTAAATTTTGAGCAAGTGACGATAAGCTTGATGCCATGAATCGACATGAATTGACGAATCTGATGGTGAACTTGTTACTTATGTATTTTGAAAATGAAATGAATTTTTCCTCTGTGTTCGGTATAACCTTGATCGTATTATCATCATAACCGAGTTCGGTTATAATAAAATGTGCATCGTAATTAGACAGATTGTGGAGGAAGCAGAGGACGAATCTAGGAAGTTGTAATTTTAAATTACAAGTATTGCATAGCGTCTGTCTGAATCTACCGGATAAATGGTTGTGATTTGTATGTGTGAATACTATTTTACACAGATTACATAGTTTACAACTATTGTGCACTCTTTCCTCCTGACTTGTAAATATAATCGGTGTGTTGATTTGAAAAAGTTTTTCTATCTTCCTCGCTAATTCAACCACTGTTTCCACAAAATGTTTGCCTACATTCTCATGCGTCTCAGATCCACGGTGTATAACTGTTGTTTGAGGTATATCAAAGTCTTTCAATAATTCTACGGATATGTCTTCACTTGCTTTAACATGAATTCCATAACTCATCGGTTTATGTTTCTGGAATGCTGTTGTCTTTTCACCTTTTTTATCATCAATCTTTACTAGTAGCGCCTCAAAGTCAGCGTATAATACTATCGGATGCCTCTATGTCTCACGCCATGCCTCGAATTCGAGCGTTGCCCCTTCTGCAGGCATCTGAGGTAAAATAGGTTTATGTGCTCCACATATTTTCAAGTGTTCGTCTAATGCCGCCTGTCCGCTTAATTTTTGTCTCACTCGATGATCAAAACTTGTAAAACACCGTTTACAAAACACAACACTCTCTACATTCATAGTTTTTTGCGATCGAACAAGCCGGGAAAAATTTGAAATGTATGTATAATGCCATTTTTCGTTGTTTGTAATTAATAACAGATCGAAATGTACGGGTTTTTCTTCATCAACTACTTTAAGCGGAAAGACTCTGTATGTTGGATGTTTTAATGGAGGTTGAAATTGTTTTTTAAGTCCATAAACATTAACGGAAGTACTCTGATTATTTTTTTCGAATGTTTTCACTTCATTCAACGGAGTTGGAAAAGTTATACCCTCGAAATCATATTTATCCTCGTGAATATAATAATTATCGTTAACTCTATATTTAACTCGATATTTATTCTCTCCCGTGACATGTTTACTTAAAATAGCCCATTTAAAGCATTGATTGTCCGTGTTCTGTGGATTAACTATAGCTTTTTTGTTTTTAATGTACTGAGGTAGTGGTAGATATGACGATCCGCCCATAGGCATGTATTTGTATATACCTAATAATACACCGTCAATGGCTTGGAGTGAAAATTCACTGCCTTTGCCCTGATACGCATCTTCCTCATTTAAAATGTTTATGAACACATGTTCAACTATGTCTTCTATATTCGTATCCGTAAAAATCGTCCTGGCAGAGGTCTTAAATGCCCTGTTGACGGACGAATTTTCTACGTTTGGTAGACTGTAAGTCGCTTCTAGTTTCAAACTAAATTTAACCGGTAGAGCCGATGATTTTAAAATTTCGAGTAGGTAGTTCTGTTTTGCATGAATTTAGGAATGATGAATAATTGAATATATTTTGTAAGTTATTTTTATAGTACCAGGTGATTGTATTATTAAAAGATGACTCTACTTTCACAAAACCGGGTGTAACGCCTACTAAATTTAACCTGGCTCTCTTTACCCTTCCTGCAACCTCCGAATTTCCCCGTTTAAAATTTTCGGACCCTACATAGAAAAAATAACCTTGTTAGATATACAACACTTTTTTTCAACTATAGTAATCCGATATATATAATAAAAAATCTTACCTTCACAAAAACCTGCATTTTCAGCGCTCTCCTTCGCAAGTATACACAGTTCATCGTCAGGATCAACAAAGTCGTTTGATGGAGCGGTGGGTACGTCGGGCACTGGAGCAATCTCATTTTGATTAAAATGTTCAATATTAGCTGTAAAATTGTAAATATTTTAAAATTTTATGTATACACTTGTAAATATTTAATTAATTAAGTATGAATTTCTTGTAAATATTTAATTATTCGAATAAAAATTAAAAACATACTTATTTTAATTGTAATAATTTTATTAAAATATTTTCTGATAAAAATACATACCATGCTTATTCTTCACATGACGACGAAGATTATCTCGACGAATAAAAGTCATAGGACAAATATTACACGTAAACTGAACTCCGTTGTGGATTTTGAAGTGTCTCGTTAAATGATCTTTGCTAGAGAACACTTTGTTACATTGATCGCACTTGAACATTTTCGATATGTTTAAAATAACACAACAGTAAAAACACGGAAAATAAAATCAAAATACACTGGGAGCTGGTAAGACGTAAAGTAAGTGTTGTATGTTTCAGGACTGAAGATGTGTTATAAAATTATCAGGTATAGGTTACGTAAACTATCGGGCGGCGCGAAGAAAAACAAAAAATATCGTCGGCGGCGGCGGCGACTGTGGGTGGGCGAGGGTTGCGGTGTTTTCTGGGCGGACGGTGGCGGGGCTACGGCTGGGCGGCGGATCGGGCAGGCCGCGGGGGCTATGGCTGGGCGGAGGGTCGCGGGGGTGGCTGTGCGGCGGCGGATCGGGCGGGTCGCGGGAGAGTCTTGGCGGCGGCGGCGGCGACTGGTCTCGGTGGGGGAGGGCGACTTTGGGTGAGGGTGTGTTTGAACCTACCTTTCCATTCTACTGTCGTCAAATATAAAAAATAAATTATTGCTTTATTTAAAATATTTTAATTTCTTTGCTCTACAAATTGATGAGAGTACTGATATTACTAACATGGCTCAATTAATGGTATTTATACGTTTCGATCGCAATGATGAAATTATTTAAGAGTTTTTATTTTGTAAGCCTTTAAAAACCCACACAACATCTGAAATTATTTTTACAACTATTAATGAATATTTGATTGAAATAAATCTGCCGTGGAGTAAATGTATGGGTTTTTGTTCTGATGGAGCAAGCTTACATGGCTGACATATTTGACCGTTTAAATATTTTAAATGTAAGTGTGCAAGGATCAAATACAAACATGTTTTATGCTAGTGATAAAGTTAATGCATTTGTGAAAAAGTTGGATTTATTTATTTCGTAAGTATTTAAGAATGATATTTCAGCGTTCGAGACACTAAACACATTTTGGAAAGATAATGAAATTCAGCCAAATTCAAATATAATTACAGACATTTCGGAACACCTACAATTTTTGTACAAGATTTGTTTAAAGTTAAAAGTTTTATATTTTTCCAAACACCCTGTACTCTAAAGGAACACCCTGTATAGTGTATACATCAGATTATCAGAAAATATTTTGTAATAAAAGGTTTTACAATTTTATATTATTAAATTAATTATATCAAGTAACAACTAACAATAATAATAATTAGGCTTAGGGACTTCTAGCATTTGCATACTTTTTTTAATTATTGTTAAATATAGCAGAGTGTGAAATAAATTCGTTTCTCGGTGCCACGATATCAGATCTAAAATTTGAATGTGCATATTTTTGCATATTTGATAGATTTTGCAGGAGAGTGCATATTTTAACATTTTTATGTTTATTTTACATATTTTGGCAAAAATTTAAAATTTCAAACTAAAAACTATAGATACATATTACATATACATTAATATTACATTTTTCAACCGGTTGAAAAAAAAAATGTATTAATAGGACTTAATACATAGTAGTATGCTATCTGCAAACTACCTCTCATATCTCGTTATAATTTTTGTGTAAGGATTAACTATAAAGAATACTATAAACCCGTATCGATCGTAAAATCCGCTGGATATCGACCGAATGTCAATAAAAATATTAGTCGATATAGAATAATAGATTATTAATTGTTTAGTGTTCAGTTCAGTCGATTATTATCCGTCGTTGTTTGTGCGTCTTGCCGTCCTGCAACCACGCAACATCGAATCATACGTAAAACGTTGTGCGAGTATATTTTGTAACATTGTATAATGCCGAAAGTACAACAGTCTACGAGTAGCCGATTACAAAGTTTTGTTTCGGAGTTTAAAGATACATTTACATCCGATGGATACGTTTTATTTTGTGTACTATGTGAAAAAAGAGTGGGAATCGATAAACGATTCAATGTGGTCCAACACCTAAAAACTGAAAAGTATTGTAGTGCAGTAAAACGGAATGAAAATAAAAAAAATAAGGTAACACAACAATAAGTTTCAAACTCAGACTTGGGTAACAAGAGTTCTTTCAACAAAGATTTGTGTAAAGCTTTGCTTTTATCAAATATTCCATTAAATAAATTATCGAACAACGAGTTCAAAAACTTTTTAGAAAAATATACAAATGAAAGCATACCTAGTGAAACCACTTTACGTAAAGGGTATGTAGACGACATTTATCAAGGAACTATGTTGACAAAAAAAAAAATTTGGGTGTCTGTTGATGAGACTACGGATGTCACCGGACGTTTTGTGGCAAATGTTATAATAGGAACACTGGAAATTAATAGGGCAGGGGAAATTTTTTTATTGCATTGCGAAGAATTAGAGAAAACTAATCATTCAACTATATTTAAGTTATTTGACAAAGCAATGGGAATATTATGGCCCGAGGGAGTTCAGCATGATAATGTTTTATTGTTTTTAAGTGATGCTGCCCCGTATATGGTGAAGGAGGGTAAATGTATAAATACCCTTTACTCTAAATGCATACATTTAACTTGCCTTGCTCATGCAATTCATAAAATTGCCGAAAAAATTCGTGGTGAATTTTCAGATGTTGATAAAGTAGTAGCCTCAGTTAAAAAAGTGTTTCGAAAATCACCTATACGTATTAATACATTTTTAAATATAACAAACAATGAGATTCCGTTGCCACCAGATCCTATATTAACAAGATGGGGGACTTGGATAAATGCCACCTTGTGAAGTGGTGAAGTGGAAAATTTGGAAGGTTTGCCTGAAGATATGACAAATGATGATTTGGCATACTTTAAACTTTAATTATGCTCCAATTCTGTAGACGTTGAACGTAGTTTCTCAATTTACAAAAATTTATTGTCCAGTAATCGTCGGAGATTTACATTCGAAATCATAAGAAAGCATTTAATTGTACAATGTAACTTTCAAGAAACTAAAAATGAAGCAGAATTAATGATGTAATTTTTACACAAGACGTATTTTTTTTTTTTTTATATATATATAAAACAATTGTGTTATATAAGTAGCAAAGTTATGCCATTTAAAAATATTGAAATATTTATGTATTTTATTTGATTTTTATCAATATTTGACTTTTTAATTCTCGGTTTAATTTTTCAATATTTTAAGGTAAATATTTATTTTTTCAAATTTAGTTGATACATATTCAATAATAAAAGTTGTATCCTTGATTAATAATTTTTAACTTATTGTTTATTAATTATTAGATATAAATTTTAACTAATAACTTTTTAAAGTTAAAAGTGAGATTAACCATGATTTAGTGGACATTTTTTTTTTATATAAATGCATATTTTAATGATTTTAGAAGCATATTTGCATGCATATTTGTGTATTTTTTAGAACTATAAGTCCCTAAGCCTAATAATAAGTATAGACATAATATATGGCATTATTGCTATATACCTATATGGGAATGAGGCTGGAGAAAAAGTTTTGGATTTTGCAGAATCGTATGAGCTTGCAGTTATCAATACATATTTTAGGAAAAGAGAAGAGCATTATATAACATACAAGAGTGGAAGAAATAGGTCGCTGATTGATTATTTTATGTGGAGGAGAGAAAATATAAAAAGAGTAAAGGATTGTAAAGTAATTCCTGGAGAGAGTGTAATAACACAACATAGGTTGATGATAATGGAAGTATGGTGTAGTGGAAAAAAGATGAACAAAAGAAGGAATACAGGGAAGGAGATCAGAATTAGGTGGTGGAAAATAATAGGAAACAAAGAGAAGGAGTTTATAAAGAAATTAAAAGAAAAAGCTGTGTGGAATGTTGAGGGAGATATAAATGAGGTTTGGAGAAGGATGGTCACTTGTGTTAAGAACATAGCAAAAGAGGTTGTTGGTGAAACCAAAAGTAGTTTACCAGATGACAAGGAAACGTGGTGGTGGGATGAGGAGATTCAGAGAGTAATAGCGAGTAAGAAAAAGCAATTTAAGGTATGGCAGAAAAGTAGGAAGAGGGAAGATTGGATAGAGTATAAAAATGTATGTAAAATAGTGAAAGGTGCGGTAAGCAAAGCAAAGCTTAATAGGTATGATGAGTTATATGAGCGGCTAGGAACACAGGAAGGAGAAAAAGAAATTTATAGACTGGCGAAGGTGAGAGAAAAGCGATCCAAGGATTTCCAAGATGTCTGGTGTATAAAAAATGAGGATAAGAGGGTTTTAACAAATTATGAGGATGTGAAAAAAAGATGGAAAGAATATTTTGAGAAATTACTGAACGAGGAATATCCAAAAGAAGTTTTAGAGAGTATGTCATGGAATGAAGGATTGATTGGTCTAGTGGGCGAGGAGGAAGTGAGAAATGCGGTGAAGGCGATGAAAAAGAAAAAAGCGGTAGGACCAGATGGAGTACCTGTAGAGGTGTGGAAAATTTTAGGAGATGTAAGCATTGGGTGGTTGAAAAATCTTTTTAATAAAGTACTGATAGAGGGAAAAATGCCAGAAGATTGGAGGAAGAGTTTTATTGTACCAATATTTAAAGGAAAAGGAGACATACAAGAATGTGGGAACTATAGAGGAATAAAGCTCATGAGTCATAGTATGAAGATCTGGGAAAAGATTATAGAGAAGAGAATAAGAAGTGAGACGTCGATATCAGAAAACCAGTTTGGTTTCATGCCAGGAAAATCGACAATGGAGCCATTATTTTGTGTTAGGCAATTAGTAGAGAAGTACAGAGAAAAGAATAAAAAACTATGCATGGTGTTTATAGATTTAGAAAAGGCGTATGACAGGGTGCCAAGGAAAGTTTTAAGGTGGGCATTAATGAGAAAAAATGTCCCAAAAATGTATGTTAATTTGATCCAGGATATGTATGAAGGGTCGAGTACTAGTGTCAAGAGTCGGTGTGGAGTATCAGAAGGTTTCAGTATAGGAGTAGGTGTGCACCAGGGGTCAGCTCTAAGCCCCTACCTGTTCTCAGTGGTAATGGATGATGTTTCAAAGGAGATACAGGGTGAGATACCATGGTGTATGATGTTTGCGGATGATATAGTTCTGATAGGAGAAAACCTAGAAGTTGTCAATAATAGGTTAAATGAGTGGAGGTTAGCCCTCGAATAAAAGGGATTGAGAATTAGTAAAAATAAAACTGAGTATATTGAGTATGATTTTGGACAAAGAGACCAAGAAGTTATAGGAATGAGGAGACAACTGACAATAGATGGTGATGTGATAGGTGAAGTTGAGAGCTTTAAATATTTAGGATCATTTTTCAAAAGGACGGGGGCTTTGACATTGATGTAAAACATAGGATTAAGTGCGGGTGGATGAAATGGAGAGAAGCATCGAGCTTGTTATGCGATAAGAGAATTCCAATTAGGCTGAAAGGTAAATTTTATAAAATTGTAGTGAGACCAACTATGCTGTATGGTTCAGAGTGTTGGGCGGTTAACAGGAGAATAGAACAAAGTATTAGTGTCGCGGAAATGAGAATGCTTAGATGGTTGAGTGGAGTGACAAGAGAAGATAGAATAAGGAATGAATACGTGAGAGGTAGTGTTGGTGTAGCGCCAATTGTGGACAAGATGAGAGAAAATAGGTTGAGATGGTTTGGGCATGTGATGAGGTGAGAGGAAACGAATGCAGTAAGAGTGGTTATGAAGATGGACGTTGAAGGGAAAAGAGGAAGAGGAAGACCAAAAAAGAGATGGTTGGAGACTTTGGAGAATGACATGAGGGCTGTCGGTGTGTGCAGAGGAGATGTGATTGACCGAGTAAAGTGGAGGTGTAGGACAAGGGTGGCCGACCCCAAATAGTTGGGAGGAAGGCGAAGTAGAAGACGAAGAAGACCTATATGGGTATATTATTGTTATCGACGAGTGACGAACTGAACTGACAACCAAAGTCGTCATTTCGTGAATTCGGGAAAAAATATGTGTAAAAAAAATTTAACTTTTTTTTTAACTTAATTTTTAGATTCTGAACGGAGTGATGGAATCTATTGGTTTTACAATGATGTGTGTTTTTTTATTTTTGTGTCTGACGACACCTTTTTTGGCAGTAAAAATGCTTCGATTTGTTTATGTAGCACCTTTTCTGAAAGGAAAGTGAATCTAGTTGGTACTTTGGGGGGCCAAAGGTAAAAAATGTTCAATATTTTTTAAATGCGACGGGAAAAACCCTAAAAAAATAAGGGGAAAACGGGAGTTTTTACGCAAAACAAGTTTTCGACTTACTCAAATTTTTTATTTTGCTATAACTCAAAAACTAGACGATGTAAATACTTGAAATTTTCACCAAATGTTAAGATAAGCGTTCTCTATACACCGTTAAATTTTCAAAGTATTTTGACTTTTATTGAGCTATTTAAAGCATTTGAAATTTTCAACTTTTTTAATTTTTTTTTTTTAAAATAACGATAAAATTTTTTTGGCCCGCCAGAAAATTTTGAAAATATAATACAAGGTTTCTTATAAGTTGTTCCTTAACTGATAAAAAAAAATCTAAAATCGTAAGTCACAATTTTTTTTTATAAGTGCTCAAAGTTCGCTTCTCGGCCCTCATGGCTAAGATCAAAGTGTAGTTAAGCTAAGTTTTTTTACTACCAGAAAGGGGCCAAGGAGGACATCAGTAATTGGCGACCAATCTCTCTCAGCCGTACTTTGTACAAGCTGTACGTGGGTTGTGTCGCCAATCGACTCACCGAGTGGCCGACGTCTAACAAGGTCCTGAGTCACTGTCAGAAGGGGTTCCTGCCGGCGGACGGCGCGTTCGAGCACGTACACACCCTCAATCGGGTGCTCGAAAAGGCCAGGACCCACGCGGCGGACAAGTGCGTGGCCTGGCTGGACGTGTCGAACGCGTTCGGAGCCATTCCACACCCCGCCCTCGAGGCGGCAATCCAGAGGAGTGGGGCTGGCGCCGACTTCATTGCGACCGTCCGGGACATTTATAGCGGTGCCACGTCGTCGGTGAGTGTGGCCGGAGGATTGACGGCCGACATCCCAGTCCAGTCCGGCATCAAGCAGGGGTGCCCACTGAGCAGGTTACTTTTCATCATGGCCATAGACCCGGTGGTAGCACTCCTGCTGGGTGAGTCCGTTGGACACAGGGTGCTGGCGTTTGCTTATGACCTGTGCCTCATCGCCGACAGTCCCGAAGAGCTCCAGGCATCCATCAATCTGGCCGATCGCAGCCTGGACATGCTAGGACTCCGGCTCAACGCGACCAAGTGTTCGTCTCTCCACCTGTCGGGCCGGCGGCCAGTGGGTGTCCGGGACACCAGATTCACCCTACGTGGCCTACCGCTTCGCCCACTTGCCGAGGCCGAGGCGGCGACTTTCCTCGGTGCCCAGGTCGGGTTCAACGTCGTCCCACCACTCTCCACTCTCGCCGAGGTAATAGACATCGGTCTGCGCATAGCCAGGAGCAAACTCGCGCCCTGGCAGCGGATCGATGCCTTGAAAACGTTGTTCTACCCATCAACCACACACCTGCAGCGGTTGGGGACGTTTTCAAAGACGGATTGGGTGAGGGTCGATAAGATCCTGAGGCCGGAGATAAAAAAGACCCTATGTCTCCCGCAAGAGGCCTCGGGAGAATTCCTATACGGGTCGACCAGGAGGGGGTGTTGCGGTATACGGGTCCTGACGGAGGACTCGGATATCACGGCGGTGGACAGCGCCTTCAAGCTGGTCACCTCACCGGACGTAAGGGTAGCGGTGGACGCGGCCGAACACGTAAAGGAGGTCACAAAAAGAAGAATATACAAGGACCCCTCCATTCAAGAGGTCGGTGCCTACCTGTCCGGTGAAGAAGAAGGCGTGTTCCGGGAGGTCCGGGGCACAGGTGTCAAAAGTGTGTGGTCGAGGGCGCGGAATGCCTCGAAGCGGCTGGGCGTCAAGTGGTTACTTGGCGCCGCTCCCTCCATTGCACACGAAGGAATAGTGATAGGAGGAAAACAGAGACGGGCAGTCATGAGGACTGTCCGTGACACTCTACGGCTCCAACGAAGCAACGCCCTGATCGCCGAGCCAGATCAAGGCAGGGCCGTCGAGTGTGTGGCTGCTCACCCAGCCTCCTCCCATTTCCTGAGGGATGGCGACTTTACAAAGTTCGCCGACTGGCGATTCATCCACCGAGCCAGACTGAATCTCGTACCATTGAACGGCTCCTCGTCCTGGAGAGCCGATGACCGCAGGTGTAGACGATGTGGGTACAATAATGAAAGCCTAGCCCACGTCGTCGACCACTGCATGCGGTACACCGTGCTCTACTTGGCGAGTCACAACGCCGTAATCGCCAGAATTAAGAAGGCCGCGTCGACGAAGTTTGAAGTCCTCTCCGAGAATCAAGTCCTGGGTCACCAAGGCTTGAGACCGGATATTGTTCTGAAGAAGGGCCCAAACATTAACATCGTGGACGTGACTATACCTTTTGACAACCGCCTTCCCGCGTTCGAGGTGGCGGCTGAGGAGAAAAGAGCCAAGTACGAGATGTTACGGTCCCTGGTTGGCGGCGGAACAAGGATGCGAAGCGACGGTGGTTCCATTCATCGTCGGTGCCCTCGGGTCCTGGGACCCCGCCAACGACTCCTTCATGCGGGTTCTGTGCAGCCGCTCCTATACCTCCCTTATGAGGAAGCTATGTGTCAGCGACACAATAGCGGCCACGCGGGACATATATATTGAACACCTGTCGGGGGTGCGACAGGTTAGGGCCTAGAACATACTTTTTTTTGCATTGTGGCCTGTTTTCACTAATCCAATTACTATATTTTTATACCCTTTTTATATTTGTAACTTTTTGTATTTTGTATTTTTAAACTCTTTAACCTGTAACTTTTTATAACTTTTTTTTATGTTTGCGAATTCTTTATTTGAATTCTTTCTACGTGTACTTTTACTTAATTTATTTATATCATGTGATTTATATTTAAGCTGATAGCCCTTTATTATGTGTCCCCCCCTTTGTTTTTATTATTGTCATTTTATATGTAAAATTGCCCATTCCACTGTTCACCTTGTAAAAATTTTTAAATAAAAATCTGTTCTTATCAACTTAACTTGAAAAAGACTCTGGTGAGGGCAGGTATCGTTTCTTGAGGTGCTCGATGAGGTCACTCCCGGCCTCCTGGTGACGTGTCAGTGCGGAGCTTAGGTGAGCTACTCCCGGCCCCACTCGACGTGCACTTTTGATCCGCTGACCATAGTATCTGAGTGGCGAGTCTTCTGGTCTCGCCAACACCATTAAACTCCGTTCTTCCCTGATACCTTTGCCACGCGAATCTTTGCCCCCCGCCTATATACCGGTGTGGGTCACTTGGCGTTAGGTGGGAAGAGCGGTTTTAACGACTCATTTGTTCAACACTATGCTGTGAATTATACTTTGTTTTTATTTATTTTTTCTGCGTATCCGTGTTTTTAGTGTTCTTGTTTGTGTTTTTCTCGGGTGTGTTGAGTGTTGTGCATGACCTCTCACTTGGATCGGGCTTTTTCGCCCGAGTGATGTCGCAAGCTCATGCGGACCAATGGGGGCTTGCTCTCGCCACAGAGGCCTAACGACCTCACACAATCGTGAAAACAGAACACCGAAAAGTGTGTAGTGTAGTGCGTGATCCGTCTCGCCGTCGTCCAGCAGTCCGCCGCGTTAGAGTGATAGAAGATTCCACAGAAGTAGTTCTTAATGTCATTCAAAAATTATTAAAATCCATAGGCACAATTTTTTTTATAAGCGTTTGAACATCGAATATTGACATAAAATTACATGTAAAATATAATATAATGTATAATATTCTAGACTGACAAATGATATCGGTTTTTTTAAAATGCTCTAACTCAAAAACCAAAAATTGCAACAACTTGAAATTTTCACTAAATCTTTATATTGTCGTTTTCTATACATGGTTAAGTTTTCAAAGTATTTTGACATATTTTGACTTATTTAAAGACAATTTAAATTTTCGATTTTTGTAAAATTTTTGTTTTTAAACATCTATAAAATTTAATTGGCAGACCGAAAACTCTTGAAAATGAAATACAAAGTTTATAATAAGTTAAACTTACCGTAACTAAAAAATATCGGTGATCGGTTTACTCAAATTTTTTTTATAAGCCGTTTATGCTCAAATTTGTATTAAATGTGTAAAAATCAAGATAATTTGCAAGTTATTTTGTAGATAAAAATTCATAAAATTTTTTCTGTTCATACTTAAGGTTCAAAATTTTAATACTAGGTTATCTATAAGCTACTCTTCAAAAATCTTTAAAAAAATTTCTACCGGAGTTAGAGGAAAAAAGCCACAAAAAATCAAAAACGCTGAAATTTCCCTTATGTTGGGGCAGGGGTCACGGCGTTTTCAAACTTAATGAAATCACCGCCGAAGTATTATCGCACAAATTCTGAAAATGGTCGTACAAATTCATACAAATTACGTAGTAAAATATGGCACTGAAAAAAAATCGAAAACGCTAAAATTTTCCTTTAGGTTGGGCTGAGGTGACGTCACTCCATCCCGACCTATGGTTTTTGTTAGATAACGGGAAAACTAAATTAGTACAAATTCTGAAAATGGTCGTACAAATTCATAAAAATTACGTACTAAAATATGGCATTGAAAAAAAATCGAAAACGCTAAAATTTCCCTTTACGTTGGGCTGGGGTGACGTCACTCCAGCCCGACCTATGGTTTTTGTTAGATAACGGGAAAACTAAAATAGTACAAATTCTGAAAATGGTCGTACAAATTCATACAAATTACGTACTAAAATATGGCATTGAAAAAAAATCGAAAACGCTAAAATATCCCTTTAGGTTGGGCTGGGGTGACGTCACCCCAGCCCAACCTATAGTTTTGTTCGATAACGGAAAAACTAAGATCGTACAAATTCTGAAAATGGTCGTACAAATTCATACAAATTTCATACTAAATCTTGGTGAAGTAAATTTTCAAAAATTCCAATATGGTTGGGCTGGGGTGATGTACGTCGTCTCGACTGCGTCTAGCGAGTTTTACTATTCAGCAATCTATACACTTATGCGATAAAAATGGATTGGTCACCCGTACACTTTAGTTGTTTATCTCGTGATAAAAGTGATTAAAGTTAGAAAACATTCAGTTCTATTGTTAAATAATATTGATGCGCAAATGATGTACGACCTTTTAAACGGTCGATGCGCAAACGATGTATAACCCAAAAATCAAACGATGCGCAACTGTCTTATAAAAAAGGTCAAAAGTAACAATAGTGGTGCGCAAACGACAACCGGCGGCAATTAAATACTTTATTTTTTATTATATATTTATATAGTTTATATTATCTCATTTTATAATTCCTAATGAAATTAAATTGTATACATACATATAACACAATCCTATACATTATTAATAAGCAAAAAAAAAGCAAAAAAATGGTCAGGTGGTACGTAAAAATTTTCAAATTGTGTAGGTGGTACACGACTATAAAAAGGTTGAGAACCGCGGTCTTAGAGTGACTGCCAATTTTTCAGCTGGAGTAATGGCATTTCGCTTATTATTGTCCATTTTATCAGTTTTTGTCCAACAAATGTTGTAAGTAATTCATCAAATGCAGATACTGACATTCGAAAATAATTAAAAAAATTTTCTGAGTCTTTCCTTAAACCTTGAAAAGTAATTGTAAATGCTCCTTCCGATAAACGAGTGCTTAACCTTCATCCGGGCGCGCGGGCGGTAATTTACCGTTTCTTTCAAAAAGGACTCGGAATTTTTACTGGCGCGTGTTAATGAGGACGGGAGTAATCAGTATTCTCAGTTAACACAATATGACACTAGGTGGCAGTGTCACCTTAGACATTGTTTCATGACCAGTCGTATCAATCAACGTCAAACGTGTACAGTCCGTGGTTGGCGGTAGTTTACCAGACACGCGCCTTTTTTTTCTACTAGCAATCGCTGGAGTTGGATAAACTCCATGAGAATTTATCAGATGAACAACTGCTTAGAAGCCTTCGTAAGACGGAAATATATTTTTAATTTGGCCATAGAACTAATGGATGAAAACTTGAGAGAACGAGCAAAAATCTATTCGTTTCCTAAAGACTTGAGTGTTTTCTTGAATACCTACCGAGATGTCGGTAATAAAAAAACAAGTGAGGAGATTTCAAACAAACGATGCTTTTGTTACATTTGTGGTTCAAAAAAGAATAACATAACTAGACTAAAATACATTATTTGTGACTGATAAAAAAAAAACTAAAATCGTAAGTCACATTTTTTTTTTATAAGTGCTCAAAGTTCCAATTTATACGAAATATGTAAAAATCACGATAATTTGCAAGTTATTTTGTAGATAAAAATTCATAAATTTTTTTTTGTTCATACTTAAGGTTCAAAATTTTAACACGAGGTTATCTATGAGCTACTCTTCAAAAATCTTTAAAAAAATTTCTACCGAACTAAGACGAAAAAATTGTATGACTGTTTGAAATATAAATATTTACGAAATTGCATAAAATAGTGATTTATTCTCAGACGATTTTAAATATTTGTTATAATTCAAAAAGTATAAGTCGCAGATTTTTGAAATTTCTACCAGCTGTTAAGATTGGTATTTCTTTTATGCAATATTTTTTTCAAAATATTATATTGATTTTTAAGCCACTTATAGGCATTTAAAATATTCGATTTTTTTACATTTTATATTTATAATCGGTGATAAAAAAATTTGGCTCGTACAAAATACTTGAAAATTTAATAGAAGATTCCACAGAAGTAGTTCTTAAAGTCATTCAAAAATTATTAAAATCCATAGGCACAATTTTTTTTTATAAGCGTTTGAACAGCGAATATTGACATAAAATTACATGTAAAATATAATATAATGTAGAATGTTCTAGACTGACAAACTATATCGCTGTATGCAACTGCCAACCCATCCTAATTGAAAAATATATTTATCGTTTCAAAATAAAATATACTTTTTACAATGTTTATAAATAACAATGTATTATATCCTAGACAAACATATGAACTCCGTTCAGAATCGTTATTCGTATACAATGATATCTATCATTGCATTCAAATTTAACAAATCCATTATAATAATGACCTATCCTATAAGCGAGGTGCACTCCACCCCTAACTGTACAGCAGAGCGAGGCCCATCCGGTTCTTTTTTTTTTTTACAATTATAAATATAATAAATAAATATTAATTAGTAAATAAAAAAATACAATTTATAAATTAATATAATTAATAAATCTATATTGTTACAGTCTGAACTCCAAACGCAGAAGACAAACATATCTTCAATGTAAACAATGTGTTCCATTATGTCCAGGGAAATGTTTTGAAATGTATCATTCCTCGTAATAATAATCTAATATTTAAATTTTTAAATTTTTGTTTTTAGAACTACTAAACCAGAGTGTAATGTTATTTTGTTAAGTTTAATGTATTATTTTATTATTTATCATATCAACAAAGAACTAATGTAATTAAATTAAATATTTAGTTTGACATGTTTTGATAAAGGGCAAAAATCGAAAAAATTATAATACTATTATAGCAGTAATTTAATGATTTTGGCATATTTACATCAAAATTTAGGTGTGTTAAGGCATTACTGCTATAGCAGTAATATTAATTTCACTGCTATACCAGTAATGAAAAAGTGACATTTTAAAGTATGGCTGTAGAACAAAATCGTATTTCGGACTGTCCGTCAGCGTGTTAAATAAATTACTAACTTTTTTATTTATGAAATTTTAATGTAGAAATATCAGAAGTTAGTAATGTCTTCGCCGAAGGTTCATTTAATTCAGTTCTACAAGTTGCAGGAATTATAATTTTGTAATTATTTTAATTTTTCAAGTTTAAATTTACTACAGTATGATTAATGCTCATTTAGATTTTTAATTACTAATATATTTAATATTTGCTTAAACATTATTATTAATGTACCTAAATTATGTGTAACAACAATAACTAAACTAATATTCTTACGTTTAGAAGTTGATACTGTGATCGATTCTGGAGTTGATGACCGAGTTATTAACTCAATTCCACAAGTTTCAGGTAAATTTTGTTTCTAAATTTGCAATACCTATATCACTTAACATGCAAAGCAATTAAGACATTAGATTTTATAAAGATAATTGCTAGTGAGTTTAAATTAATAAATATCATAAACATAACATTAAACAAATTATAAGTATTTCAAATTAAAAAGTTAACACAATTTTTTCATATTTGAGGTCAGAAAACAGATACTAATATAAACACATTGGACAATGATCCTGCCAAACTATGTTTACTAAAAAATCCAAATTACGATTTGATTAATAAAATATTAGAAATAAGTCCATCACAACCTAGTGCTGACTTTCATAATATAAAACAATTTCCAATAAATGAAAAAGGTAGAAGATTTCATTCTGAATGGTATAACAAATTTCTTCCAGATGGAATAAGTGTAGAAAATAGAAATTTGCTTAGCTATTCTATTACCAATCACCGTATTTATTGTATTGATTGTATGTTTTTTTCTTCTTCTGATAACCAACCGAATACTGCATAGACAAAAAATGGTTTCAACGCATGGTCTAGAGGATTAAATGGTATTAAACGTTATGAGTGCACTGAAAGTCACATAGCAAGTTCAATGGAACGTTTATTAAGACAGTCAATTTTACCAATAATTCCTTCATTGCAATGTCGTATAAAAGAACAAGTATTCAAAAATCGTGAAATTGTGTAACAATGAATTGATATTACGTTATACCTTGGTAGACATGGATTGGCATTTCGTGGACATCATGAAGAATGATGTGAACAAAATAAAGGAAACTTTAAAGATCTTATCATATTTATTTCTAAATGTTCATCTATTATGGCTCAGTATATACTGAAATTTAAATACAAAAACAGTAAAATGTGAAAAAAAAGTGAATGTTCATTTATCTCTTGGAGAAAACAAAATTTACTAATTGATACAATTTCTGAATGTATAGCAACATTTATGGATGAAGAAATAGTTAGTGCTAGGTTTTTCAGCATATCAATTGATAGTACTTTTGACATATCGAGAAGAGAACAAATTTCCTTTGTCATTAGATATGTTCAAAACGATACTGTCAAAGAACAGTTTATTGCATTAAAAGAATCTTCAAACACACGAGGAGTGGATTCAGCTGAACTTTTTTATAGTGTTTGTACTGATCACAATCTGGATCGAAAAAAATATTTAATTGGGCAAGCTTATGACGGAGCAGCAAGTATGCGTGGGCAGTATACTGGTTTACAATCAATTATTAATGAACAAAATACAAATGCAGTGTATATATGGTGCTGGGCCCATAAATTAAATCTAGTAGTAATTGATGCTGTTTCATCAGGTAACAATGCTATGGATTTATTTGGAAATTTGGAAGACATTTTTGATTTTGTTTGTTCAAGCAAGAAAAAAGTTTCTTTATATGAAAAAAATAAAAAAAAAGATTAATCCAGAATTACCTATAAGAAGATTTAAGAGTTACTACTACACGTTGGATGTCACATTACTATGTAGTATGCACTGTACTTAAAACATTTAATGCTCTGATTGAAATACTTTAAGTTATTAGAGATACAGAAGGGCCAGGGGACAGACGATGTGGCATCACTGCCGGTGATTTACTTAAATACTTAACATTTGAAATATTTTTGTTAACAACTTACAGCTTTGAAATTGTATGTTTAAAATTTTAGATAAAACATCTCAACACTTGTAAAGTCCAGATTTTGATATTTACTGTGCTACCTTGCTTATAGAAGACAATTTGGAATTCTTAAAAATACTTCGAACAAATGAATTATTTATTGAAATCACTGATCAAATAAAAAAGTTCATTATAGATAGTGATTACGAGTTTGAACATTTACCTCAACAAAGA
Source organism: Sipha maydis (assembly GCA_034509805.1). Lineage (NCBI taxonomy): Eukaryota > Metazoa > Arthropoda > Insecta > Hemiptera > Aphididae > Sipha > Sipha maydis. Next base: position 248,525 of record JASXSY010000315.1, read on the forward strand.
TCTCGTAAGCGAAAACAAATGGCTGATGAAAACGCTAGAGATGAAGTTTATTCAAAATTTGTTCAACCAGATAATGCTAGACATGAGTATAAAGAATTTTGTAATTATTTTGAGCTATTGGAAAAATGTGAAAGTTTGCCAAGTATGCTTCATGCTGACGAAGATAAAGCAGTTTGTTTGGAAGATTCTGGTATAAATCAAAAGGAGGATTTGGATTCAGAAAATGACAACAATTTAATTTAAAAAAAAAATAAAGATAATGATGCATTAGAAAAAAACATAAAAATCATGAAAGTCTTACTTTAATATACAGGTATAATAAAATAAATATTATATAAAATATATAAATTTATTTTGTCCAAAAAAATAATTTGTTATTTAGTTAATATTAAATTAACTGCTATGTATAGGTATTTGATTACTTGAATTAAACTTTTTGTTTCAGATTATTTTGCAATCATGGTTCTCTTAAAATTATGTTTCCAACATTATTTACTATGTACAAAATTACTTTAATATTACCAGTGGGAAGTGTTGAAACGGAAAGAAGTTTTTCCAAACTTAAAGTTATTAAAAACAGACTTCGTTCTACTATGTCCAATGACAGACTATAGTCACTGATGAGGATAAATTGTGAGCAAAATATTGATATTAATTACACGTGTGTAATTGATAAATTTAGACTAAAATCTTTATCGTTAATTAAAAATCTTACATTTTAATTGTAATAATTAAATTGTAGGTTATTATTTATAATTCATGAATAAACAAAGATGTTCGTTTAGTATGTGACCTACCTGTATTACTTGGTTTAGTGTGTGACCTACTAAGACAATTATCTATATTATAGGTATAGACAATCTATGCTTGCTTTATAGTTATATTATATTATATTTAGTGGTTTTTACCAATAGATATTTTGTTATTCTAACATTATCGACAATATTGTCAGTTCTGTCGTCAATCCGATATCCCGTGTTTAAAACTTTAAAATGTTAGCTCAAATAGTGTATTGCCAAACATAATTTAATTTTATGCATTTTTTTTTTATACAGATATTCTGTAATTATAAATTAACGCTTAATTATATAATTGGTACTGGTCTGTTATCGCCCCGCCACGAGAACGAAAAATTTTATCGCCCCGCCAATTACGAACGCGGCGATTATGAACCATATCAACACATTATTTTATTTATATTTACGACAATTGAGGCTTCATCGCTTTATTTTATTAGTTCAGGTAATTTTACTTAGCAGTATGTCCAGTATGTCT
>JASXSY010000316.1:0-107228 GCA_034509805.1 Sipha maydis
AGTACAGCTGATTTCTCCTGCCATTCACATACAAAATACGAATATGAGAGAGTGTGTCAATGCTGAGGAGCGGATATTAATTACTCTCAGGTAAGAAATTTCTGTACACATACTCAATATAAAAATGTACTTTATTTAAATTATAAAAAAAACAATCTTTGTAATTATTAAACACTTTTTAATAATAATTTAAAAATAAAATAAATGTAAAAACTACTGTTAACTTTAAGACATGTTATTGATCAAATAGTTGTGTATTGTATTCCTCTTGGTTCACTTCACTCAAAGCTTCATTTACTGCTTCATAAAACTGTTCTGTGCTTTGACTGCTTGAGGTTCCTTGTCTGTTTAATTGTGAAGTATTATTCACATTTGCATCCTGAGATAAATACATCATTTCAGAGTGTATCGAAGGTGTAGATGAGGCTGAAAATGTATTTGAAGGTGTGTACTCGAAACCGTGAGATAAAATGTCATCAACAGACTGCAGGGCTCTTCGCTTAAAAAGTCGTACTCCTTCGTCTGACATTTTGAGAAGATCTGGTAGCATGCTAAGTAAAAACATTTTCAAACCTTCTGTTTTTGGATCCTGGTTCATATGATTAGACGAATTTAGCGCTCTGGCTTTTGTGGTTTCGAAGTATTCGAGAAATGCTTTATCAACTGGGTTCTTAAATCCACGTTTTCTGTTTGGCAGATTTGATGGTAAAATCTCAGACTGACTGAGAGTAGCGTTCTTCTTGCTTTGAGACATTTCAGTTGTGTGTAATGGTGTAGGTGACGGTGACGGTGAAGATGGATATGAAAGAGACGGGGTTGGCGGTTGTTGAAATGAACTTTGTGGTTCCTCAACGTTTTCTTCGTTGGCGGTCGAATCATTTCTTTCAGATTCCTTATCTTCTTTTTGTTCTGGTGGGATTGGTAGATTTCCTGAAGGTGCGCCTAATGCCTTTATATATGGTACCGTGAATTGCATAGATTCCATTAAGTAATATGTCCTCTTTGTTTTCGCTCCAGCGCCACTTTTGGCAGGCTTCATGTTTCGCACAAAAACAGCTCGAATGTTCTTCCATCTTTCTTTGCATTCAGCCGCTGTCACAAACAAAAATTATTAAATTATTATACATGGTTTGAAATTAATTTTAAATATTTTTAAAAACCCAATAAAATAATTATTAGGTGTAATTTAAATTATACTTTACTTTACTGTATATTTAAATTGATAAAAAAAACCATGAACCTTTTTTAAACATTGTAAATTATTTTTCAGTTAGAAATTCATAAAAGTTTTTATTTACTATAGAAATTGTCTTAAACTACTTTATGTATTTTTAACTCTATGTTACAGATACTTAGGCACTGGTGGAACATTTGCATCACTTGCAGTATATTTCGCTAGAGGAGAGTCCACAGTTGGTGGGATTGTGTCGGACACATCAAAAGTGATTTGGGAAGTATTGAAAGAAAAATACATGCAGGTACCGAATAGAGAGCAGTGGAAATCAATAGCGCAACGTTTTGAAACTCTCTGGAATCTTCCAAACTGCATAGGAGCGATCGATGGCAAGCACGTCAGAATTGAGAAGTTTGCGAACAGTGGTTCTTCCAATTTTAACTACAAATCATATCATTCGACAGTATTATTGGCTTGCTGTGATGCTGACGGTTTATTCACAATGATTGAAACGGGTTACGCCGGAAGAAATAGCGATGGAGGTATATTCAGGGCCTCAGCAATGAAATATTGGATACAACGTGGTGAACTTGATATTCCTACCCCCTCACCATTAACTTATGATGAAAACTACAGCTTATTTCCACATTACTTTGTTGCCGATGAAGCATTTCCGTTGTCAAGATATCTAATGAGACCTTACCCTCAAAGAGTTTTGGATAATGTAAAAAGAATATATAACTACAGAATTAGCAGGGCAAGGAAAACCATTGAATGTACTTTTGGGATGGTGTGTGAAAAGTTTGCTGTTTTAAATGGTCCTATTCGCATTAGACAGCCAGAAAATGTGAACTTCGTCATCAAAGCCGCATGCGTCCTCCATAACTATGTACGAAAACTAGAGGGGCTTCCGTACGTGTCTACCTATCCCCAGCACTGTGACTCCAATGACCACATCGATGTAAGAACTGCTGCACAAAATATGACAATAAACGAAACCTCTTCTCCAACTGCACTTAGAAATTATTTAGCAAATTATTTTCTTACCGAACGAGGATCGGTGCCTTGGCAATGGAAATATACTATTAACTAACTTATTTATAATGTACTTTGTTCATTTGCTAATTACATAATTTTCTTGTTTTCATATGTGAAATTCGTGTTAAACACAAATTAAATGTTTTACGTATTTTTAACAATAACAGAACTTGTTTTTCTTTAAATTAGTATGATAATTGATAACAATAATCTTCGTAAAAAAAAAATAATAATAAAATACATGAAAAATTATTTTTATTTTGTTTAATCAGTTATAGCTTTAATATGCTATAATATCTAATATATCAATATTGGCACCGATTTACGGTATTCAGACCGGGGGAAAACATATATTTAGCTAAAAATAGACGGAATTCAGTACTGCCTAATTATAACGCATAATATAACGCATTTTGTAGACAAGTATTACATATTATCTGTTTGAAAATATATTATAAATAAATATTAAACATATTAAACATATTATAAATTGAAAAAAAAATAATTAATAATATTATAGGTTTATTATACCTGTCATATTCACAGTTTTTCCAACTTCGTTCCAAGCTTTTTCCGTCTCATCCTTCCTAGAATAGCCAGGAAGAGTGAAGTTGTACAAAATCGGGTGTTTCTCCACTTCTTCTACAAACTTTATGTTAAGTTTTTGTTCGTTCATTGTTGAAAATTAAACAAGAAAATATTTGATTTAAAAAAAATCACACAATTCGCAGTGACGCAACTTGAAAGTGACTCGACAATCGAATCACTTGGAACTGATCACTCACCCGTTAGTAACTAATTGGTAATCAGTAGCGCCGTCTGTTGAGTTCCATTGGAAAACATAGTTAGTGACTAAACGGAAACTGGTTAGTGATTTGCGTCAGTAATTAGTTTCTAATCAATAGCTCCGTGTGTAGACGGCCTAATACCTAAATAAAACCGATTAGTAATTCTAGTTACTGATAAGTTTGTTCTGCGTTGCTGGCAATTTAATTAAGTAGAGTTCCGCACACGACGCTACCTGTTAGTAACTTGTCTACAACGCGTTGTAAACTAGTTGATAGCGACGCGACTTCCCAGTATCCTAGCTATTTGAGTTTCTAGTTTCCTAGAATAGTGTCACATTCCATTGGATGAAATCTGTTTAATTGTAGACTATTGTAATATAATATATTACATATTATATATAATATAGTCATAATGAATGAACAAATTTTAAATATTAAACTTGTGGGAGAAGTGGAAAAACATCCAGAATTGTATAACTATCAACTTCCTGCCTATTGGTACATTACCATAATTTCTTCATCACTGGAATCCGTACTTGACATGGTTGTATAACAAATTTGTATGACGTGTATACCACAACTGGCACAACTATAGTAAAACTAACTTACAACTTTATAACTATACACTACAATACTTAACTAAACTTTGTAAGTCGTACAGTGTAGTACCTACGCGCTCATTTCGTTGTGCAAATTTATGATTTTGGTCACTAATGAGTAGCTTCGTATGCGGAGCCGTGACTGTAATCAGTTTGTGATTTTATAGTGATTCAAATCACTTACTAGTTTAGTTTCTTTTTATTAGCTTCGTGTGCGGAGGGCCTTACTTATCAGAACGATTTAATGTAAAGTGTGGTTATTAGTGTTTGTTTTTTAAATTTCACTCCATCACAAGTTCTTATTGTTCAATTTAAGTTCCGTTTTTTTGTATGCGCCAAAATCTTCAAGGTAAGTAATACATAAGTACCTATCAAATATTTAAAAAAATAAGAATATTTATATTGATAAATCAATTGCAGATTCATTTCATCAGAATTGATTTGAAGAATTATTTGAAGTGAAAGGCGTCGCCATCCTGCAGATTATATTTGGTAATTTTCTTTTATAACTGTAATTTCACATTTAAATTTAAATTTAATCCTACATAATTAATATTTAGATTCTTTTGATTTTTTAAACACTTACCAATGTGATTATCTGTTAGTTTATTACTTAAAGGATAAAGTAAATAGTAATATATTATAAAGAAACAATATGCCTAGTACCTATTTAACAGTTTTAAATAAATTTACCAGAAATTATAGGTATATATATATATATAAATTACCTATAGGCACTATAATAATTCATTATCGATTTCTTAATTTCAGCACTTTCTTTAAATTTAAACTTAACTTATTTACTCATGCTAATTGTTTCTACTTATTATTTAGATAGTTGAAATTAAATTTAAAATGTAACTGTTGTAGTTCAAATGTATCAATATTGTTTAAGTAAAGTATCTAGATAAAATATGTACAAAAATTCAATTAACTTACTTAATAAATAAAATACTTCTAAAAATTATAAAAAACTCCAAGCTAACTTATAGTAAACTAATTAATTTAATAATTCAAATTTTACCAAATTCATGGCATATTAATTAATAAAGTAGCATACCTAGTTAAATATTGTTAATATTTTTTATCATGGAACTTTAATGTATAAAATTCAATTTAACAATTTATATGTTAAATTGATTATTAATTCTCAAGTAAAACATTAATTTATAGTAATAATTTTGTTTTTTCTGTTGATAAAATATAATTTAAATACTTTTATATTTGTTATAGTACACTGAATAGTAGGTATAATGATAAGAAAATATTTTTCTGATTTTTTTATACAGGTTTGTGTTACTGCATTTGAGTTAAAATGTTGTGTTTTATGTGTAAAGTTCCTCACAGTGATTTTGAAAAACTTATGTTTCATTTTAAACATTCACACAATTTGAACAGTAGATCACCAGTTAGATGCGTCGATTGTGGACAAATGTTCACACTTAGGTCTAGATTCGCATATGAATTAGATTCTATTAATTTAGGATCATTTGCATTACTAACTACTGAACAAATGGGCCCCCAATTCATTTAATCAGAACTGCAAGAGGCAAACAAATTTTATGTCCTAAAGAATATTATCGATACATTTAATTTGATCTAAATAATACTTGTAAATAAATATAATAATGTAAATAAATATACAATATAAATATAAATACATTTTTAAAAAATGTAATTAAATTTAAAAAACAAAATCATTATGAGAAATTATACATTTAAATGTCTGAACAAATAACTATAAGTATAAATTAACTCTCAGAATAATGGATGATCAATATATGCTGATGGATGAGTTTATTGAACAATCAACACTAAACCCAATGATCGATTCAGTAAATGGACTTTTGGGAAATGAAGACTTTGGGAATATAGCTGAAATGGTGCAAGATAATGGCATAGAAGTATCATTTGGCAAACAATCAGATTCAAAAGAAACAGAAATTAGATCATTACTAGATTTTATAAAAGATATTATGAATAACTTAAAATTTTTTTTTTTAATTAACGGTTAAAATGTTAACAATTATAACAACTTCTTTAAATTATATATTAAGTATAAGTCTTGTATTAATTCTTTTTTTTTAAGTTTCTTAAATATTGTATTTTTTATAGTTTTTTTCACAGAGTTTAAAAATAAATTTTATCTACGTAGATACTGTTTTCTCAGGGTTTTTTTTTATAATTCCTTGTTATCAATCAATAAAACAAATATTAATGTAAAAACCATCATATAAGTTGTAAAGGTAACATCATTAATATGAACAAAAACAAAAATAAAAATTATAAATAATTATTTTCTATATTTTTTGAAAATGTAGTTACTCTGTCTTTACTACAAAATATATTGCTTAAGTTTGGTTTGTAGGAAAGGAAACATTATATTTTACAGTTACACAACAAATTAACTGGATACTGACGTCAGACTTTATTTTAAAGATTGATTTAAGTCTTATGATTAAATTTTTTCAAGATTTGCCTTTACATAATTTATTTTAAATATCATTTCATAATATTTTTAGTAAAAATATATTTTGTTTCAGGGTCTTAATAATGGTTTATTTTAGTGTATTATAAATTTTTAAATTTGCCTTCAACAATAATTATAATACTGTACTGATTAGTAATTAATACTAATAATACAACCTTCATCTAAATAATAATAATAATTCATTTATGAAATAATATGAATTTATTTTAATAAATATTGCATTAATTAATTTAATTGTCAACATACATTGAACCAATACAAATGATTCATTTACCTTAACATTTATACATTAAATTAAAAGAATGAAAACATTTAGTTAAAAAATATGTTCATTGATATAATTATATATATATCATTGAGTTAATTATTGTTTTACTTTGAATAAATAAAATGTAATTATTAATGTGATATAGGGTTTACATTATTTCATCAAAACCTCATAGGTTATATCAAAAATGATAAATTTTATGATTTATAAAATCATTTGTTAATATAATTAAATATAATATTCATTTATTAAATGTACATGTATTCATTAAATCAATAAATATCTTTATCGGAGACATTTTAATGTCAACTTGTTATTAATTTAACAAACTTTTTTTTTAGTTTTATGTACCTATTTTTTTCAGTGTAGTTGTCTTTATTTTAAAATACCGAGGAAAGGTGCTACGTATTGGCACCCCTTAGAAAAAGGAGATACGCCGTTCCACACAATACACGTCGACTATGTAGGGCCGTTTGTATTAACTGAACGGGGAAATAAATATGTGCTCACCATAGTTGACGGCTTTAGTAAATATGTTGTTTTACAAGCCGTAAAGGACACTACAGCAGATGAGACGTTAATTTTTATTAAAGAATTCATTTGTCATTACGGTAGGCACACGAGAATAATTAGTGATCAGGGAACTGCATTTACCGCGGCGGTATTTGAAAAATTTTGTCGGGAACATTTTATTATACACGTCAAAGTGTCTTCAAAAAGTCCGCGTAGTAACGGCCAGGTCGAGATTGTGAACGGTGTTGCGATTAAATGTTTGTCGATGATAACTAAAGATAGTGACAATAGTGATTGGGATTTACGCTTAGTAGAGGTACAATGGTCATTAAATAATAGTACAAGTCGCGTGACAAAATGTAAGCCATTTGATGTTGTCCACCGTTATAGTGCAAATGATTTGGCGGAGAATCCGTTAATATCTGAAATAAAACAGCTTAACGAAAAATTAGGTAATGACGGAAATAAATGCGATCCAACAATCTCTCTCCGTAAGCATGTCGATAAAGAAAAAAAAATATCGCTAGTCGTGCGACCTCGCCGGAAAAATTTTCGGAAGGTGATTTGGTGCTAGTTAGGTGGGATGCACCTGCAACAGGCTATAGTAGAAAATTAGAACCTAAGTACCGGGGCCCATATCAAATAATTAGAACACTAAGATTTGACAGGTATGTAGTGGGGGACATCCCGAGTGAACAAATTAGTCATAAACCATATAAAAGAGTTGTGGGTTTCTCGATCGCTTAAAGCTAGTCAAATTGAACTGTTAATGATTATGTATTGTATTTATTATACTTAAAAAAAAAAAAATACATGTATGTGTACGACCATATATTTATTGTTTTAATACTGTGTGTATAATTTATTTTCTCTAAATATGATGAATATCGTGTAATCATTTTTATTAATTATTATTTTACTATTATAATTTTTTTTATTATATTCTTTATAGTTTGTTTATTAAGAAAAAACAAATGTAAATATGTATTTTGTATTGTCGGGACGACAATGTAGTCAGGAAGGCCGAACTATGGCAATATTGTAAAATGTTAAATATATATATATATATATATATATATATATATATATATGTAGTATTATATTATTATATTTATTTACTTGTATACTAATATGGTTTTCCCGTACGTCGGGTTATGCTGAAGATCGTAGAAGAAAAATATAATTTCGATTTTCATTTGTTGCAAATACAAAATTATTATTACCGTTGTAATTATAATTCAATATATTAATAATTTACTGAGTATTAAATAATTTTTTTATCACATACAAATACACAGTCCAGTGGTTTAGTATAATTTGAATCACATAATATATTATATAGGTAGGTAGGGGCCTCGGTGATCGTAATCTCGCTACTATAAGGCCGCATGCACATTGAAGAGCGGCGAGCGTTGGCGATGAGCGGCAAAGTGTGTACATTGAGGCGCGTTATTTTCAGTGGCATGCTATATTTTTATAAATTTGTTTTTAGTACATAGTTGTATTTTGTCTGGATTCTGTGCGACGTGCGTGTTATTACCATGTCTTTCATCACAGTAGAACATTTAAACAACAATTAAAATGTCACGTGTATTTTGACTTGCTTTCTTCGACATGAGTGATGTGGTGTGTTGACAAGTAAAATGACTGAATGATAATGATAATGAACTAAGGAATGATATTCTGATATTCTAATAAAATAACTGATAGTCAGATAATATTATAGTAATAATAATATGTATATGTATATGTATATTTTCAAGAGCAACGCGCGTCAAATTCGAACATGTTTGATTTGTGACGCAACGCGCCGCTGCCGCTCACCGCTAGTTATCAATGTACACACTCTTATTTAAATAATTTGGGTTTAAATTTTTTTCTTGACGCGACGCTCACCGCTCGTCAATGTATACGCGGCCTAACTGTACGGCGAACGGGCTAATTTTGGATTTCCCTATTGACGTCGCATTGTAATATATATAGATTGGTCCGCGCCGCCGTGTGCATATGCAACCATAATGGAAGGAAAACGTCGGTGCCGTAGATCTCAGCGAAATGATTTCATGGAGCCCCGCTGTGTCGTCGACCTTCGGCGGTAGTGGAAGCGGCGGTGAAGGGTTGTGTTGTTGTGTTGACGACGGCGACAATAATCGGTACTCGTCGAGTAGACACGGGTCACGTCGGCGTGGCGAAAAGGTCAACGTTGTGGAGGGGTGGGCGCGGCGGCAAAGGGGTCACGTTGCGTTCATGTGAAGTTGTGACGGTCGGACCAGGTGGCGGCGCCGCCGCCGCCGCCGCCGTTATCTCGCGGCCCGCCGGGTGCACCACTGGCGTCGGCCAATCGTCGAGCGAGCGTCGCGCTTACGAGCGATCACTACCACCACCGCCGCTGTGTCTCGTCGCCCCCATTCGGGTTTATCAATTACAATCGCTAACCCTCCGTCCCGTGTCGACGACAACAAACAAAACGTCGACCACGAACTACAACTACCGCGAATCACGGTGACGACTACGAATCACAGCGACGACCGCGAACATTACGACAACAATAAATAAAACGACAACGGATTATTACGGCTTCCTGTCTTTTTCTTTTCGTCGACGGTGCAGTCCCTCCGCGACGCGAGCACATCAGGACTATTTGGCCATGTTGCCGAACTCGTGACGCGCCGGGCACGCCGATTCTGATTTCGCTATGTACCCGAATGCCGTTCAGTGGAAAATCCTATTTTTTGGTTCTCGTCTGACACTGCTGCTGCTGCTGCTGTTGCTGGTGACTGGATCTGTGCGAAGTAAGTCCGACCAATGCCTATAACTTATGATGTTCATCATTGTTTTCATATGGCACATCACATATTTGGCTGTGTTAGGCGCATATTCTACTGTTTAAACAATCCCTGCACATTGTTGAAAATCGTTAATCAGATTATCGTACAATGTATTCAAACTCAATGTGTAATTTACACATTTATTCAAGAGATAGTTGTACACATTACCGGTTGACATTTATAAAATTAATATTCTTCTTCAGTTTTATTACCATAGTACTTTTTTGATTATCTTGAGTAATATAATTCCTAACGCTGTTTTCTGTTTTAAATATCAGTGTTTTGTCATAATATATGCTTTATTTATGTTTTGTTTAATTGTTTTTCTTATCATACACTTATGTGTACAATTACTAATTATACAATTTACGTATTAAACTATAGTTCAGATATGGTGCTTTAGATAATTTTATAATAGTTATAAATATTTATTTTACTTAATAATTATTATTATTATTATTATAATTAGAATATATGATATGTGATATAGCAGTATTACAAAACAAAAATTACATAATTATGATAAACACATTATAAATTAGAAAACGAAAACAAGATAGCGATTAAATTAAAATACCTATTTAAAAATTAACATTTTAATTAATTGAATGAGAATTACTGTATTTAAAAATAGATAACATAAAATTTAGGTCTTAATACAAAAGTATTATTTATTGTTATTGAAAATCAATTGATAATTAAATACAAAATGTTAATCTGCCCACTAATTAGATACTTGTTTAAATAATATTGGTTAATACAGTAGTCGCTGCTTATTGGATTCATTCTGGGACCTGGTAATTTTAGTCTATTAACCGAATATTATTAGTCGATAAAACAAATTACCTCCCCCCCCAAATACTTATTTACACAAAAAATATTTATTGAGATTTTAGCAATGTTTTTTGTTGTAATAAAATATAAAGTAAAAGTATTTTGTTTGATTAAAGATAATGTAATAAAGTAACCAATTACATACATACCTAGTTACATTTTTTCTTTTTAGCATAATTTATCTCCAAGATAAGACAAAAATACTGGTACCATAAACTTATATGCATTTATAGCATGATTACTTGTATGTATTGGACGTATGTACAATATTATATTTATATATTTAATTTAAAATGATCCCATTAACTGGTGTATGAGTTTTATAGACAAATTTTTTGCTGAGTGTTAGTATAGATGCCAATCGGGAACAGTCGTTTTTAAGTCTTATAAGTGAATGAGTCTAATAAGCAGCGACCACTGTATTCTAAAAATAATAGTATTGACAAAATTTAAAGGTATTTTTTTATAGGTAATATTATTGAAGTTTTATTCTTTTTCAAGTTAGTAGTTCATATTTTCATTGTATAATACAGATGTTTTAATTTAGTGCTTCATAATTTTATAAATTAGTTTTTTTTATATTCTTCATTTTTTTAAATAAATTAATATTTGTGTACATGATTGTTTGATTATAGGCAGTGTTCGATTTATTACTGAACCTAGTGATGTTATAACAACTGCTGGTAAAACCATTAGGTTAGATTGCGAAGCAAAATTTGATAGCGTTGCAACATTGCCACAAATAAGATGGAGGTCTCCAGATGGACAATATTTTGATTTTATTGGAGATACAAAAAGGTAAATCAATACTTATATAAATATTTTTATTATTATAAATTATTATTTATATTATGATTTTTCAGTTAATCCATATTATAATCTTCTACATTTTTTTTGCAATAAATTATCAAAATTCCATAATAGTACTCATTTGTATAGAAAAAAAGTAATATTATTTACTTCATATATATTTTAAATGTGCCAAAAATAAACAGTTTAAAAATTATACTCATTATATTTCCAGTAATTAAACAGTGTAATAAATCAAAAATAACTTTATAAATGAACCATTACTTTAATCATAACATATTTAATTAAGTATTAAGTATTGTAATCAAATGGATTTAAATAATAGTAGTAGGTGAGGTTAAAAATAGTTATTGTCTTAATTATACTTTACCATTAAATAAAGCTATAGATTATTATTGAGATATTATCAAAGAGTTAGAATAGTTTTGTGTGTATGTGTGTATGAGTATATATATATATAGATTGTATTACTAAAATTATCTAGGCTAGCAGTCCTTAACTTGGGGGTGTGCTCTCCTAGGAGGCGTGAACATTTTTAAAAGGCAACGAAACTTGAAAACTTTACTTTTGATTATTTATATTTAATCAAGACATTATTAAGTCACAGTTAGTTGGACCTAAGCAGTGTCAACCCTCTTAATATTTTGTAACTACATAATAATTATAAATTTATTATTTAAGAAAGTGAATATAGTATAATATAATTTGTTTTTTAATATTTTTTAATCATAATATTTTTTTTTTTCCTAACAAATAAATTCATTAAATATTTAAAACAACTTCATTGATTTTCATATTATCATATTTATCTAATAACCAACAATGAAGGCATGATTTAGATTGCTAAAAATTAGAAAGACTTTGTCACTTAAATTAGTGCTGAATCATGGAAATAACATCCAGAATCATATAGGCAAAGTCAACTTTCATGAATAAGAAAAAAGTTGTATGCTCCAATAGTATGAGTTTTCGAATGAGAAAATGGTTTATAAAATTATATGTATAGAAAGTAGCGATATACAATTGCAAAACTTAGATACTAAAAAAGACACAAGAATGAATCCTTGAAAGCTTTGAAATGTAATGTTGGAGAAGAATGCTGCGATGAGTTGGATAGTCCAATAAAAGCATAATTAGTGAAATAAATGAACTTAAAACCATCAAAGATGATGGAACATGATTTGTCACCTATTATAAAATATATAAAATAAGTTTAAATACTTAATACTTAGGAATAATAGAATATATTAAAACTGAGTTCTTTTAACTAGTCTATAATAAGAATGTGCTATTGAGGACATATAAGTTATTTGAGATAAATTGTTCAATTGTGAGACTAGGGCTGAATATTGAAATTGGGTGCTGTTATATTATTGACTTTTGTTATTGTTTTTTATTTTAATTTGTGAAAATTATTATGTATATATTTATTAAATTAATTAAATTAAATTATATATGGGTAAAAAAAAAATAATATGTTATTTTCATATGTTATAACACATTAAATAAATTATAATATATATAACTTTTAATTGCATGTTTAAATATTTTCTTTGTGACTTATCTTAAGCAATAAAATATGAGGTATGATAATTGATGTATATAATAAGTTCATAGTGAGCCATATAAAATTATTAAAATGGAAATTCATTGCATATTTTAATGCCAAATTATATTATGTTATAAATAAAGGCCGGATTTATATGCATTTTAAATTGTAAAATATGCATGCAAACATGCACTAAAAAAAGTCAAAATATGCAAGAAAAAATCCAAAACATGCAAAAAAAAGTTTCAATTTTTATTCTATTTTATATTAATTTTGCAGTGATAATTATTTATTTATTTTATTAAGATGTATAATATATTAATATAGCAGATATGCAATGCAAAAATTTAATTTGTTAAACTGTAATTTAATTTTTAATCATTGATACATTGTAAAAAAATATTTTATTAAATTTGAATAGTAGATGATACATTAGTGAAATAAATAGGACCTATAATCTGAGTTTTTTTTAAATATGCAAAAATATGCAGAACATGCACTAACGTCAGAATATGCAAAAATATGTAGTATAAAATTTTGATATTTAATCAATCAAGTAAAGATTTGTGGACACTCATTTACTGCATTTATATGATGTTGTAGATTACAACATGCATTTTATGCAAAATTCGGTCTTTAGTTATAAATATTGACTATTTGAAAATATTTTAACTGCTATTGGACATTTTGGGTTATTCTTAATAAAAAGTCTTTGATAAGTCTTATTTTCAAAATCATTACAAATTTATTGGAAATATTAGGCTTTATCTCGGTTTTTTTTTTCATCCATCATTTACCAGTTAAATATTATTCAATCTAGGCTTTAATATTTTTTTCTTAATGGTACTTAATATTAATGTCCATGTGCTTAGACAGCATTGTTTGAATATTAACTTAAAACAATTATGCTATTCTTCAACTATGTTATTTGTTGTAATTGACTTTTACGAGGATAAAGGTCTACAAATTATGTTTTCAAAGTATTTTCTTGATTATACATCTTTTTAAATGTTTAGTTTCCTTTTAAAAAAAGTAATTTTATAAAAATATATCTTTCCTTTTTTCAGTTTTCAATATTTAAATAGTCGTAATGTTATGTTGTTTTACAAATTACAAAAAATCTCAATAATATTTGCACAACTCTGCATAAAAAGGGACAATATTCTAGATTTAGATAAATTTCTATGGTTGTCTAATGAAGAAGTAATGGATATACTCATTAGATAATAATTATATAAGATATTTACAATTTCTTATAACTGTTAAATGTCTGAGTAATGATAGATAAACAATGTCAGATTTATTATCTGTGTCAAAAATATTATAAAAGAATTTATGATAATTTGAACTGTATTAAATTAAAATTCTAATTAATTAACTCAAAAAACTTATGCAAGCTCATAATATGGTGTTAAAATCCTATTTTTAATTATGTTTTTTTATTTTTGTAAAATGTAGTTAGTAGTTTAATTCAGTAATTATATTATTATAGATCTATTTTGCATAATGGATCATTACTAGTAAAAAATGTGTTTAATGATCATGAAAAAGACACATCTGAAGGTTTTGAAGCATATCAATGTGTGGCATTTGTTGATAACATTGGTTCAGCTGTCAGTCGTATAGCAACTATAATTCTTGCACGTATGTTTTTTTTTTTTTTTTTTTTTTTTAAACGTGTTTATTATTTTTCTGTAATTTAAATAAATTAAACAGGTTTGTCACCATTTGAGAAACAGCCAACAAATCTAAAACTTTTTCCTGGACAAACTGCTCATTTCTCTTGTATTATTAATTCACAACCTCCACCTAAAATAACTTGGCTTAAAGACCATTCACCATTAATAATAGATGCTCGTATGACCATTTTTCCATCAGGTAAGATTATTATTAATTTAAGTTAAACAAAAATGTAAAAATTATTCTTTTTTCAATTTATATACAATTTAGGAGCATTGGAAATTGACGATGTCCAAAAAGGTGATAGTGGGGCCTATCGATGTAATGTTACTGGATTAGATAGACATAGATTGAGTGACCCTGGAATTTTAACAATTGATGAGAATGAAGGTTATTTATCTATTTTATTGTTTTTAATTGATATATATATATATATATATAATACCTTATATATCATTATTAATTTAATTATTTTTTAACACTAATATAATATTGTGCAGAAAATATTAAAAAATTAAAAGCCCCAGAATTTGTTGCTAAACCTCATTCAACTATTGCTTTGGAAGGATCAGTTATAACTCTGGATTGTGCAGCTATTGGAAATCCCCAACCAGCGATATCTTGGTTAAAAGATGGTGCTTTAATTGATGTGGCGTAAGTACTAATTGATTAAATTATTCATATATACACATATATTATAGTTTTACAATTTATGAAATTAAGTATTAATATTTATTTTTACAATAAGAAATGTAATTTTTAATTTTTAAATGATTAATTTGCTTATAGCTTAAACATTTAGTTTATAGCTAAAATATTTATTTTTTTTTAAAATAATACAAAATTTAATAAAAATTAAAAACTATTAAATGATTATAACTTGTTAATAAAAATTTTAATAAGTAAACAAATAGTTTATATATATAAATAAATAAATTCTGTGCCTGGAGTTTTATTCTATTTGTAAAATACAACCAGTTATGAATTCATAATTCATTGTTCGATATTATTATCTAAATTGTATTGATATAATATATTATTCTTAAAATAAAATTAATTAACTAATAATAAATTCAAAAAAGTCATATCTAAATTCCAATAGAAAATTTTATTAACTTTCCAGCAGGCACTTATTAATACAACAGTTTTACATTTATTTGTTTATTAAACTTATATTCAATTTTTATCTCATCAGTACTCTTCAGAAATGTTATTGTATATGTTTTAGACTATTTTTGAAGTGTTTCAGTTCATTTTATTGCAGACAATTGATAAAGTAATTATTGTGTTTTCGCAAAATACAATGTGTGCCATTCCGTGTACTTACGCTAAATACAAATAACTTATAAATTTATTGCTAATAATAATAAAATAAATAAATTTATTATTTTTTTACTGAAAACAAGTATAAAACATAATTAAATTTTTTGTGTGATAAGACATATTGATTTTTTAATAAATATATAATAAATTAATTTTTGAACGTATACTTACTATTTATTTTATTATTAGACATTTTTGTAATTTTAATTTTTTATATGATAAGATGTAATGATTTATAAATAAATACATAATTATAATAATATTTAAACGATTCTGTCAAGTTGTGTATTTTATTATTAGATGTACGATTATCACAACATGTTAGACAGTTGTAAAATTTATAATGCGATACTACTTTTGTTTCAAATAATGGGTCCATACTTATATTCATTCATAAAATAAAATTACATAAACAAAATAATCCAATTTGTCCTTTAATTAACTTTGAAACTGCTTCATCATATAATTTTGTTAAATATTTAGACTCACTCATAAATAGTAAAATAAACATGATATTGTTGCTTCTATAAAAAAAAAAAAAAAAACATAATTATAATGAAAAAATGAAAAAATTTAATATTGAACCTCTCAGTTACAAAGTGATTTCTCTTAACATTAAAAATGAATACACATTCATTCCTAAATACGAAACAGTAAATATTTAATTAATAGTATTATTAACATTGTTAATATAAACATACATATAAATATACAAACCACATATAAAAACATATAGATATATTGATGACACTTTTATTTTGTTTAAAGGTTCAAATAGACGAGCGAAACATTTAGTAAAATCTTTAAAACAAAGTAATTAAAAACATTCAATTTATATTTAAGATACAAATAAATAATAATTTAAATTTTTTAGGTCTTACAAATTCTATAAAAAATTAAAAAAATTGAGTTGAGTATCTATAGAAAATCTACCTACACTGATTTTATAGTACCACATGATTCTAATGGCCCATATTTTCAAAAAATATAAATTTTTAATTCAATATTTTATAGAATGAATGTATTCCATTAAATAAATTATTATCAACACATACTTAATATTGTCTATAGTATAACCCATATAAATAATTTAAATATTATAAAAAATTCATAAATATATTGAAAAAAAATAAAACACAACTTTCCAAACAATACTAATAATGTAGACACTTTTACTAGTAATAATTTAACCAAACATAATAATAGAACTAAACATTTTACAAAAAATCCTCTTTCTTTTGAAAACGCTGCTATATATAAACTGAAACGTAATTGTAATACATTTTATATAGGCAAAAAAAAAAAATATTAAATTTAAAAATAAGATATAAATATCTCTAAATATTTATATATTTATTTATTTCATAAATATAAATATTTTATATTTCTGTAATAAAATTAAAATATATTGCTCTTAATTTAAATTTTGCTAAATATGTTTAAGAAAATAATCTTATTATATATTTTGATATCAATATAGACTTAAAAGGTTTAAAACAAAGGTGGCTGACCCCAAATAGTTGGGAAAAGGCTAGAAGAACAAGAAGATATTAATACAGACTTAAAGATATTAAATACCCAAAATAACATTTACATAATTCAGTTTTGAAGAGCTACTCATACCAAGAAAAAAAAGAAAATAATTTTAATAATATTTTAAATGTACACATAAATTTTAAAAATTATCTTTTGTATTAATACATTTTAGATAATAAATAATCTCTCCTATTAAAAGAAGTATCTTTATGTATAACAACCAATTTTCTCAATGTATTTCTTCTTGTATTTTTTCATATTCAGTTGTGATTTTATTGACTTATGTATATTCATAATAATGAATTTTTGATATGAAACCGATTGTACTTTACAAATATGTATAATAATACTCCATGCTAAGCATTTATTGATTTTTATGTTATTTAAAATCTGAACATTGTCAGTATAAAGTTATAAAGTTTTTTTTTTTTATCGAATTCAAAAATATAAATTAATATGACCACTTGTTAGCTGAAAAACAAATTATTTTAAAAGGTTTAGAGATTATTTTTTTAATTATAGCCTATTCAAAAAGTTTTAAATAGTAAAATTTTATCTTGTATTAAAAAATAAATAATTTTGGCATAATAAATAAGTTGAATTGGTGTGTATTTTAGAAATTTACAATATTATTACTTTTTTTAGATACCTTGATAGTCGATTTAGTTTGATTGGTACTGCTTTACAAATAACTCAAATTAATAAAAATGATGATGGAAATTATGTTTGTCGAGCAGAGAATTCTGAAGATTCTGCCGATGCTTCTGCTACATTAGAAGTTCATAGTAAGTAAATATTTGTTTAAAAATTATTAAATGAAATTTGTTATAATATAATATAATATTTCTCATATTAACTTTTTCATAGAATAATCAGTTTTAATTTTTATATTTGTCTACTCTGGGGAAAATTATAAAAATATTCCATATACATTAAATATGAATCTCTTTACCATTAATATTTTAACTTCTTGTTAATATAATTATTTTGATACTTCATATTATTTAGATTTAAATTGTATGCAGCTAAAATAAATAAAAATGTATTGAAAAAAAACAATTATTTTTTAGTAGTTTAAAATTTAAATAATACATTTTATTATTAGATCTAAATGTATAGTATTACAGCTACTAAACTATTCAATTCACAAGTATTTACAAATAATTTTAATATAAATTCTAAGTGTTATATTTTAAATTAATTTCAAGAAATTAAATAATAGTTTATCATCCTGATTCATAGTTATTTATTTAAACAAAACATATGTAAGAAAAACATACACTAAAATACAATTCTGTCAATAAAAAAGTTTAGTGGTTACTGTGTGTGCGTGTATGTAATAGATATATTTAGGGTCTTTGACTTAATTATTATGGCTAGTATAAATTTATATCATACTGTTTTAATTGTACTTTAAAATGTACTATTAAAATATTTGAAATATTTCTTTCTTTGGTATTAATATCAATATAAACATTTTGAATAATATCATGTTCTTTGTGTATATGGTCTTGTTGATATTTCCATAGCTTATATATAGTTAAAGATTAACATTTAAAATTCTTTTAAAAGTTAGTTTTTTTTAAAATGTATATGGATATTTTATAATTCAATTTCAAACTTGCCAGATTTGTATTTTTTATTTTATTTGTGTAATTAAGTTATTGAAAGTTATGACAAAATTAATATATGTTTATTAATATAATAAGTTATTAAGAATAAATTATTTATCATTTTAGTTAAACCACAATTTATTCGAAAACCTAAAGACACAATGGTTCTTGAAAAAGAAGATATAACATTAGAATGTGAAGTAGCTGGTAAGCCTCCTCCGCGAGTTATTTGGTTAAAAAATGGCGATAGAATAAAACAAGATGAGTACTTGCAATTTGTTAGTGGGTAAGTAATTACAATAAAATTATATAATCGAAATTAATGAAAATTTAAATTTCTTATGTAATTTTTAATATGTTGATTTTTACATAGTAAAAACAAATTATTTTCAAAACTGAGTATTAGAGACAAAAATAAAAATATAAAATAATAATAAAATCTCATAATATACACTTTCTTAAAAAAACTTATTTTGTAAAAAATCTTTTTCAGGACAAATTTAAAAATATTGGGATTGATGACAATGGATTCTGGAATATTTCAGTGTCTGGCTTCTAATCCTGCTGGGAATATTCAGTCATCAGCATTTTTAAATGTTTTCCATGCAGGTAATTAAATAGACTTTTTTTTTTAAATAGATTGCTTGTATTTAAAATATAATTTTTGGATAAGTGATTAGTATCAATGAAATATTATTGACTCAAATATTTATGCTTATTTCTAGTTAGAGTGACTTGAGTTTATAATTAATATATATATATGTTATGAACAGAGTAGGAGATCTAGGCATGGTGATACAATACACGGGCGTAGTACTCAATGGTACACTATGTTTGAATATTTTGTATAAAGAAAGAATTAGCGTTTCATCACTCATAATTGTCATATATTGACTAGACATTGTAAAAATCTAGTCAAATTTGTTACTCTAAGTACTATAATAAGGTTTAAATAGTAAATAAATACACAATATTATTCTTTGTACATAACATTACTTTTTAGAAGTAATTTATTAAAATAACTAAAATGTAAAAGTAAATAGTATTCAATTTATTCTTCTCAAATTGTTTTTTATTAATAATATTAATTCTTCAAGAGTTGGTATCGAACCGGATAACTTATTTGAACACTATTTATACTAATATTCAAGGTGTCCATTTTAATTTTTTTTTTTTTATTAAAATATCCAGTGACATTTAATATTATTTGTAATATTTTCAATATTTAACCCACAGTATCCAATTGGGTACTTTATATAATGTTTGGAAAATGTGAAATTATTCATACTTTATCCTCAAAAATTGAGAATTGTGTACAGTGACCAGATACAGTACACTTATGTCCGACTCCTATTTTGTCTGTAATGAGTAAATACTACATTTTTTTTTTATTCACAGCAGTATTATATTACTTATAATCGTATACAAAAAAAAAAAAAAAATTAATTTACTAAATATTATCTAATTTAACATCAATTGTTTCTGCTACTGTTTTTGTTACTTTTATTTAGAGTAGTAAGGTAGTATTGAATTCCCCATTAATATACTAAAACTAAACTAATAATGTTTTGATTTTTTTCATTTTTAAACATGATACTTTGTAGAAACTAAAAATATACATCACATTCTATCATTTTATTTAAATTAAATTTTATAGATTTGTATACATTTATAAATAGTCATATAAAATATAGCAAATAAATAAACTATTATTAACATAATTATAATATAGTCATAAATATCCATTATGAGATTAGTATAGTTATATTTTAATCTGTAAGGATAGAGAGAAAAGCCCAAATTGTTAAGATAATTTAACATTTAAATACCCAAAATTTAATTTAAATTTTATGGACTTCATGTAGTTGAAAGATTATTTATTGCAACTACTGTAAATAATATTCATAAAATTATAATAAAAATATATTATTTAGTGTTCATTTTATCAGTATTAAATTTGCATATTTCATGCTAGCTATTAAGTTAATATAATAAATAATTCATTATCATTATATTAATTATATTTTAGAGAATATGGTGATTTATAAATGGTATGATAAGTGTTAATTATGCTTTTAAATTAAATTTTAAAATAAATAAATAATATTAAAATTAAAATATAATTTTTTTTATATTATATTTCTATTAAGTATTTTAAAACAGCAATTGAGCTAATATTTAAAACAAGTAAAAATAAATTAAATTTTTTAAATTATGTATTGAATAAATTCTATACATTTTTATCTTTATCAATTTAACATTTTATATTGATGTAAAAATCAAAAAGCTATTACATTTTACTTAAATTTAGTGTGCTATGAAAATTGTTTTGATCAATTTTTATATAAAATCTATTTCCATATTCCAAATTTGATTTAAAAAAATATTAGTATTTAATTGTGCTTTGTACATTAATGTAAATTATATGAAAAAAATAAATAAATAAAATAACTGCATGAATATAAGTTAATAAATTATTTTTAATAAATCTTAAATGATTACAAAGAAACCAAGTATAAATAAACTTAATAGCATTTTAATATCTTCTTCTTCTTCTTCTACTTCGCCTTCCTCCCAACTATTTGGGGTCGGCCACCCTTGTCCTACACCTCCACTTTACTCGGTCAATCACATCTCCTCTGCACACACCGACAGCCCTCATGTCATTCTCCAAAGTCTCCAAACATCTCTTTTTTGGTCTTCCTCTTCCTCTTTTCCCTTCAACGTCCATCTTCATAACCACTCTTACTGCATTCGTTTCCTCTCGCCTCATCACATGCCCAAACCATCTCAGCCTATTTTCTCTCATCTTGTCCACAATTGGCGCTACACCAACACTACCTCTCACGTATTCATTCCTTATTCTATCTTCTCTTGTCACTCCACTCTACCATCTAAGCATTCTCATTTCCGCGACACTCATACTTTGTTCTATTCTCCTGTTAAACGCCCAACACTCTGAACCATACAGCATAGTTGGTCTCACTACACTTTTATAAAATTTACCTTTCAGCCTAATTGGAATTCTCTTATCGCATAACACGCCCGATGCTTCTCTCCATTTCATCCACCCGCACTTAATCCTATGTTTTACATCCATGTCAAAGCCCCCGTCCTTTTGAACAAAAGATCCTAAATATTTAAAGCTCTCAACTTCACCTATCACATCACCATCTATTGTCAGTTGTCTCCTCATTCCTTCAACTTCTTGGTCTCTTTGTCCAAAATCATACTCAATATACTCAGTTTTATTTCTACTAATTCTCAATCCCTTTTCTTCGAGGGCTAACCTCCACTCATTTAACCTATTATTGACAACTTCTAGGTTTTCTCCTATCAGAACTATATCATCCGCAAACATCATACACCATGGTATCTCACCCTGTATCTCCTTTGAAACCTCATCCATTACCACTGAGAACAGGTAGGGGCTTAGAGCTGACCCCTGGTGCACACCTACTCCTATACTGAAACCTTCTGATACTCCACACCGACTCTTGACACTAGTACTCGACCCTTCATACATATCCTGGATCAAATTAACATACATTTTTGGGACATTTTTCCTCATTAATGCCCACCCTAAAACTTCCCTTGGCACCCTGTCATACGCCTTTTCTAAATCTATAAACACCATGCATAGTTTTTTATTCTTTTCTCTGTACTTTTCTACTAATTGCCTAACACAAAATAATGGCTCCATTGTCGATTTTCCTGGCATAAAACCAAACTGGTTTCCTGATATCGACGTCTCACTTCTTATCCTCTTCTCTATAATCTTTTCCCAGATCTTCATACTATGACTCATGAGCTTTATTCCTCTATAGTTCCCACATTCTTGTATGTCTCCTTTTCCTTTAAATATTGGTACAATAAAACTCTTTCTCCAATCTTCTGGCATTTTTTCCTCTATCAGTACCTTATTAAAAAGATTTTTCAACCACCCAATGCTTACATCCCCTAACATTTTCCACACCTCTACAGGGGTACTCCATCTGGTCCTACCGCTTTTTTCTTTTTCATCGCCTTCACCGCATCTCTCACTTCCTCCTCACCCACTAGACCAATCAATCCTTCATTCCATGACATACTCTCTAAAGCTTCTTTTGGATATTCCTCGTTCAGTAATTTCTCAAAATATTCTTTCCGTCTTTTTTTCACATCCTCATCTTTTGTTAAAACTATCTTATCCTCATTTTTTATACACCAGACATCTTGGAAATCCTTGGATTGCTTTTCTCTCACCTTCGCCAGTCTATAAATTTCTTTTTCTCCTTCCTGTGTTCCTAGCCGCTCATATAACTCATCATACCTATTAAGCTTTGCTTTGCTTACAGCACATTTCACTATTTTACATACATTTTTATACTCTATCCAATCTTCCCTCTTCCTACTTTTCTGCCATACCTTAAATTGCTTTTTCTTACTCGCTACTACTCTCTGAATCTCCTCATCCCACCACCACGTTTCCTTGTCTTCTGGTAAACTACTTTTGGTTTCACCAACAACCTCTTTTGCTATGTTCTTAACACAAGTGACTATCCTTCTCCAAACCTCATTTATATCTCCCTCAACATTCCACAGAGCTTTTTCTTTTAACTTCTTTATAAACTCCTTCTCTTTGTTTCCTATTAATTTCCACCACCTAATTCTGATCTCCTTCCCTGTATTCCTTCTTTTGTTCATCTTTTTTCCACTACACCATACTTCCATTATCATCAACCTATGTTGTGTTATTACACTCTCTCCAGGAATTACTTTACAATCCTTTACTCTTTTTATATTGTCTCTCCTCCACATAAAATAATCAATCTGCGACCTATTTCTTCCACTCTTGTATGTTATATAATGCTCTTCTCTTTTCCTAAAATATGTATTGATTACTGCAAGCTCATACGATTCTGCAAAATCCAAAACTTTTTCTCCAGCCTCATTCCTCTCGCCAAAACCATACCCTCCATGCACTCTTTCATACCCTACCCTCTCACTCCCTACGTGACCATTCATATCACCACCGATCACAGCAATGATCATTAATAGCATTTTAATATATTTTTATTTTTTTTTACATTGTTTTTTATTATTATTTTGCTTGATTTTTCGTAGTCATTTATTTATTTTTGTTTGCGTTTTGTTGTTTTTGCTTTATAAACAGACTCTTTACCTAGTTCAAACAGTTCTACAAATATTAGTACTGATATCATCACTCCATTATCTGCAGCTGAAAAACCAAAAGACTTAAAATATAATCTACCTTCACCACCAAGAGCATTAGAAGTAAAACTTGTGTCATCTAGATTAGTTACTTTAACATGGATGAATCCTCTAAAACCAAATGGCGATATATTAACCTATACAATATTTTATCAACAAGAAGGATCAGACAGGTTAATATTTTATTCTATATTTTATAATTATTTTTTAACAAATTAATTTTCTTGTTTTAGAGAACGAATGACAAATACATCCTTAACTGAAATTACTATAACTGGGTTAATACCAGATAAGCATTACCTGTTTAGGGTAACAGCAGTAAATGAATATGGTATAGGTGAAAGTTCGCCTCGTTTAAAAGTTATTACTAAAGCTGAAATTAATTTACCTGGAATACCTATAAATGTAACTGCGAAAGCAACTTCATCTTCATCAATAATAGTTTCTTGGTCTAGACCAGAACATGGTAGTGAAACATTAAAAGAATACAAATTATTTTATTTGAAGGTATTCAATTTTGTTATCATTTGTTTATAAATATGTATTAAGCATATAATTTATTTATTCATTACACATTAATTCTAGGAGTCAACAATTGAAGAACAGTATCTTGTTACAAAACATACTGAACTTGAAATTGTAAATTTGAACCCATATACGAAGTATAAGATTTGGGTTGTCGCATATAATCAAAATGGACCTGGATTAAACTCTGAAGAAGTTATTGGTATTACCAAACCATCGGCTCCTACTCAACCACCACAAAATATTGTTGCTGAAGCAGTTTCTCCTACGGTACATCATTAATTTTTTTTTTATATAGAGGTATAAATAATTTATTTTTGTATTGTCATGCATTTTAGGCAATCGGTATTAGATGGGATCCACCACCTATATCTAGTCAAAATGGAATTATAACAGGTTACAAGATTCGGTACAAAAAACAAGATAAAAAAAATTCAGGGGAAAGTATGACAACTGCTGGTGATCAAACAGAGTATACAATTCCAAACTTGGATAAAAGTTCTGTTAGTAAAATTTAATATACTTCATAATTGTGAAATTGTCATTTCTTAGTGAATTATAAATTATCGTTTTTATTTGTTAAATAAAATAATGTGTATTAACCTGTATAGTCAAATAATCATTAGTTATTGATAAATAATATAAAATAAAATACTGCATTTTAATTTTTAGGTTTATCAAATTCGATTATGGACTTTAAATACTGTTGGGCTTAGTCCACCATCTGAGTGGATTACTGCATTTACATTTGAGAACAACCTTAAAGAAAATACTATTCCTGATGCACCTACCAATTTTAAAGGTTAATTTGAAATATATTTTGTATTTATACATTTTTAATTAAAATTTTTTCCCTAAATAGTGCGTCCTTTTTCAAATTCGCTGTTAGTTACATGGTCTCCTCCTAAAGACAAAAGCATACTCGTAAGAGAGTATATATTAGCATGGGGTAAAGGTGTTCCAGACACTTATGTTGAAAAATTAAATTCTAAAGTACGAAAATATGAAATAAAGAATTTAGGTAATTAGTAAAATATAACATCCTACATTTCTTATATATTAAATTACATCACATTCTATATAAAAATTATTTCAGAACAAAATGCAGATTATATATTAAGTCTTGCTGCTGTCAATGAAATGGGCGTTAGTCCCCTTGTGTATAACACAGCAATCATACGAGAACAAAATATTTTAAACACCTTGGAGACATCTAACCCTCTATTACCTCCAATCGGTTTAAAAACTAATGTTATTTCACCTTATGCTATTGAAGTATCATGGTCAGACAAAACTCCAGAATTAGATGTAAGTCATAAACATTGTATGAATGATTGGTTTATAGTTTATTAATTTTGTCATCTCTATTGCAGTTGAATATTGAAGAAGAACATCTTTATGTTGTACGTTACAATGTTTATTCACCTAACAATGCACGATATAAATATATGAATACCACTGAACTTGTTTGCATTATAGATGATTTGAAACCTAATACTCAATATGAATTCACAGTGAAATTGATTAAGGTGCATTTTTAAATGATAATAATCACCTTAGTTTTTAAGTTCACATAATTATAAATTGTTATTCATAATTAAATTACAGGGCCAATATGAAAGTGCATGGAGTATGATTGAAATAAATAGCACACAAGAAGCTAAACCTGCATCACCTCCAAGAGATTTAACTGCTGTTAGAAGTGATGACAAACCTCAATATATAACACTAAATTGGCAACCACCAAAATTTTCTAATGGACAAATTATTGGTCAGTAATTTAAGGAGTATAATTGGAATGACTTATATTTCAATTTTTATTTTCTTAGCATATCAAATATTATATACAACTGATAATTCAAGTTCAGATAATTATTGGGTATCCGAAATAGTTGAAGGGGAACTTATGTCGTTCACAGTTAAAGGGCTTACTCCTAATACAAATTATTATTTCAAAATTCAAGCTAAAAATGCTGCTGGTTATGGTCCATTTAGTCCATTTACTAGTATTAAGACAATACCAGGTATTGTTTTAATTAATACACGTTTATATTTAATAGTAATTTTATGTTATCAATTAAATGTTTTAATTCACTTTTGAACATTTATCTTAGGGGGTCTTCCTTACAATGATGGAACGTCACTTAAAGGTATTGTAATTGAAAAAAAAAAATTACTTTGTTTTAAGTTATGTGATTATTTGATTTAATATTGGTATTTTTAATTAACAGATGGAAAAAGTGGTATTAACAACACAACCATTTTATATATATTAATAGCTTGTTGTTTGTTACTTATATCATGTATTGGTATTGGAATTGCTTTATTGTGCTGTAAAGACAACAAACCTTTACGAAGTCGTAGTAAAAAAGGGTAAATATTTTATAGTAATGTATTTAATCCAGTAATATATTTAGGATAGCAATATTAACTAAATTATATATAATACTAAGCACTGTAAAGTTCTTAATAACTTTAATGTATTTATAATCAAATATATATTAATTTTAAGTATGCTTATTGAGTTATCAGTATAAGTAGTATAACAGAATTGAGATTGTCAGTTATTTTGATTAAGAATTAATATTTTCCATATGATAAATAATTTTCTCTACTAATATTCATCCATATAGTTTGTAAATTTATAATTAAATATTAATGTATATTTATTTTTTATAACAGATATATTAAAGGCTCAACTGGTAAAAATTTGAAAGGAGCTCAGTCGCCTAGTATTAAACCACCAGATTTATGGATACATCATGATCAAATGGAATTAAAATCAATGGAAAAATCTTCGCAGGGTTCATTAGATACTAGTTCTGGATGCGGCCAAGGAAGTACAAATACTTACGATGGGCCTGACACCCGTGTCACTATACACCATGTACCACAATCAACCAGTTCTTTAGAGAAAAGTAATTACGTATCTTCTTACGTGGGTATGTTTATATTTGATTCTAATTAAATAATACATTATTTTATGTTTAATTAGACATTAAAAAAAAAATTGATATTATTATAGTATATTAAGTTAGGTTAGCTTTGTTTATTTTTTATTTTGCATGAGAAGTTTTATTTATTTTTATTTTATATATAACAAGGTAATACAATCATGCAACCTTTATTACTTGAAGAGAAAACTTCAACACTAAAACGCTTTAAACCCAAATCTGTTTTGCCTGTTGATACATTTGATTCTATTTATAGTGATTGTAAGTTATAATTCTATATTTTATAGTTTTTAATATATTATTTAAATTACTTTGCTATTTTGTATGTGATAATTAAAATTGTTGATCTATACTTTCTACTTTTTCTTAGCAATGGCAACATTACCTAATCAAGAATCTCGTTCACCATTCCCAAAATCTCAGTATGCAACAACTACTAGAGCTCATGTTACAGTAGATTTAACTGCAGGTTAAAACAACTATAATAATATATTTTTCATATATAGTATAAATAGTTTTTTATATTATGATTTTTTGTTACTAGGAGTTCCTGAAAATAATTATATTGTTCAAGCAACTACAGTTTCAGATAAATTTGATTCTATACCTGTATCATCCTCTACCAACCTTCAACAACAGCATACGTATGTTTTTATTAATTATTCAAATTCAGTAAACTTTGAAAAAAAAAAGGAGCGATAGGGAAATAGATGTATATATTATTTATATGTTATTATTTTGATTATACAATTAATAGATGATAGACATATTTCAAAGATGAATACATTTTATATTAAATATTTATATCTATGTAGCTGACATATTTAATTAAATAAATACTTTTGTAAACTTTTTGTATAAATTAAGTGATAGAAAAATTAATATAAAATTGTATTAATAAATTGTTTTAACATAATTCTATTTTTCATTTCATTAAAATACATTATTATAGAAAAATTATTAATTTATAATTATATTTAATACAAAATATATATTATTATTATTTATTAATTAATAATATTAATAAATATTTATAATTATCACTATCTTTAAGATATAAAGTACAAATTTAAATTACTTGTAACTAAACCTGTAATTGGTTTAGTCATATTCGGATTTAAAAAATATTTTTAATTTTAAGAATATACATAATAACAGGGTTAATTAGCTTATAATTAATTAATATAAATTTTGGTTTTCATCAATAATTTTAGGTCATCGTTAAATGCTAGTGAAAAAAGACAACAGGGTCATCCTTTAAAAAGCTTTAGTGTACCTGCGCCTCCACCTCAGTCTGCACCTTCTACTCCACAACAAAAGCACATTGGTAATAAAATTATAATCTTATTCATTTTATTTTTAATTATTTATTAAATTATTTTTTAGTCACAGTCAGACCACAGGGCTCTTCGAGTCCATATAAAAAAAATAATTATTCAACTATAAACAATTCACCATCCAATGCGTCTATGACTAGTGGTCCTAAGACATGGAAGTCACCACTTACTGGTATGAGTCAGAGAGATGATGCCATGGAAGTGGAATCTCTTAGTAAAATACAAGTAATAAAATATAATTATATTATAATTTTAAAAATAATATACAGGAGAACCTCGATTATCCGTATTTGCGATTAACCGTGTTCACTCTTCCAAAATGTAGAAATAAGTATGGACTGTAGATATATATGTAGTTATAATCGAACATTTTATATTACATAATACACGATATCGACATTCATATTAATGACATTTTTGACTATAATAATATGAAGATCTATTATTTATCTATTTTTCTATAGACTTCTTATAAAATTCTTTAAAGATTTCTAGTGTAGGTATCTAGTATCTAGACAAATTTGTTAAGGATATATTGAACTTTAAATAATAATATAATTTATATTCAAATTCATGCGATAGCTGTTGTGCTATAAAATAATAGTATTTTTATAGTTACCATATTATATTACATATTAGTACTTTACACTTATTTTATTCACATAAGTGTTACTTATATCAGCGAAATTTCTTTGAGCATGAAAAACAAATAAATTATAATCAATATTATTATAATACATATTTTTTTTCTTTGCAAAATAAAAAAGCATACTATAAAAGCACTTCTATAATTTTAGTTTAATATTTTGTCTTATAAAATAAAAAAGCGTATATTTAATACAATCACCTTCTATTGCACTTATATAAGCATTATTATTAATATACATTTTATAATTATACAAAATAAATAAAAAGTAATCAATGACTTAAGATTAAATATACTGAAAGCTTTAAAAAAAAAAATGATTATAAAAGTCATGAGTTGTACAATTTTGATATTTTTTTCTTCTCCCTTTACATTTTTTGACATTTTAGATTTTCTTGATATGAGTGTTGACACATTCTCATTTGTAAAAAATAAACTATCATTTCAGAAGCTACTTCAACTCTGTGAGAAATGCAGCTGAATTTAAAATTAAAATTATTTTAAGTGATTTAATTTATTAAATTTTCAAATACATTGAAGTCGTTACAATAGTTTGCAAAAACGTGTTGTACAATGCTTAAAAATTCAAATAAAGCAGCATTTGAATACAGCTTTCAATTCATTTTTAAGTTCACTAGTTCAGCACAAGAATGTTTATTATCACCAGCTTTAAAAAAGCCTATGCATTCATCACACTTTTGTTTTTTAAAATTTGTTTTGTTACATACCCACGCACGTAATAAAGAATACAATCTCTAGTATTATTTTCCATTGTGGAATCAACTTTAGGGAGCACATCACAAAGTTCCGATTGGCCCTATTTAATCAGTTCATCCAATTTTGTTTTAAGTTAATTAATTTTTTCAAACCTTTCAGATGATGTATCATGGAAAATTTCTTTTAGATCTGATAATGAAATTTTAAGAGGATCAATGTTAGTAACAGTACAATTACCAAGTTTTGGGGGTTTAAAGATAATTTTATACAAATGGATAAAAGTTGGGGTTGTAGAATGATAATTTGGTCCACATGACTGTTTTATGATACAAATTTCTGAAACAAAATAATACGATAAAATATAAAATCATTATAGATGGAGAGTGTATTACTATTATACTAATATATCTATTATAAATCTATTATATCTATTATATATATATATATTATATTATAACTATAATACTAATAGGTATTCTCATTGATTATAATTATAATATTATAACTTCAAGTGGGTCTTGGCACATTTTACCAGTTAAGACATACTCGTAGCCACATGATTCCAACAAATATTTTGAAAGATCAATCGTTGAACTTATTGTAACTCTAAGCCCTTCAACTGTTGATTTTGTTAAAAATTGTTTAGGACAAATATTACCAGCAATCAATGTAATGCAGTGCTTTTAAACCCCCTACGTTAGTAAATATATAAATATAATAAATTAAATATTTAAAAAAATTATAATAAAATTATAGTTAATTTAACTATTATTTCTTTACTTAAAATCCTTCTTCATTATTCAGTTTAAGACCTTATCATGGCAAATTGCGATTAAAATTTTCAAATAAATCATTCCAAAATTCAACAAAATCAGTAGTTTCATTAGAATCTTTGAGCATTAGATTCCCTTTTGATTCATAAAATCTTATTGCGTTTGCCATACTCTTACTAAAAACCTAGTAAATAAATATAAAAAGTATACATATTAATATATGGTTATCATTTATTAATATATACATTGATCTGTATTATTTTCCTGAGTGCAAAGGCCAACACGCATTTTTTCTATTGGAGTTAAAACAAGGTGTTGCGGTGTTATTCTTGGTATAAGTCTTAAATTTCCGGGGTGTTTAATGTCTTCCTTATAGACTTAACCAGAATATAAGAAATTGGAAAAATTAACAGCCAAACTTTTTCGTAAATTTATTGAATCAAATAGCAACATGCCATATTTATTTATTTATGGAATGTCTTTAGTTTTTTTTTTTGTAAAAGGCGCAAGAAATCTTGGTCAAAACCACAAGTTGATTTTATCGATGACAAATGTTTTCGTACTGTTTTAGGATGAGGTAGTGGAAGTAAAGCACTAGTCCTTAAATATTTATGCAGAGGGAGACCGTATGTTGAATTAAAGACATAACATTAGTCAATTTTCACTGTACCATCGTGATTTTGAGTATTTAACTCTACTAGCTGCTAAACATTCCATGACAATAGATTTTTGAGATTCATTCAAGTAACCTACTTTATCTTGAATAAACTGTTCATTGCATTCAGTCATATTTTTGTGTAAATTAATCAACTCCTGTAATTTTGTAATTTTTTCCTTTGTCCTTACTACAGTCCTTTGAAGTGAATAGGTTTTTTCCTAATTTCATTAATTTTACTTTATTTTTGTGGGAGACACTCCAATCAATTCTTTTAAGCCAAGCGTTTTTCTTCTTTCTCTACACATCAATATATTTATGAAGGATTTACATTCTGTACAACACATGATTTTAGAAGACTTTTCAATTATCAAACTACATTTTAGGTGTTAAAGTAAGCCTCTTTTCGAAACAGCACATAAAGCTTTGAAAAAATTTGAAAACTTGCTAGCTTCAGGACCACCATAACATAGATTTGTAGCTTCAAACTTTTTAAGATTCTCTATAAATGTTTTAATGTCTTTTACCACCTCAATACCAGGTTCTATAATTTTAAGTAATTTCCCATCAACAGCAAAAGTCGATACACCTTGTACATTTACTGCTTCAGATTTCTCAATTGTAGGTACTGACTTTATTCTTGAAAATAAAGCACAGATACTTATTTTGTTCAGATATAGGTAATTTTGTCCATGGGCTGAATAATTGGAAGTCACTAATTCATGGTACAAATTTTCTATAACATAAAATTAATAAATATTAATAACTAGAACTAATAAACGTAAAATCATAGCATGTGACATGAAAATTAATTATGCAAAAAAAATGTATTAATTATTTAGGACCTAAAATAATCAATATATTTTTGGCCTATATTTTTTTTGCATGATTAATTTTTATGTAAAAAAATGTGGACTTGAAATCAATAACGGGCTAAGTGCCAAAAAGTTGATATTGAATTATTCACAATATTTTTGAAACCGTAAGAAAATTGTAAAAATAAATGTCAATAAAAATATAAGACCCTTTAATGACTTATGCTTAAAACTACTCATGCAAAATATAAGTTATATTTCGCTCCTTAAAAAAAAAAAAAAAATCTTATACTAAAAAAATGATAAAACGTGTTAAGTCACAACAGTATAAATCGGTAAAAACGTTCCGAGTGCCAAAGATATTTTTTGATTTTTTTTACAAATTTAATAAATCTGTATTACAGATATTTTGGTAATATTAGACTTAAATTTTTACAAATAATAAAAGCGTAGAGAAAAAATAGCTTTATTTACTTAATTAATTTTTCGAAAAATTCTCTATTTTCTTCTTTAAGAAATGGTAGCATTTGCTGAAGATCTTTTTTTTTTCGACTGATATTTTATTTTCACATACCAAGGACGATAAATCTATTTCTTTTATTGTGTTAACTTTCACACCTTTCTTGATGACTGCACGCGCTCCAAGCTTCAAGTTCACTGAAGGTAGTCTTTGTTTGTACCACACCGAGCTTGTCTTTTGTTATTTTGAGCCAAGAACATTTTGAAATTTGAAGTTTTCCAGTATTTAAGTACATGTCTACTGCTTTTTTGAAATCATAGAAATTATTGGGTTCTAATAAAGTGACAATAAACGGGTTATTTGGTGCGGCGTGGACAATGAGTTGTACAAAGTCCATTGGAATTTCACACTTTTCAACCCTTTTGCGTTTTTCAATTAGAGCGAAATCTCTGTCACAGGATAGAAAGGAATGCCCAGACACTAGGTACTTATGATTAATTTCATCAAATTTATCTGCGAGTGTTAAATATATCCATAGAAATAATAGTATTTTGTTTTTATTTTGGCCCACACAGTTATCAGACCAAATAGTTAGTTTACGTTTCACTGTTGGATTAGAATTCAGTGCTTCTAAAACACATGAAGCGATTTCATTTCCTCCGCGGCCACTCATACCTTCGTGCCATAAGAACATGTGCCCTCTGTTACTGTCACCAAAATGCACACCTAAATTGTAACAGGATAACTGACGCAAGTAAAACATTTGACTATGCGTTAATGAAGGCAAAGATAAGACCTGTTCTAAATCCATTGAAAACATGTAAATATCACTGGTAGGGAGCTGAGATAAAGCCGTGCTCCATTATAAAATTTTTATCTGCATCAGTAAACTTGCTTCTATTCTGTGTATTACCACGTGCTTCACTATATACAGATTCTCCTTTTTTTTTTTTTAACACTAGAGTCTCAACTCTGCGTTTAGTAATCCCAAAAACTTCCATAAATAATTTTTTACAGACCTGTATGAGCCCGTTTCATCTGGCATAGAAAAACACACAGTAACTTGCCGTCTGCTGTCCTTCAGATTATCATACTTTCCGCGACGCTTTCTTTTCACCGGAGTAATAATCATCAAACCTATCAAATAAGAATTTTGTTTACAGTTGTCTTTTAAAGCATAAAAGTCATGAAATAGGAGTTTCTTTTGAGTATGTGGAATACTGCGACAGTGAAACTTACATTTACAACAATTGATCTCTTCTTTTGGTTCTGTTTTTCCTTCAACCAAAACATTTTTCTTGTTCACGTAAGGTTTTCCTTCACTTCTACGAATTTTTCTTTCATTACGCACTGACTGTTTTTTTGGCATTTTATTAGTAATAAATAGGTAATATTTTAAGTAAAATAAATATACGTGATAATATACAGGTAATGTACGTGTACCTATTCCGTTTGAAGATATATACTGATAACTGAAATAATTATTTTTATTATAGGATGAGTCATGTCGTCATGAGTAGAACTTTTACCTATTGATGACTGAAATAATAATACATTTTATTATAGGACGGGTCGTGTTATCGGCATGGGAAATATCAATGATCAAAAATATAAATTATATATTTAGTGGCACTTAGCACGTTATCTAATGGATGTTTTTACCTATAATATTATTAATCAAGGCACTTAGCCCGTTTCACATGTTATTGGGCTTGGCACTCGGAACATTTTTCTGAGGCTAATTCAAAAATCAACTTTTTGGCACATAGCCCGTTGTTGAATTCAAGTCCTCAAATACTTAAAAACTAATACTAAAATTAATGTAAATAGATATAGAAGTCAATCAGTATTATGTAATCTGTAAAATATTTTTAAACTATTTATAATTTATAATATATTTACATATTTATATGATTATAAATTTATATCTATGTATTCAGAATTAGACATAATTCTGTTCTTATATTTCTTTCTCTTTGTTTTTGCTGTAATATTTAATTATTGTTGTATATCAGATGTAAATAATATTAGTAAAATTAACTGAATCCCCATTATACCTCTCCACCTCCAACTCAAGCTTTGTTTATAGGAGGTTGATAAACCATAATAATATGTATATATTGTATGATTATAGAAAGTAATAAATGGATATTTTAAATGAAAAAGGAACTTAGATATATTATTTAACAGTAATTATAACTAATTATATAATTATAAATAATTTTGCACTAAATAAAATATCTGCTTTTATAAAATTAATTTTATGAATTTGTAAAAATATAATTTATTATTAATATTTATTCCCCTTGGTTGGTTTACCTTCGATGTTAGATAATTTTGTAGAAGTTTCACATCCAGAATTAACTTAATCATTAACATTTTTTGAAATTCGGATAGTAAAAAGTTTCCTGATGTTTTTTTTTTTTTTTTTTATAGATTATATATACATTTACAACATACTACAAATAGTATATTTAATCTTTGTTACATGTAGTTATCGGGTGTGTGACCACTAGTGCCATTAGTTCACTTAGTCGCCGACACGGCGTATGTATGGGTCGTACATCAGCGTGCTCCAACCTATGTAAATAACCGTGGGATGTATGTATAACATTATTGTATATACAATTTTTTATTTAATTATACTTAGAAATATATAGGTACAATTTTATAATAATGAAATTTTGAAAATTTTAATTTAATTATAATTAAAAATACATACATATATTATATATATTTCTAATTATAATTGAATCAACATTTTTAAAATTTTCAAAATTTCATTATTATAAAATTGTACCTATATATTTCTAATT
Source organism: Sipha maydis (assembly GCA_034509805.1). Classification (NCBI taxonomy): domain Eukaryota; kingdom Metazoa; phylum Arthropoda; class Insecta; order Hemiptera; family Aphididae; genus Sipha; species Sipha maydis. The sequence continues at coordinate 35,957 of JASXSY010000316.1, forward strand.
ATAATTAAATAAACAATTTCTTTATTTTAAAAATTCTCGATTAACCATGATTTTCATTAATCCGTGTGACCTCTTCCCCATCATTACCCTGAATAATTGAGGTTCCACTGTACCATATATTAGTACAACACTACATAAATTACCATTATGAAATAATATTAATTATGTGTATATATTCTTTATGTTTAAATTTAATAACATTGATTATGTTGAATTATATTAATTAAAAATATAACTTATTTACAGACTTCCTATAGTACAGAAGAACTCAATCAAGAGATGGCTAACTTAGAAGGTTTAATGAAAGATCTGAGCGCAATTACCGCTTCTGAATTTCAATGTTAGACATGATAATATATATTTTTAATTTATCGTAAATTTAATATAAGTAAAATAAACTTTAAGATAAATACTCCTTTTAAATTAATATTTAAGTTTTAAATTCATCACATTATCATAAAGACTGATCTCTAATGTATATAATGACCAAATAAGACCACCAGATCACATTTTTTAAGATCATAAAATATATGACTTTATTTATAAGCAAATTTTTTATTCCACTTTTTCTTTTTTATAAGTGACTATTTGATTTATTTTTACTAAAGAAGCAATAACATGTTCCCATTTATTATTAAGTAAGTCTCATTTCTATGGTTGTTGAGTATTTAATTCCAGTGTTAATTGTCAATTAATTATGTTGAATATGTTCGGTATTTATTATGAATATCAATAAGTGGCTTGTTTACTATTATATTTAATATATTTTAATCTGTATGTTTACTTAAATTGTATGCAATTTACCAATCGAGATTGAGTCAATTGACAAAATTAAGAAAAAATTATTTTGTTTTTCACGTATAAGCTCAAGATGTATAATTAACACACATCACTTAATAATGATTCTCAATTGCTAAATATTTTTTACTAAAACATTTCAGTTTAAATAACTCTATTATGTTTTACATTTCATATTTTGTAATTTTTATTAATTATTTTATGTTTTATTGCAATGACTTGGCATTAGTATGTTCACCATAAATATTGACTGATTGATTTCACAGTAATTTTCATTGTCTCTTAATAATTATAATATATTCATTAATATTAGTAGACAACTGAAAACAATATCATCAATTATGAAAACCAGTTACACATTATTAAGTATGTACATAGAAATGCTCTAATTTCTATTAATAATGACAAAACTTCATTTTTTCTTATTTTTATTTTTTTTTTTAAAGTACAAAACATTTATTAATAAGAATTATTACATGTATATAATTCATACATTGCCTAAAATGTGTGACTAATATTAAAGTAAACTCAAATTTAGGTAATTAATTTAATTGAGAAAAAAAAATTAATGTTTAATACTTGTTAAACTTAAATGTTTGCACAATTATATTTTTCATTTTAATGTGTTTTAAAAATTCAAATATCTGTTTTTGCAGTTTATATTAGTAATTTGTATGTTTCCCATTTTATATTTTTTTTCACTACTATTTTATATTAATACAGTTATATTAGGTCATGTTAAAGAATCAAGTATAGTTTAAAATGTGTACAACTTAAATAAGTATATATTTTTATTTTTATTTTGGTGTTAAATCAAAATTATATGTAAAAAATAGTGTACACTAGTCAAGAAGTGGTTTGACTGTCTCTAAGAATATTTTCATATGTATTAAATATTTTGCAAACTATTTTTCTATCTAATTGATATCTTAATATTTTCAAAGTTCCTCAGCCAAGGTTTTCATGACAACTTTGAAATAAATATATATGAAAATATTCTGACCACAGTTATAGTTGCCATTATTTCTTTATCAATTAAATATATCAAAATTTGAAAATTAAAAAAAAAAAATTAAATAAAATATTTATATTTATGGGTTAAATAATTAAATTAATCAACATTTTATTTATTGTAAAGTTATTCTCCTCTTTAGATTTAATCATTATACTGCCACCAAAATGAAACTACTGCAATAATATATCTAAATCGATTACATTGTAAATCATAACATGTGTAAAATAATGAACTCCAAATATTTGTATATAATTGTATTGATTGTTGCTAACATTATTCATAAATGTATTATCGGAGTTTACCTTCTGATAATAATTTAGCAAAAACAAAAATTAATATAAAATATTTGTGAAAGTTATTTTGTGCAAACTTTTTAAGAGAATTTATTATTACGTATAATTTAATAATCTTTGATATTGTTATCAAATTGTATTTAAAAAAAAATTACTTATATAACAACATGTAACAGTGATATTTGCTTTATAATATAATATGTATAATTTATTTTTATAATTTACTGTTTAATATTTTATTTTATATTTTTATATTTTTCATTTGTTTAAAATAACACAAATCCGTATTTTTAGTTTTTATACTTAATGAATGTAAAATGTGATTATTTATTAAAATGTAATATTATTTATAATATCTTAATTAATCCATACTATTTATACTCTTCAATAAATATTAACATAACTTCACTTATTTTCTACTAGTTATCTACTAAATTTAAACTTGAAAGTACCTTAAATGTGTAAAAAGTATAAATGATTACATGCAACTTTCTATAGATACATTTTTTATAATTATGTATAAAATACAAATATGCTTTTGTGTTTCAACTATATAATTCATGATATGAATTTCACAAAAATGTTATACACAACATCACAAAACTGTTATACAGTCTTAAAAGCTTATCTGTATTATTTTTATTATTTTTTATATGCCTTAGAATTAATAACTAATCCTATGATTTAGATCTCTGTCGAATATTGTATTTTTTTTTTTTCATTTCTTAATAAGTACTTTGTCTTTAAAATATTAATGGAAAATTGTAGTTCCTTTCATTATTTTTCTTTCATTTTGTATTTAAATACCTACATAAAACTTGTAAATTTTTTTTTTGTATTTTTCATACGTCGTTTAAAATATATATTTTAAACTTAGAATGTTACTTGTTGATAATTTTATGTGCCTAGACTACTTATTACTACTTTATAGTTCTTATTATCTTTCAATCATAGTATTTTAATTTTTAATAGTTTAATAGTTATGTAATTGTAAAGGTCAATGTAACTGTTGCATATGTTATACAGTTAAGTACCAATAATCAATACTACAGTAAATCGATATTGCCATTGATGAGATTTAAAATTCAAAAGAACACGAATGGTTTCATACAGCAGTTCTCAACTTTTTTATCACTTGTATATCACTTCCACATTTTGAAAAATTTTCATGTACTACTTGACTTAATAACATTTTTTTTGTCATTTAAGTAAAATTATTGATAATTATCAACAAATAAAATTACATTTTTTTATTTATATGAAGCGTTTTTATAAATAATTTTATTATTAACGGACGATAATACTGGGCTCGATGTTTATAACTTTAAGTCTTAAATTGTCTTCTACGTACATTTTGTTCCTATGCCTTAAATATTTATTAAATCAGCTCTTATCAAATATACTAAATAATATTGAATGGTAATAATAAAAATAAAACTATTCTTTATAAAAAAAATATCTCTGCGTACCACAGGTTGAAAACTACTGGCGTAACGTATCAACTCATATATTTTATAACCTATATTAACAAAGTATTATTAAATCATTAGGTTAAAAAAACACACAGAATAACAAAATAAAATGAAAAAAAAGAACCGGATGGGCCTCGCTCTGCTGTACACTTAGGGGTGAAGAACGACTCTTCATAGGATAGGTCATTATAATGGATTTGTTAAATTTGAATTCAATGATAAGTATCATTGTATACAAAAAACGATTCTGAACGGAGATGATATGTTTGTCTAGAATATAATACAATGTTATTTATAAATATTGTATATTTTATTTTTAAACGAAAAATTTAGAAAAACCGAAAATTTAAATTGTCTATAAATAAGTCAAAATATGTCAAAATACTTTGAAATTTTAACCATATATAGAAAACGTCAATATAAAGATTTAATGATAATTTCAAGTTGTTGCGGTTTTTCGTTTTTGAGTTAGGGCATTTTAAAAAAACCGATATCATTTGTCAGTCTAGAATATTATACATTATATTATATTTTACATGTAATTTTATGTCAATATTCGCTGTTCAAACGCTTATAAAAAAAAATTGTGATAGAAATCGAATATTTTAAATGCCTATAAGTAGCTTCAAAATCAATATAATATTTTGAAAAAAATATTACATAAAAGAAATACCAATCTTAACAGCTGGTAGAAATTTCAAAAATCTGCGACTTATACTTTTTGAATTATAACAAATATTAAAAATCGTTCGAGAATAAATCGTTATTTTATGCAATTTCGTAAATATTTAAATTTCAAATAGTCGTACAATTTTTTCCTCTAAGTCCGGAAGAAATTTTTTTAAAGATTTTTGAAGAGTAGCTTATAGATAACCTAGTGTTAAAATTTTGAGCCTTAAGTATGAACAGAAAAAATTTTATGAATTTTTATCTACAAAATAACTTGCAAATTTTCGCAATTTTTACATATTTCGTATAAATTGGAACTTAGAGCACTTATAAAAAAAATTGTGACTTACGATTTTAGATTTTTTTTTATCAGTTAAGGAACAACTTATAAGAAACCTTATAAAAAAAAAATTAAAAAAATTGAAAATTTCAATTGTCTATAAATAGCTTAATAAAAGTCAAAATACTTTAAAAATTTAACGGTGTATAGAGAACGCTAATCTTAACATTTAGTGAAAATTTCAAGTATTTACATCGATTAGTTTTTGAGTTATAGTAAAATAAAAAATTTGATTTTGTCGAAAACTGGTTTTGCGTAAAAACTCCCGTTTTTCCCTTATTTTTTTAGGGTTTTCCCCGTCGCATTTAAAAAATATTGAACATTTTTTACTTTTGACCCCCCAAAGTACCAACTAGATTCACTTTCCTTTCAGAAAAGTTGCTACATAAGCAAATCGAAGCATTTTTACTGCCAAAAAAGGTGTCGTCAGACACAAAAATAAAAAATAAAAATAAAAAAAAAAAACACACATCATTATAAAACCAATAGATTCCATCACTCCGTTCAGAATCTAATACAAACAACAATATTTGTTCTTACATAGATAAAATTTAATTTTGTAAAAAAAAAAACTACCTTATAATAATTTAATGTTACAAATGAGTTAAGTATAGAGCTAAAAACTGAATAAAAATATCCATTTGATAATGCTGGTGTATATAAAATGTAATACAGTTGTAATAAATTTTATATTGTTAAAACTAATTGAGGTCTTAAAACTATGTACATAAAACACACATATGTAAAATTAAAACAAGCCTTGTACAAAATAAATGTTAAGTATTAACTTACTACACTTAATGTACATGTCTGTTAATTTCAAACATTTCTTTCAATTTTCTTGGAGTTCTTTTTATTGTTTTGCTAAACGGTATGCAAAACCAGACAGTTTTGATCTTTTTGTTTTTTCCATATTTTCTATATAAAAATTTCAAACGTTTAATACTTGATATTTTTAACAATTATAATATACAAGTATAATATCATTATTCTAACCGTTAATATTTTAGAACCATTACCACTTTGCCAGTATCTGATCACACAATTATAAAATACAAATGAGAACTGATTGTATTTTGTTTGTTTCATTATAATATTTGTTCCATATTTATTGCGATAAGCCGAAAAGCAAATGTTTAAAAATAGGTATCTAATTTACGTGGTTCGTCCCGTATAATACAATTTCATAATAATTGTGACGTTGTCGTCGACCGCGGCAGGTGTATATTATTTTTGTTATAACAGGTTTAAGCCGATTAAGGTTTTACATCGTGCTCGTTGCGACGATGAATAAAACGATTATATAATAAGCATTACAATTATAATTATAATAATGTTTCTAATCACAATTTATTTATTGGGTAAACCGCTAAATTATAATATTTTTTTTTTACATAGTGCTAAGACGTTAAATAAAAATAAAATTAAAATCCTAAATGTTAAAAGCTCTACGGATTTCATCTTGTAAAAATGTACACCACTGCATATTGGAAGGGGGCGCACCGAGAAAGTCCCGATGGGCCTATCCGCCACTAATTTCCATTAAAAATAAATCTTCTTGAGTATAAATATAGAAATATTGATGTCGACTTGATAAATTTAGTGCTTTAGTAAAAAATATAAACTTAATTTTCAACAGCGGTTCTCAATCACGTACCCCTCTTGACCTCTCACCATTATTTCACCATAGGCGCAATTTGGGGGTGCTTAGCACCCACAAATATTATATTAGCACCTTAAAAATTTTTTAGTAGTATCATCGAATTTTTATTGGTTATATCTTAATTATTTAGTCATAGGTATTGATATTTTGTCATAGGCTTAGGATAAATTTATTTTTAAGACTTCACTTTCATAATAATAATATATTAAGTATAGAAATGTATTATGATTAATAAATTATTATGTATTTAAAACATAAGAAGATTTTATAGAAGGCTGAACAATAAACGATAACAATTGAAGGGCTCACTGCAACAACAAGGCAAGTCCAACTTTGAAAATATTTCAGGATAAGGAAAAATAGTTTTAGCACATATGACATTAAAATAAATAATGTGCTTTGACAAAATTCTATATGTTGAGTAGTACACAAATATATTTGTCACATTATTTTTTTTTAATATTTGACTTTTCTAGTCCATATATATTCTTGAAGTTTGAAATACATGGACTTACCTGACTTTTTGCTCATAATATGCGAATACATTTTCATATATTTACTGTTTTTTAAGTAAAAACCACTATAATCTAAAAAATTTCATTGACCACTGACAGAAAGTATAATATTGAATGTCAACATGAGTTTTGATATATATTTTTTCATCACAAGTCTTCTTCTTCTTCTTCTACTTCGCCTTCCTCCCAACTATTTGGGGTCGGCCACCCTTGTCCTACACCTCCACTTTACTCGGTCAATCACATCTCCTCTGCACACACCGACAGCCCTCATGTCATTCTCCAAAGTCTCCAAACATCTCTTTTTTGGTCTTCCTCTTCCTCTTTTCCCTTCAACGTCCATCTTCATAACCACTCTTACTGCATTCGTTTCCTCTCGCCTCATCACATGCCCAAACCATCACAGCCTATTTTCTCTCATCTTGTCCACAATTGGCGCTACACCAACACTACCTCTCATGTATTCATTCCTTATTCTATCTTCTCTTGTCACTCCACTCAACCATCTAAGCATTCTCATTTCCGCGACACTCATACTTTGTTCTATTCTCCTGTTAACCGCCCAACACTCTGAACCATACAGCATAGTTGGTCTCACTACACTTTTATAAAATTTACCTTTCAGCCTAATAGGAATTCTCTTATCGCATAACACGCCCGATGCTTCTCTCCATTTCATCCACCCGCACTTAATCCTATGTTTTACATCAATGTCAAAGCCCCCATCCTTTTGAAGAAAAGATCCTAAATATTTAAAGCTCTCAACTTCACCTATCACATCACCATCTATTGTCAGTTGTCTCCTCATTCTTTCAACTTCTTGGTCTCTTTGTCCAAAATCATACTCAATATACTCAGTTTTATTTCTACTAATTCTCAATCCCTTTTCTTCGAGGGCTAACCTCCACTCATTTAACCTATTATTGACAACTTCTAGGTTTTCTCCTATCAGAACTATATCATCCGCAAACATCATACACCATGGTATCTCACCCTGTATCTCCTTTGAAACCTCATCCATTACCACTGAGAACAGGTAGGGGCTTAGAGCTGACCCCTGGTGCACACCTACTCCTATACTGAAACCTTCTGATACTCCACACCGACTCTTGACACTAGTACTCGACCCTTCATACATATCCTGGATCAAATTAACATACATTTTTGGGACATTTTTCCTCATTAATGCCCACCTTAAAACTTCCCTTGGCACCCTGTCATACGCCTTTTCTAAATCTATAAACACCATGCATAGTTTTTTATTCTTTTCTCTGTACTTCTCTACTGATTGCCTAACACAAAATAATGGCTCCATTGTCAATTTTCCTGGCATAAAACCAAACTGGTTTTCTGATATCGACGCCTCACTTCTTATCCTCTTCTTTATAATCTTTTCCCAGATCTTCATACTACGACTCATGAGCTTTATTCCTCTATAGTTCCCACATTCTTGTATGTCTCCTTTTCCTTTAAATATTGGTACAATAAAACTCTTTCTACAATCTTCCGGCATCTTTCCCTCTATCAGTATCTTATTAAAAAGATTTTTCAACCACCCAATGCTTACATCTCCTAACATTTTCCACACCTCTACAGGTACTCCATCTGGTCCTACCGCTTTTTTCTTTTTCATCGCCTTCACCGCATCTCTCACTTCCTCCTCGCCCACTAGACCAATCAATCCTTCATTCCATGACATACTCTCTAGAACTTCTTTTGGATATTCCTCGTTCAGTAATTTCTCAAAATATTCTTTCCATCTTTTTTTCACATCCTCATCATTTGTTAAAACTCTCTTATCCTCATTTTTTATACACCAGACATCTTGGAAATCCTTGGATCGCTTTTCTCTCACCTTCGCCAGTCTATAAATTTCTTTTTCTCCTTCCTGTGTTCCTAGCCGCTCATATAACTCATCATACCTATTAAGCTTTGCTTTGCTTACAGCACATTTCACTATTTTACATACATTTTTATACTCTATCCAATCTTCCCTCTTCCTACTTTTCTGCCATACCTTAAATTGCTTTTTCTTACTCGCTACTACTTTCTGAATCTCCTCATCCCACCACCACGTTTCCTTGTCTTCTGGTAAACTACTTTTGGTTTCACCAACAACCTCTTTTGCTATGTTCTTAACACAAGTGACCATCCTTCTCCAAACCTCATTTATATCTCCCTCAACATTCCACACAGATTTTTCTTTTAATTTCTTTATAAACTCCTTCTCTTTGTTTCCTATTAATTTCCACCACCTAATTCTGATCTCCATCCCTGTATTTCTTCTTTTGTTCATCTTCTTTCCACTACACCATACTTCCATTATCATCAACCTATGTTGTGTTATTACACTCTCTCCAGGAATTACTTTACAATCCTTTACTCTTTTTATATTGTCTCTCCTCCACATAAAATAATCAATCTGCGACCTATTTCTTCCACTCTTGTATGTTATATAATGCTCTTCTCTTTTCCTAAAATATGTATTGATTACTGCAAGCTCATACGATTCTGCAAAATCCAAAACTTTTTCTCCAGCCTCATTCCTCTCGCCAAAACCATACCCTCCATGCACTCTTTCATACCCTACCCTCTCACTCCCTACGTGACCATTCATATCACCACCAATCACAGCATCCTCATTTCCTGGTATTCCTTGCATCACCTCATCCATCTCTCGCCAAAACTCTTCCTTTTCACTTTCTTCATATCCTACATGCGGTGCATACGCACTTATTACGTTTAATACTTTCTCCTCGAATACCAATTTTACCGTAATAATTCTATCACTTTTCCTTCCTACGTCGACTACCTTAATTTTCATCTCATCATCATTTTATTTTATCATTATTTTTTCATCACAAGTAAATAAAAAAAAAATTTTGATTTTTTGTCAATACATTTTTTTTTAATATAAAAGAAACAATATAATAATCAAACAATAGCAACAAAATAAAAATGAATCCTTTTTAGAACAGTTTAACACTGAACGTTAAAAAACAGTTTTGATAAATTAAATAACAATACATTTTAATAAAAGAAAAAGTATAAAATAAAAAATTTACTTAGCATTAAACAAAAAATAAAAATAAATAAATTCTTTTTAAAAACAAATCTAATATAATAGTTAATATATTTATATATACTTATATATATATATATATATATATATATTTAATAACAATATCTTAATAATAATAGTTCATTCAGTCTTAAATTTACATTTCATAATCTGAATCACAGTCTCTGTTGTTCGATGTGGCTTCTTCAGCAGTCAAGTTCATATAGAACCACTGGCACTCATTGAGCACATATTTACATATTAATAACAATAAATTAACAAATAAATAACGAAACAAAAACAAAATTTGTTATCAAGCAGAAAATATCTGATATAACAATAAAACAGGATGACCAACATATTAGCAGCAAAAACAAGGCAAGTCCGGACTTGCATTGGTCTTGACCATAAATTACTAAACAAGGTAAGTCCATTTGCACTGTATCTCCGTAAATAATGATTGGACATACCTTGTTCTTGAATAGCATTGACTGTAATCAAACGATGCATTCAAATCAATCAAAAAGTGATTTTCGAAAAAAAGTGGACTTGCCCTGTTGTTGCAGTGAGCCCTTCAATTAGTATAATCATTCGTTGATCACTCGATGTATATTTCATCATAATATTTAAGTTGAACATAAATATTAATATATATATGTATATAATTGCATAATATAAATATTGTATATAATACATTCAGTTTGGAATCAACCCATAAACGACGACGGTTAATTAAATATGTAATTATACCATCACGATGATATACATTTTTATTTTGATGTTTAATTAAACATAAATTTTTATATTATTAAATGAAATGTTCAATTAAAATATTATGTTTCACTGACATGTCGCCGTGCAATGACGTCTACCGTCCGACAGATTTATCACCTGGTTTTGCACGGCAATCGCGAAAAAAAAAGTAATTAACTTAAATTAATATGTTATACATTTATATGCGATTATTAATCTAATAGAGTTATTACAAGAGACAAGAGTAATCGTCCATTAACTTTTAACTCAATTAACTATTTTTCAACTATGTTTTAAATTAATTGAAATTATAAATAACTGCAAGCTCATTACTTGGAAAACCATTATATCCGTGATGGACAGTAATAATAATAATAATAATAATACAATATTTACCGTGCAAAATGAATGTACTTTATACTCGCACGGTATAACGTCATATTTTATTTTATATATTATTCGGTAGTATCGAAAAGCTTGTATCACACACGCTGATATCGGTGTCCGAATCGGATGTATTTTTCACATCAGTCGATTACCTAAACTATTTAGTAAAATAGTATTTCTAAACTGTCAGTTTACAGTAATGTATTATGAAATTTGTATTACCTTATGTACTATGTGTGTAATTACTCATTAACTATCCACGCATTGTACTAGTATTACTTTGAAGTCACGTTATGTGCAATAAGTTTTTATTTTGGTAATATTTTATTAATTTTTTAATATGAACAAAAAAAATAGCTTTATTAGCTTTTTTCCGTCAAAATCGTAAAAAACACAAACAAAAAGTAGCCAGAAAGTTTTAGTTATATTTTTTAGTTGCGGTGAGATATGTAGAAAGAGCATTTTATACTTTGTATACAAAATATTAATTACGATAATATAACATAAAACGAATTAATAGAACAACGTTCAACTTAGTGATATAAGTTCGATGATGACTAAAGAGATCGAATTAAAAAAAAAAAAAGATTGAAGAGAAATATTTTAATTTCTAGAAAATAATTTTTAAGAAATTAGTACTTAATGAAGTTCAACATAAAATTGGTAAGTTTATAGTTAATTTATCAGTTTATTACAATACCTAAAAACGCACAGTTAAAGTAACATTCAATAGTAGTAACTATGTATAGTACCAGTCAAACATTATTATCAAGTATTATTACAAAAATTCAAATTATATATAAAAATAAAACATTACAATAGTTGGTACATATTACATGTCAAAATAATAGTTTAATTAATATAAAAAAAAAAAAAAAAAAAAATGAACATTATCGATATTTGAAAAATACGTAATTAAATTGTTGACATTTTGTATAGTAGAGAACCAGAAGGGCATTTAAAATAGTTTGCAAATTAATCTCTAATTTCATTAGCCGTTCGTCCACCTCTATTTGTAGGAATATGTTGAATAATTTTAAGTCCATTTGAACTAATATAAAAATTTCCATTTTGCTCCCAATTTATTACATCTTTCTTGCGAACTAGGTACATTGTATAAAATTGAACACGCTTTAGCAATATCTTTGGCGAATAGTTATGAAACATTTAAGGATCTATGTAAAATCTGCCATTTGTTTGAAATGATTCCAGAAATATATTTTACGCACGTGTTAAACGATAATTAAAAACATGTTTAGGTATATTTAATTGATGCCCTCTAGATGGTATTAACAAATTATTAGAAAGTTTAAATTCTACATCGCCAACTAACACAAGGTAAATTTTCATTTAAAAATTAATTTAATGGATCTGATGTTGGAATATTTAATTTTTGTTCGTTTAAAAATATCCAAAAAACAGTTTCTTTAAAAACAGACGAATCACAATCATTACAAAATGAACCTATGTCTACATAAATAAATTGGTAGTTAGAATTTACTACAGTTATAAGAACGATAGAAAAATAATTTTTATAATTTAGATTCATAGATCCAATTTTTGAAAAAGTTTCAACATATAAGTGTAAATATATAAGTATTTACCATTTACTGCTCTAAGATAATGAGGAAAATGTACTTTGTTTCAAATTCATTTGCTATTTATTTTTGTTCATTTTTACATGGCTTTGGTAAATATTCTTCTTTAAGTATCAACCATAATTGACAAACATCTTTTACAACTTTTCGTATTGTTGAAATACCTAGTCAATTGTAATAATGCAGTTTTGTAAATGTATAACCAGTAGCTAAATATATGCAACAAATATAAATTATTAAAGAGTAATATTTATATTTTAAGGTGAATTAATTATTTAAAAATTGGAAAATATAATTTAATAATTATTAAACACTAATATTGGTTTTTTTTAAATGAATTAACTATTCAAAAATTAAGAAATATAAAATTAAATTGCGCCGTGTCAGTCGCTTGTTTTTAGACGCGTGCATAGGAATCACACTTTAAGAACTCTTTTAACATTTTTTTTTTAAAATAACCATGGTATAAAAAATGTTACAAAATCGTAAATAATTACGTTTTTACAAATCGTCAATGTTTTGAGATTACGTTGTAGTGGATATGAAATTAGATATCAGGACATAACATACACTTTAATATTATTTATTTCTTTATAAGAGCCCATTAGGTATAATCATAACAATTACGTTAGTGTCCATTAGTAATTTATCATATAATACAAAAAGTAATCATACCAAACCAAACCATAGTACTAAATTTGTTATAAAAGCCGTGTCAATCCGTATGACTGATTACAGATAAATTAATTTAACAACGTAATAACTAAAAACACTTTTCTAAAATAATATAGAACTTTTAATTTTGTTGGAATTCAATGAATCATAATTAATCATTATTAAAGTGCTGTTAACAATTTATAAATTGGTGTTTATTGTAAACTTAGTAATTAATAGCAGTGGCGTATCCAGGATTTTTTTTTTTGAGGGGGGGGTGGTTAAAAAAATATAACATTAAATTGTGTTGAATTTTATTATATTTATTTTTTATAATTTTATATTATTTTATATATTTTATTTTTTTTTAAAAAAAAAAAAAAAACTATAAATGTATATTCAATTTCCGTTTTGATTTTTTAGCAAGTTCATCTATAACATCATTAATATCCACGTTAATATCGCGATGAATATTTAGTAAGGCTAAACCATTTAAACGTATTTGTCCAGAAGAATTTCTCAAATAAGTTTTCAAACGACGGAGTGTTGAAAACGATCGTTCTCCTGTGGCAGTAGACACTGGAAGTGTTATGAATATTTGAAGAAGTTTAGATATTATTGGAAAATCTTCTGGACTGGTTTCAAAGTATACTTCAATAGCATTTTTTTTCTTAAACTCGGAAGATGTTAAAATTGAATATTTAGTATACCATAAAACTAATTCTCCATTTAATATATTATCGTTTAAATATGAATCCGTACATTCATCAATTATATCTTGATATATTTTTATTAATTGTTTGAATTTATCTTTAATCTTTTCAGATATTTTCATTTCTATCTTAGGTAAAATACAATCAAAATTATTCAAAACAATCTTGTGTGATATAAATCTGTCGTTCAATTGGTCTAGAAAATTATCAATAAAAGGTATAAACACTGAGACTCTCAAAAAATATTCTAGATTATCTGATTTACATTGACGTGGCAAACTAACAGTAATATCAAATTTTTCACATAATGTTATCACAGATAAAAATAATTGTTGAAACTCTATATCACAATTTTCTCTAACATCCTGAATATTATTTTGAACATTAGATGCAGCTTCTAGTGCAGTTTTTAAATCAAGATTTTCTGTTTGAAGGTATCGACTAAGAGGAAAACTAATGGAAAGTATTTTCACTAAAATAGATAAAGTTGTTTGAAATTTTAACTGTCTTATCGCAGTAACAAGTTGACTTGCAGAACTAGCAGTGATAGAATCTGTTTAAAGTGTAATTTTATCTAGTGCATGTAAGACGGCTGGTTGAAGTTCTTTCAAATAATATAACTGCATCATGGCTATCGACCCATCGAGTTGCACATAGATTTTTTTGTTTAAGTATGTGGAAATACCTCTTCTATTGACAATTGCAAAATAGTTTGCCTCTTTGGATAACCGAAAAAAGTACTTACACTTTGTATAGTACCCATACAATTTCTTATCTCTGGGATTTTGCAGCTAAAAGCTATAGCTAAATTTAAACAATGCGCACTGCAATGTAAATAAAAGGCACTAGGATGTTTATCGAGAATACATTTTTGTACACCATTATATCTGCCACTCATTGCCTGCCGCTCCGTCGTACCCTTGCCAGTTAAATATTTAGTATTTAGTCCGAAGTCAGTCATACTTTTCAATATAACATCAGATAAACCTTTTCCTGATATATCTTGAATTTCGATAAATTGTAAAAAGTCCTCCCTCATTTTTTTTGCGTTTAAGTCGGCATAGCGAACACATAATGTCATTTGTTCTTTGTTAGAAATATCTGTTGTTTCATCAGCCAAAATGGTGGACGATTTAGATTTATTAACATTAGCAACCAAATGTTCTAGAATTAATTATTGCAGACTGATATTATTTCGTTTTGAATCAACGGACTTAGATAAGTGGCATTTTTTTTTGGTAGTTTCTAAATGATTTTAAGAACATTATCACCAGAATCGATTCGAAATTTAATTAGCTCTCTGAATTTCCCTGATTTTCTGTACTACCACTTTCATTTGATCAATAACTCCCGAATTTCTATGTCCTCTTAACGAAATTCCTTGATTTTCGCAAAATAAAATAGTTTTAATAATTGGACGGAGACGATTTTTGTTATCATTAATTTCTTTTTTTAAAGCTTCATTTATCTGTTTATCAATTGGTTCAACTTTTTTATTTCTAATTGCTAAAAAACTATCAAATTTAATTTGACTAAGTTTGTGATAATGATTATTTTGGTGGTCCTTAAATAAATCTTTGGCTTTTTTCCAATTATTATATTTTTCAGTAACTAATTTCCCCAGATTTTGATGTCCACCCTTTCCTAATCCATCTGATGGTGGGAACAAAATATACGTCAAACAAAAAGCACAATCTTGTATTTTTGAGTAACGAAGCCACAGAACTCATACGTCCAATTTATTTGAAATCTCAAATTCCTAGTGCCACTTTTGGGAAATTTATAATTTGGATCAGTACCCACATATTTTTAAAATATCTATTTTTCTTCAACTGACAACAGAAATTGTATAAACAACAATAATTCGCACCAGAAGTGTAACCTTTCATATAAATCTATAATCCTTATAAAACATAAATAATAATAATTTTACCTGTTTTTCTATGTAATAAGAAATATCTTTTTGTGCTTCAAAAGTAGAAACTACATTTTTTGAATTATCCAATAAATCGAAAGCTGGAATTTGGGATGATGTCGACGGTAAGGAAAGTTTATTATATTGAACAACGTCATCGTCAAGTTTTTGTTTTTTTATAGGTTGTGATGAAGGTTGTGAGGCAGTCGAGCTGAAGTAACTCAAAATGTTTTTCTTTGATGCTTTGCACATTTTATTTGCGGACTTACGGTAATAAATAAATTTAATAAATTACAAAACGCTAATAAAAATCGAAAACACAACAGTCGTTCCGCGATCAATGTAATCACTACAGAGTAGTAGAGTACAGACTGTCTGCATAAACATCACAGTACAGGCAATGCTATTATGAAAAACGCTATCGAAGTATTCGAAAATGCACTAAATGTAAAAATACATTGGGGATTATAGTTTGTTAAGATAACGATATCGCAATCGTAAAAGCCGCTAATCGTTTTTATTATTAAATTATCTGTATTCTGTGTTATACTATCATGTAATTAGGGTTAGCAGGAGTAATGTAATGGTAATTGCTGGTTAGTTTTATATGTCGTATACGTAATGGGACCGCTGGCCGGTGGGTGTCGCGTGATATGTCGATCGATTATTAAATTAATTAAACATTGAATCATTTTCGGGGGGGGGGGGGTTTACAACCCCATAACCCCCCCCCTGTATACGCCACTAATTAATAGTATACTAAAAAAATATATTTTTTTTACAACGTTACACTTAAATGTTATATAATTCAGTAGTTAATCTCAAGTAATACAATAGTTATACTAATTTAACGTTTGATTTTGCAAAACGCAAAATATATGCCTCTGTATTTATTATTTTCTTATTTTTATTATTTTATTATATCCTCAATAAACCCCAAATCGTGTCATGTCTGCCATGATGATTCCAATCTGCTAGCTGTATAAAAAATATCAGTTTTATCTGAATATAATATTAGTTATAGTTCAGATTATCTTACCTAATATTGAAAGATAAGAGTAGTATTAGAAGAAAAAATAATACATTCACCTTGCAGTTAATACACAAAAACCATTAATCTTACTGATCATGTTTTATATTTTTTTTATACAAGTAAATACTTCGAATAATAACAATTGTAATTACAGTTGTTACAATTAGTTGTTAATGCAGCTTTTAGTTTTAGTAATCTTCCCGTGGCGTGAGCTGCTATCGGGCGCGTCCCAGGTTGCGGATAGGGGAACGCCCTGCAGACATGCAGGGTAGCCGCGAAATAAGCATACCCTTCGGGATTGGACGAATAAGCGGTCGCGGACAAGCTCACCACCGGGGGGAGTGATCTACCCCCGGTGTCCCGGAGGATCAGGACTACCGACAGGCAAGACAGACGACGCGAGGCTGGCGTCGTCAGCGGCGGCTAAGCCATCACTGAAACCCATGATGAACACGACAAACAAGACAAACGTTACTGCTACAAGGGAGTCGGATGCCCTAGAGCCGGCGGTCGGGGGACGGTGCACGCCCCGGGTGTCGTCATCACCCCCATGCACCAAAATCTCGGAAGTGGCGAGCCAGGCTTCCGGAGCCAGCCAAGGGGCTGGTAACGCAACTGGTGGGAAGAGTGCGAAGCAGGCTCTTCCCGGTGGCAGACAGGCCATCGACATTACTGCAAGGCCCACAACGACTTTATCGATCACGGCATCTCGGAACGGCGACTCGCGTTTAGCGGACATGCTACTGGAATCCTCTAGGTTGAAGAGGAAGTCCTCAGCGACCATGATTCCGGCCGAGGAAGATGACGAGTACTTCACAAAGGCGCTGGAAGGGCTTGTAAGCAAGTGTAAGCTCGCTGTTATGGAGTGCGACATTGCAGCGGCATCGAGCATACATGATAATCCTCTTCAGGATATGTTGAGGGGCATACTCTCATCCCTCGTGTCCCTGGCAGCCAGAAGAGCTCCACGGTCGCCTAACAGAAAGAAAGCGAAGGATGTAGTTCCGAACGGGGAAGAGGAAAATGGAAAAAGCATGGAAGTCGTCACCATGGAGGATTCGGCCACGCAAACCGAATCCTTGATGACAACCTCCTCATCCGAAACGACGCCAACACGAACAGACCATGGCCCTCCAGCAGGATCTGGAAATAAAAGAAAAAGAGCCGGGAAGAAGAGGGCAAAAACAACGGACTCGACCACCGAAGTAGTTGAAATCAGGGACTCCCCACCGTTACCCGAAGCCGCTCCCTCAACACCTGGTCGGGGTCCAACGACTTGGTCACAGGTCGTCAGCCGCAAGACCACTCGCCAGCGTCCCAAACCAACCGAGCACCCACCGCCGGATCTTCAATCACAGGTGAAGCTTCCGCGCCCTCGCGCTCCAGCTGTCCTCGTCAAGGTTAAGGAGGGCAAGACTTACATGGACGTAGTTCAGGCGGTTAAAACAAAGTGCCCTGATACCGGTGGTGCTAAGATTACGGCCATGAGAAGGACCCGCGCCGGTGACCTTCTCATAGAATTCGGTCGAGGAAAAGCGGCAAACTTGGCTGCCGACAGAATCCGGACAATGATCACCGACAACTCGGACGAAGATGCCGGATCGGTTGTCAGACTCTCACCAACGGCGCTCATCGAGGTAGTCGACATCGACGCCGCAGCAACAAAAGAGGAAGTCTTAACCGCCATCCAGTCGGAAGTTAAGGTGCAGCCGATGACCTGGTAGCGTCAATGAACCGGAAGGACATCCGTCTCACCGGTCTATGGCACACTAAGCGGGGACAACAGGTAGCTACCGTTATAGTTCCGCGGGACTTGGCGGCCTCCCTCAGGACAGTTAAGATCGGTTGGATCAGCTGCAGAGTCCGCCTGAGAGCAGCCGACCCTCCGAGGTGTCACCGATGCCATGGCTTTGGGCACAGCTCGTCAGCCTGCAATGGACCAGATCTGGCACAGGCATGTAGGAGATGCGGGGAAGATGGACATCAGGAGAAAACCTGCCCCAACGGAGCCGACCGATGCGTCGCGTGCGACAGAGCCGGTCTCCCGAGAACGGCACACCGACCTGGTTCCGCTGCATGTGGAGCCAGGAAAGAAATACTAATGGTGTGGAAGCAAGTTTCAAGATGATTATCCGCTGCTTGCAGATCAACCTACAAAGGAGTGCTACGGCGCAGAACCTGCTGCAACAGACGTCGGCCGCGAGGGGTGCCCAAGCGCTAATCGTGTCCGAACCAAATTGGATCCCGTCCAACGACGACAGGTGGGTCAGTAGCGACGACGGTACTTGTTCTGTAGGCCTGATTGCAGCGGATCTAGTCTCCGAGGCAAAAGGCTCAGGACGCGGCTTCGCCTGGATTCAGGTACGGGGCCTGAGAATATCCAGCTGTTATAACTCCCGGAACGACTCGGAGGAAAATTTCGTCACATTCCTAGAGGACATCCACCAGTCTGTACGGGACTGTGACGCACAAATCCACATGTTGATCGGTGGGGATTTCAATGCGTGGTCGCAAGAGTGGGGCTCTGACCGCAACGACAGGAGAGGCGATCAGCTTGCAGACCTCGCGGCGAGCCTTAACCTCTGCATTGAAAACACCGGCTCCACAGCCACCTACCGACGGATCAATGCAGAATCCATAATCGATGTTACTTTCTCCCGGCTCTCAGCTCCTCGTGAAATACGTGGATGGAGGGTTTTGGACGACATATATTCCGCCAGCGATCATCGATATATCGAATTCACGTTGGACCTTGCGCAAGACCTCGACGACAACGGCAGCTCCCCGGCGAAAGGATGGTCATACCGCAAGTTGGATCCTTTTGCTCTGTCTTCATTTCTGGCAAACAAGGCCCATCCCGAAGTTGAGGAGGATACCACCGCATCCCAGGCAGCTAAACGCTTGATGGACTTCCTGGAGGCCGCGTGCGACTCTTGCATGCCCCCAAGAGCACCCCAGAGATCGGGCAGGAAACAAGTACACTGGTGGTCAAAGGATCTGGCTGAACTCCGACAAGCGGCCAACAAATCACGCAGGGCACATCAACGGTCCGCCCGGAGACACGACAATCAGGAGACCATGGACGCTCACCGGGATGATTATACTGCGAAACGAAAAGAGCTCCGCAATGCTATACGTAAGGCGCAAGAGAAGAGCTGGTCCGATCTGTGCAAGGCTGTCGATGATGATCCCTGGGGCCTACCTTATAGGGTTGTAACGAGGAAGATCGGTCGAAAGCGCCCAGGCGTCGAAGCTCGCGGGAGAGAGGACTCGATTGTCAAACACCTGTTTCCAGACCCTCCGGAAACAGACTGGTCACTTGAGCCCCGCCTCTCCGACGACCCCCTCGACCCAACAGTCCATCAGTTTTCCGTGGAAGAGCTACACGAAGCATGCCGTCGGCTTCCATCCGGGAAAGCCACAGGACCGGACGGTATACCTAACGAACTCTTGCTTCGAGTAGCAAAAATAGCTCCACAGGTGCTACTGAGGACCTTCAACTGCTGCCTCTCTCGTCAAGAGTTCCCGGCCATCTGGAAGAATGCCAGACTCGTACTTCTCCACAAGGGTCCGGGCAAACCTGTTGGTGAAGCATCGAGCTTTAGGCCGATCTGTTTGCTAAACTCCATGGCCAAACTCTTCGAACGTCTCCTGCTCAAGAGGCTAAATCAACATCTAGACCAGACCGGGCAGAGGTCAGACAACCAATATGGGTTCCGCCATGGACGGTCAACCGAGGATGCTATAGATCGGGTGATTCGCGCAGCTCACGGGGCCGCTCTGGGCGCAGTCCAACACCGAGATTTGTGCGTTGCGGTCTCACTCGATGTGCGCAATGCCTTCAACTCCGCTCCATGGCGGTGCATAGACGCAGCAATCAGGAAGAAAATGGTCCCTTCCTATCTCAACGGCATCTTCAGGTCCTATCTACATAACAGGACTCTTCTAGTCGGCGAGTCACTCTCCAGCATAAGCGTGACGTGCGGAGTTCCTCAGGGGTCCGTCCTCGGTCCCGCACTTTGGAACGCGTTTTATGACGATCTACTGGACACAGAAATGCCATCAGGAGTGCAGCTAGTGGCTTTTGCGGATGACATCGCCGTTATCGGCACAGCACGGACTGGACCAGCAGCTGCCCAGTTGTTAAACCCAGTTCTCGAACAGATTTCCGCATGGATGCGTGAAAAAGGCCTGCAGCTAGCACCGCAAAAATCAGAGGCCATAGTCCTGACCCGCAAAAACAAGTACGATAACCCGATGTTGCTCGTCGAAGGCCACACAATCCCGGTTAGGCCTTCAATCAGGTACCTGGGAGTCGAGTTGGACACGAGACTGTCCTTCACGGCTCACATTGCTAAAACATCCAAGAAGGCCGCCGAGACAGCGAGAGCAATAGGAAGATTGATGCCCAACGTCGGCGGTCCGGCTCAGGCCAAACGGGCTCTGCTCGGCTCGGTAGTGAATAGTAAGCTGTTGTATGCATCTCCCACGTGGGCAACAGTCGGCATCAAGACCGCCAAAAATAGAAGGGCCATGGCTAGGGCACAAAGGATAACAAACCTCCGGACGATCAGGGCATACCGCACGGTATCAGATGAAGCGTCGTCGGTACTCGCCTGCATGCTGCCAGCGGACCTTGTGGCTCATGAACGGGCAAGAATAAAGAATCGGCTTGAAGAGGACGCTGACCCTACCAAAACAACTGCCATGGTAAAAGCGGAGGAGAGAAGCATCTCAATAAGCTCATGGCAATCTAGATGGGACCGGTCGAATAAGGGCAGATGGACGCACCGGCTACTACCGAACATTGCGCGGTGGCTCTCAAAGACCACCCTATGTCTATCGTTCCGTGTCGTTCAAGCTCTCTCCGGACATGGCTGCTTCCGGAGCTATCTGTCGAGGATGAAGAGAGCCGAGGACAGCTACTGCGTTTACTGCAAGGACCCGGACGACACGGCCGATCACACCTTGTTTGTGTGTCCCAGATGGAACGATGACCGCGCCCGTCTGACTGCGATCTTAGGACGACCTCCTAATGCCGGCGACGTTGAAGAAATCCTATGTGGTCCTAATTCGACAGACTTGCCCGAGGAGCCGAGAACCAGAAAACGACTCATAATACAGGCCAAGGCGAACAGGGAAGAGTTGATCGCGATGATCGAATCGATCATGTCTACTAAGGAATCGGACGAACGGGAGGATGAGGCTGATTCGAGAAGGCAGTGAGAGCACAAAGAAACGCACAAACCAAGATAAGATAAGATTAAATTAAGATTTCCAAATGTAACGCCTTGAACGGGGGTAAGTCGGGGAAGTGTCCCGTCTACTACCCACCCTGTATATTTCATATAAGCCAAGAACGGGGGTAAGTCGGGGATACTGTCCCGTCTACCACCCACCCATGTAAAGTTATTGTTCAAATAAACGATGGCGGCGCCGCGGAAGCAATGCGAACAGCAGTTCCCGCGGCGTCGTCGGTTCAAAAAGGGAAAAAAAAAAAAAAAAGTTTTAGTAATCTTATAGTAGTCATAATATGACACAAAACGAGTATAAATAATATTTCACATATATGTAATTCTTATATTTTTTGTATTTAAATCGTAATACTATATAACTTCAGATTATTAAATTTTTTTTTTTTTTACAATATTTCATTTTTTACTGAACAACGTATATATTATAGTTAAATGTATGTTTATATCGTTCAGTGGCGTACGCAGAATTCTTTAATGGGGGGGGTTACCATATTTTATGTACATATAAAAAAAAAAATGTTCATACAATTGTATTCTTTTTATATTTAAAGACATGCACAATTAAATTTTTTAAAAATGTATATTTTATGATCTAAAAACACTATATTATATATATATATATTTATAATTTAATATTAATTCGTCTCGATGATTTTGATAATTCATCTAGTACTGCGTCAGTTGAGATTTCAATATCCCGATGAATATTTAGCATTGCTAATCCATTTAAGCGAGATTCCCCGGTTGTATTTCGTAGATAGGTTTTGAGACGACGAAGAGTCGAAAAAGTCCTTTCGGGTGTGGCCGTCGTTACTGGTAGAGTAACAAGAATAACTAAAAGTTTCCGTATAATTGGAAATATTTTTTCATCACATACAAGTAAAGCTGAATGGGCATTTTTAAGATTGTCATTCATTTGGCTTACATAATTCCACCATAATCTAAGTTCTCCGATACTTTCATGTTCACTGCAGTTAACGATTTTTTCATAACGACGTACTAAATGTACAATGTCAGTCTCAAATTGTTTTTTGAATTCTAAATTATTTATTTTTGATGGCAAGAGACATTGAAAACTTGACAAAATTTGTTTATGATCTAACAAACGGCTTTGAATTTGGGTAATAAAAAAATCTAAAAATGGAATGAATATTGAAACACGAAAATATACTACAGGTGAATCTGTTTCAATATTACTACGGTGTACTTGCCTGCCAACTTTTCGTGGAATTTTAACATCAACATCCAATCAGAACATATTTTTTGAACATCACTGAAAAATATAATTAAATTCTTTTTCACTATCATTTCGCATTTTAATTAAAATTTCTTCAATGTTTGTTGCGAGAATCATTGCAGTTGATAAATCTAGATTTTCTGTTTGTAATAAACGACTCAAGGGAGAAGTTATACCAAAGATCTTGGCAATAGTACGGAGGGATATCTGGAATTCAACATTCTGAATTGCGGATAATAGTTGCAATGCTGTAGAACAAGTAGTTTTGTCTTGCCACTAAGAAATGGTTTCAAGAGAAATTGTAACAGCATTTTGTAGTTCTAAGAAAATTAAAACTGATTCATGACGTTGAATCCATCTTGTGGGGCATACATTTTTAAGTCTAGTGGCTTTTGTATTTGTTTCTATACTTGCAATTGTACTTAAAAGAACTTCTTGTCGTTTAGGAGTATTGAAAAAATTGTATACAGAACTAAGTACACCCATACAATTCCGAATACTTTGAAGGTCGCAAGCGTCAGAAATAGCCAAGTTTAGACTATGAGAGGCACAGTGGACATAAATAGCCATATCATTATTTTTTCTAACATATGCTTGTACACCATTAAAACGACCACTCATAGCCGCAGCCCCGTCATATCCCTGTCCAACCATAAAAGAACAATCTATACCAAGATTTATTAGATTATCTAATAACGTTTGAGCGAGGCTTTCTCCCGTTAAGCTAGTTACTGGGACAAATTTTAAAAAATCTTCACGTAATTTTAAAGTATTACTTTCTAGATATCGAATATATAAAGAGAATTGCTCTTTACATGAAATATCAGCTGTTTCGTCAGCTAATATAGAAAATACCCCGGAAACTTTTATCTTTGAAACAATTGAATTAACCATTATATTATTACAGCAATCGATTATTTCATTTTGGATTCTGGGACTAATATATGTTGCATTAAGTGATGCTGTAGATATATGTTTTTTTAAATTGATATCCCCACTTTGAACTCTTAATCGTAATAAGGCACGAAAATTTCCGTCGTTTTCAATCGGTTCTTTAAAATCAAGTAATCCAGAATCTCTGTGCCCGCGAAGAGAAATATTTTGTCGTCCACAAAATATTATAGTTTCAATTATGGGCGACAATTTTGAACGATTATCTTGTATTTGTAGTTTTAAAGCAGAATCAAGTTGCAAATCTATCGAAATTTGTTTTTTTCATTAATAGCTAATCTACTCTGAGCACGAAGAACAGCCATTTTATGATACTCAGTTATTTCATGATTGCGGAAAATTTCTACAGCATCTTTCCATTTTGAAAAAGGAATTTTTACGAGAGATTTAAGTGAAACACTTCCTACACCGCCATGGTGCAAAGAAAAAAATACACAATATTTACAATAAGCTCCGTCCGTTGTTTTTGAATAAGCTAACCACTCCCATCGAAAAAACCAGTTAAATTGAAATTTTAAATTTCGTTTTCCACTTGTAGGAAATTCATAAGATTTATCTGGGTACCATAATGCTTTAAATATAGATAACTTCGACTCATCTGACGTATGTGTTTGTTTAAAATAATTAGCAATATCATTAACATTCATACTTAGTTTACTAACCGGGCTTTTTTCTTTATTGTTCTCAACGGGTGTTACAGAATTTGAAGTATTAGATTCGTCTTCGTCTTCACTCGTTTCCTTTTTTTTTTTGAAAAACATCGTTAGAGTAGTGTTATTTAATTTTCTTTTCTTATCACTCATAATGAATAAAAAAATAAATTAAAAAATGTATCACGTTTAAAATAATAAATAAATGTACTCGTATTACGTTCAAAATATTAAATAATTATATAAATATTAAATACAAAAATATTGAACACAGAACGAGAGTTCAAAATAAAATGAAATTGAGCGAGTATTCACGTTGATTAGTGGCATTAGTGTAATCGACTAGTACCTAATCGTCGATCGGTTATTTGTAGATTAGTTTAGTTGGTATATAATATTTATCATTATGTCAAATCTCATGATTCAAAGTAGATAGCAACGATATTACGATAACAAAATATTACCTATTATACACGTTACACGCGCACGTATATCTGTGTATGAACTTAGTGCTTTGCTCATAAACAATCATGTAATAAAATGTAACATGGAATGATAGCAATTATTTTTCGACAAAAAATTAATTATAAAATAAAATAATTATTAATGCGAATAATTATTAATGCGTTATCGCGGCCAGACTAGACCGATATACGGAACCTTTTAAAACCACCGGGAAGAGACCGACCGACAAAACGCGTAACATGATCCTAGCCTAAATTCCATAAAAAAATCATTATTCGTATTTCGCTTGGGGGGGGTTAAACCCCTAAAACCCCCCCCGTCGGTACGCCACTGATATCGTTATATCAACTTATTAAGTTGATTAATATTGCATTGGTCTAAATGTATAGGTAGTATATTTGCCCATACAAGTTTTTAACACATTCAACTAATGCGGTTTCCACCAATTTTTAATGTGATTTTTAACAGTATATCATTAGACGTCCATTTAAATAATTTACATTTAGAATAATCCATTAGCTACAGTTATTTATTAAAGTTCAGATCCTATTATTTAGAACATTATTTGTAGAAAATATAAATATTTTTTTTTTTTACAAGTGTCAAGGTCAAAAAGTTAAAAATAATCTTTGAAAAAAATAATATTATGGAAGTTTTGATTTTATTTAATATTTGTTTTTATAAACTATTGACATTAAAACTTCTCATCACGGTTACAATTAAAACACATTTTTAATACTTCAGTAGTTCTTAGGAATAAAATAATTTCGTGATATAAAGCGTTAAGTGACGTGCCATAGTAAAATTATTTTATATAAAAATAAACAATAATGTGCACGTTTTTATAAGTGATTATTAGAGGTCGGATTTTTATGATTTTACATATTTGTTTCTAGTCTATGCAGTTAAATGGGAGTGAGAAATCTTTACAATTCATGAAATACAGAATTTACAAGAAAAAATTTATTTTGCATAAAGAAGCATATTTTAGGAGTTGGAGAATATTTAACACGTTAGGGAATATTTGAAAATATTTTTGTAATATCGGTATATAATGAACATATTTCACGTATATCAGCACTTTGAAAAATACAAAGCTCACTAAATAATTTATTTCTGGGTTTCTGAGTTTTCATAAAAATTAATCTCCAGGTATTGTATATCGATTGCGAAAGCACATCGGTTAGTTTGTTAGCTGTCACGACTATTCGTTATCTACTAGTCGTCTGTCTCGTCTCGTGTTATATCCAAGTGCGATGAATTAATTAATTAAATTAAATATATTTAAAACCAAATTAATAAAAAATAAATTAAATTGATTTTTTTTTAAATATTAAAAGAATATTTTGCATATTTAAAGACATAGAACATTATATAATTGGTATTTTAAAAGAATATTAAGAAAATATGTTGCCTATTTTATGTGACATAAAAACATCATATTTTAAGGATTTTAAGAGAATATAAATCCGACCTCTAGTGATTATCAATTGAAAATGCACGGTTTGATTACCCAAATAATATAAAACGTATCGTTATTACTTTTATAATCATAAATACAGTCCAGTCACAAAAACTTGAAATTCAAATAAAGCAACATTTTATGTCCTTTCAAATATATTTTAAAACACTATTATTCTAACTTTGATCATAACTCGAATCTCCTATAACTTTATTAAATTTAATAATATTGCAAGTCCTATATTTAGCGATCATAGCACGACTGTATTTAATTTTTGACGTAACAGTAATTATTAGTGTACGTTAACATAGTAAAACTGTTGAAACAATAATTATCATTGTGTACCTTAAGTATAGGTTTCGACGATTCGGTTGTTTTTTGTACTTATTCGAAAAAATCGCGAAATATGGTACTTGAACGCCTAAATCGTTTTTCTTTAAAAGTTTAGGTGTACTTATAGTACTAACTTATAGTACTTGACATAGCTTTGAAAATAAATGTCAAACAAATACTACAAAGTTATTTCGAGTTAACAGCAAAATAATATGTTAAATACACCTGACTGCGATGTTTAAAATGTAATCAATAACGGAATTGTAGTGAAAGGAAATAAATTTAATTTGGAAATAAGTAATTTAGTGTGTGATGCACCAGCTAAAAGTTTTTTACTAGATGTCAAACTCTATAATGCTTACTTTAGGTGTAATAGTTGTATAGTAGAAGGAATTACGCATTGCGTATATCAATATAAATTCAAGTATAAAAACTGATTCATCGTTTCATAGTAAACTAGATGAGGACTATCATAAAGGAGATTCACTATTGATTTTGTTACCTATCAATATCACAGAAACAGTATGCTTAGACTATATGCATAATATATGTTTGGGTATAGTAAAAAAATTGCTAGAATTTTGGATTAAAGGAAAGAAAAATGTACGGTTAGACTGATGTAAATAGAGAAAAAATTAATGCTGAGTTGGTAATTTTGAGGTCCTATGTCTCATTGGAATTTAATCGTTTACCACGATTACTTAATGATTTTCAGTTTTGGAATGCAACTGAACTTAGAAACTTTTTTTTTTAGAACTAGGCGTTTGCAGGCCATTCAGGCCCATTGCCGCAACAACCACTTGCCTCCACCTGTCTCGGTCTCTTGCCAGTTCTTCCCCATCCTCTATTCCAAGTTCCCTTAAGTCCTTGACCACTCTATCCTTCCATCTCTGTCTAGGACGTCCTCTAGGCCTTTTTGTTTTTGGCTTCCATTTTGTAACCTGTCCAATTGGCCCCTCCGATTTCCACACGTGTCCGGCCCAGGTCAGCCTACTACTTTTTAAAATTCCGTTAATATTAGGTTCTCCGTATAGGTCTTGGATTTTGTTCTTATTTTGTATTCTCCTTCGTTATTTGTTTTTGGACCATAGATTCTCCTTAATATCTTCCGCTTGAAGGTGGCCAATTTTAGTTCATCCGATTTTGTAGTGGCCCACGTCTCACTTGCATACAAAGCTATAGGTCTTACTAGTACTTTATAAAGGGTTATTTTTGTCTTCCATGATAATATCTTTGATTTAAATAGAGGGACCAATCCAAAATAATATCTGTTTGCCGCTGCTAATCTAATCTTTATTTCCTCGTGGCTATTTGCATCCTTGTTGATGTCCACTCCTAGGTATTTAAAATCATCTACTTTTTCGAACTTATATTCCCCAATATCCAGGTGTCCCCCTCTATGGTTATTCCTAGTTACGACCATATATTTTGTCTTATCCTCATTTATAATTAATCCTATTCTCTTTTCATTTTCCAACAAGTTTCGTGTTGTCTCCTTTAGATCTTCTTCATTTTCTGCCACTATCACTAAATCATCTGTATAGGCAGCTAGTATTAGTTGTTTGTCAATTCCAATTCGACTTGCTGTTACTAGGGTATCTCTTACGACTGATTCCAATGCTAAATTGAAAAGAGCTGGGGACAAGGCATCACCTTGCCTAAGCCCTGTCACCACCACAAAATCCTCCAATACGGCATCTCCGAACTTCACTTTACACTTTGATCCTTGCACACAAGCACGGACTAATCTTACAAACTTTTCAGGTATACCCAATTGGCACATAGCGCTCCATAGTTTCTCTCTGTTCACCATATCATATGCGGCCTTAAAATCAATAAAAAGGAGGTGTATATCTTTGTCAAATTCATGGCTTTTTTCGATAATTTGCTTAATGACATGTATTTGATCCTGAGTTGACTTCCCTGTCATAAACCCTCCCTGGTAATCTCCAATAATTTCTCGTAAATAGGGTTTTATTCTAGTAAGTAGAATATTAGACACTATATAATATGACGTGTTCAAAAGGGAAATTCCTCTATAATTTTTGCAATTCATGGGGTCTCCCTTTTTAAGAATAGGACATAAAACAGATGTACGCTACGATCTTGGTATTTCTTCATGTTCCCAAACTTTAATAATTAGGTTGTGTAATTTTTTTATAAGCCCTTAATGTTCAAATTTGTATAAAATGTGTAAAAATCACGATAATTTGCAAGTTATTTTGTAGATAAAAATTCATAAAATTCTTTCTGTTCATACTTAAGGTTTAAAATGTTAACTATAGGTTATCTATAAGCTACTCTTCAAAAATCTTTAAAAAAATTTCTACTGGATTTAGAGGAAAAAATTTTATGACTGTTTAAAATTTAAATATTTACGAAATTGTATAAAATAGCGATTTATTCTCAAACGATTTTAAATATTTGTTATAATTCAAAAAGTATAAGTTGCAGTTTTTTTAAGAAAAAAAAATTAACACATAAATGCAAAAAAGAACCGGATGGGCCTCGCTCTGCTGTACAGTTAGGGGTGGAGTGCACCTCGCTTATAGGATAGGTCATAATTATAATGGATTTGTTAAATTTGAATACAATGATAGATATCATTGTATACGAATAACTATTCTGAACGGAGTTCATATGTTTGTCTAGGATATAATACATTATTATTTATAAACATTGTAAAAAGTATATTTTATTTTGAAACGATAAATATATTTTTCAATTAGGATGGGTTGGCAGTTGCATACAGCGACATAGTTTGTCAGTCTAGAATATTATACATTATATTATATTTTACATGTAATTTTATGTCAATATTCGCTGTTCAAACGCTTATAAAAAAAAATTGTGCCTATGGATTTTAATAATTTTTGAATGACAATAAGAACTACTTCTGTGGAATCTTCTATTACATTTTCAAGTATTTTGTACGAGCCAAATTTTTTTTATCACCGATTATAAAAAAAAATGTGAAATATTCGAATATTTTAAATGCCTATAAGTGGCTTAAAAATCAATATAATATTTTGAAAAAAATATGACATAAAGGAAATGCCAATATTAACAGCTGGCAGAAATTTCAAAAATCTGCGACTTATACTTTTTGAATTATAACAAATATTAAAAATCGTTTGAGAATAAACGCTTTTTTATGCAATTTCGTAAATATTTAAATTTCAAACAGTCATAAAAATTTTTCCTCAAAGTACGGTAAAAATATTTTTAAAGATTTTTGAAGAGTAGCTTATAGATAACCTAGTGTTAAAATTTTGAACCTAAAGTATATGAACAGAAAACATTTTATGAATTTTTATCTCCAAATAACTTGCAAATTATCGTGATTTTTACACATTTTATACAAATTTGAGCATTAAGGGCTTATAAAAAAAATTTGAGTTAACCGATCACCGATATTTTTTAGTTACGATAAGTTTAACTTATTATAAACCTAGTATTAAATTTTCAAGAGTTTTCGCTCAACCAATTACATTTTATAGATGTTTAAAAACAAAAATTTTACAAAAATTGAAAATTTAAATTGTCTATAAATAAGTCAAAATATGTCAAAATACTTTGAAAACTTAACCATGTATAGAAAACGTCAATATAAAGATTTGGTGATAATTTCAAGTTGTTGCGGTTTTTCGTTTTTGAGTTAGAGCATTTTAAAAAAAACGGTATCTTTGTCAGTCTAGAATATTATACATTATATTATATTTTACATGTAATTTTATGTCAATATTCGCTGTTCAAACGCTTATAAAAAAAATTGTGCCTATGGATTTTAATAATTTTTGAATGACAATAAGAACTACTTCTGTGGAATCTTCTATTACATTTTCAAGTATTTTGTACGAGCCAAATTTTTTTTATCACCGATTATAAAAAAAAATGTGAAATATTCGAATATTTTAAATGCCTATAAGTGGCTTAAAAATCAATATAATATTTTGAAAAAAATACGGTAAAGCACGATTGAGCATAAAACGATTGAGCATAGACCTTTTTAGCAACACGATTGAGCATAGAATATTTTATGCGATGTTGCCAAATTCACGTTGTAAACATTTTGTAATTTATTATTTTCACGTATTATTCACACCAATTGTTATGATATCTGAGCCGAACTCCTCAGTTTTATCGATTAATAAACTAGTTACGTATCAAACATTTAGCATCGGGGTAAAATATATGATAATTAAGACACAATTCCAAAATTATTATAGAATTAATATTAGTGTTCGATCACCTATAGTTGTGTTTAGTGCGTTTCGTATAAGTGCGTTTATAGTTTCTATTTTTTTAATATGAGTATAAGTGATATAAAAATTATTTTATCAGAAAGAAGCAAAAAATTGGCATTAGTAAATTTATATAAATACAAATTAATTGGAGTTCGAAAAAAAGACAATCTTTTGAGGTGGAGGTGTACAAATAACAAATGTTCAGCATTAATTTTCTCAGATACAGATAAACTTAAAGTGATTGAAACTGCTTTACAACACAAACATGATCAAAATTCTATTCAAAAAATAGAAACACAAGTTATCCGAGAAAGTTGCAAAAGAAAAGCTGAAGAATCAATTTTATTATAATTATTATTTTATTATTATCAAACAGATCTATATACTATATAATGTGACTAGGTATATTACATATTGACTATGATAACATTTTTTTGGCCATGTTATAATTTGAATTATTATAATTATTTAAATACATTTTTTTGTATAATACAGTTCTAAATTGAAAATGGCAACGTTGCAGAGTTTTTTATGCTCAATCGTGTTGGTTTTCTTTTGTGTTTCAATTTCCTTTGATGCACCGACAATTTATGCTCAATCGTGTCACAAAAAAGGTGTTTTATGCTCAATCGTGTGTCATCCAAAAAATATGACATAAAGGAAATGCCAATATTAACAGCTGGCAGAAATTTCAAAAATCTGCGACTTATACTTTTTGAATTATAACAAATATTAAAAATCGTTTGAGAATAAACGCTTTTTTATGCAATTTCGTAAATATTTAAATTTCAAACAGTCATAAAAATTTTTCCTCAAAGTACGGTAAAAATATTTTTAAAGATTTTTGAAGAGTAGCTTATAGATAACCTAGTGTTAAAATTTTGAACCTAAAGTATGAACAGAAAACATTTTATGAATTTTTATCTCCAAATAACTTGCAAATTATCGTGATTTTTACACATTTTATACAAATTTGAGCATTAAGGGCTTATAAAAAAAATTTGAGTTAACCGATCACCGATATTTTTTAGTTACGATAAGTTTAACTTATTATAAACCTAGTATTAAATTTTCAAGAGTTTTCGCTCAACCAATTACATTTTATAGATGTTTAAAAACAAAAATTTTACAAAAATTGAAAATTTAAATTGTCTATAAATAAGTCAAAATATGTCAAAATACTTTGAAAACTTAACCATGTATAGAAAACGTCAATATAAAGATTTGGTGACAATTTCAAGTTGTTGCGGTTTTTCGTTTTTGAGTTAGAGCATTTTAAAAAAAAACGGTATCTTTGTCAGTCTAGAATATTATACATTATATTATATTTTACATGTAATTTTATGTCAATATTCGCTGTTCAAACGCTTATAAAAAAAAATTGTGCCTATGGATTTTAATAATTTTTGAATGACAATAAGAACTACTTCTGTGGAATCTTCTATTAAATTTTCAAGTATTTTGTACGAGCCAAATTTTTTTTATCACCGATTATAAAAAAAAATGTGAAATATTCGAATATTTTAAATGCCTATAAGTGGCTTAAAAATCAATATAATATTTTGAAAAAAATATGACATAAAGGAAATGCCAATATTAACAGCTGGCAGAAATTTCAAAAATCTGCGACTTATACTTTTTGAATTATAACAAATATTTAAAATCGTTTGAGAATAAATCGCTCTTTTATGCAATTTCGTAAATATTTAAATTTCAAACAGTCATAAAAATTTTTCCTCAAAGTACGGTAAAAATATTTTTAAAGATTTTTGAAGAGTAGCTTATAGATAACCTAGTGTTAAAATTTTGAACCTAAAGTATGAACAGAAAAAATTTTATGAATTTTCATCTACAAAATAACTTGCAAATTATCGTGATTTTTACATATTTCGTATAAATTGGAACTTTGAGCACTTATAAAAAAAAATTGTGACCTCCGATTTTAGATTTTTTTTTATCAGTTAAGGAAAAACTTATAAGAAACCTTGTATTAAATTTTCAAGATTTTCTGGGCAGCCAAAAAAATGTTATCGTTATTTAAAAAAAAAAATACTTAAAAAAATTTAAAATTTAAATTGTTTATAAATAGCTTAATAAAAGTCAAAATACTTTGAAAATTTAATGGTGTATAGAGAACGCTAATCTAAACATTTGGTGAAAATTTCAAGTATTTAAATTGATTAGTTTTTGAGTTATAGCAAAATAAAAAATTTGATTATGTCGAAAACTGGTTTTGCGTAAAAACTCCCGTTTTTCCCAAATTTTTTTATGGTTTTTCCCGTCGCATTTAAAAAATATTGGAAATTTTTTACTTTTGACCCCCCAAAGTACCAAATAGATTCACTTTTCTTTCAGAAAAGTTGCTACATAAGGCAATCGAAGCATTTTTACTGCCCCAAATCTTGTCGACAGACACAAAAAAAAAAAAAAACACATCATTGTAAAATCAATACATTCTTCACTCCGTTCAGAATCTAAAAAATGTAAAAAATGCTAATATTTCTCAACGTTTATCTAATGTTATTTCTAATTAGTGTGATACACATAATGATTTACTTGTTCATGATGATGAATATAATATATTTGAAGAACCACGGTGGGATAAAAATACAGAAATCATTACAAATCCAGTGTTTTTGTCAGATTCATATTTAGCACCTCATATACTCTTATTGGAATCTAAAACGCCTTACAATTTATTTCATGAAATGTTTTCAGATAGTCTTGTTGATATAATTTTTTTTCAAACTAATTTATATGCCCAGCAGGCTCAAAAACCATACATATCAGCTACTAAACAAGAGTTGAAAACTTTTTTAGGTTTAAATATTTTAATGGGGATAAAAAGACAACCATCATACAGAGATTACTGGAATACAGGACCAGACTTGAATGACCCATTTATATCTAAGAAAATGACAGTAAATAGATTTGGGTGGTTTTTGTCTAATCTACATTGCAATGATAGTTTATTAGAACCAAAACGTGGATCACCCAGTTTTGACAAATTATACAAGCTTAGGACTGTGATTGAAAAATTAAGTGAAAATTTTCTAAAATCCAAAAATCTTACGATTGATGAGTCAATGGTAAAATTCAAAGGCCGCTCTACTATAAAACAATATATGCCACAAAAACCGATCAAAAGGGGGTACAAGATTTGGATGCTCAATGATAAAACTAAGTATACATCTAAGTTTCAAGTTTATACTGAAAAAGTTGTAGGTGGTGTGGAAAAGTTATTAGGTGAAAGGATAGTAAACAATCTCATGGTTGGTTTAGAAGGAAAAAATCGTATTTTATTCATTGACAACTACTTTACAAGTTATCCACTTTTTCAAAATCTAATGAAAAAAAAAATTTATGCATGTGGTACAATTCGGACAAATAGAAAATACCTTCCAAATTTTTACCTGACAAAAACTTAAAAAGAGGAGACTTTGATTACTTTGTAAGTAATCATAACATAACAGTTTACAAATGGATGGATAATAAACCTGCATATTTGATATCGTCCTTACACTCACCCAATGACACTTTTCAAGTAAAAAGAAAACTCAAAGATGGAAATACTACTATGGTCCCCTGTCCAAAAGTGCTTATAAGTTATAATAATAATATGAATAATGTTGATGTTTTTGATCAGCTAAAAGCAGCATATGGAACCGAAAAGCTAAAAAATGGTGGCATAGGTTATTTTTTCATTTTCTTGATATGGCTATAGTCAATGCTTTTATAATTTTTAAAGAACTTACTAAAGAAAAGATTTCTTTGAAAGACTTTCGGAGGCGAATAGTTGATGGTTTATTAGCTCCAAATCAACTACAACCTCTAAAAAAAAATAATAGTTCCTGTCGTATTTCCAAACATTAACCACATATTTCTCCTGAAGTTCGATTCCAAAGTTCTGTACATCAGCCCACCCGTGGGACGTTAAGAAGATGTGGACATTGCAGCACAAAAAAAAGTCAAAAAAGAACAGAATGGCTGTGTGTAACCTGCAATATACCACTATGTTTAGGGAAAAATAGGAATTGTTTTGCGCTATTTCACCAAAAATAAATTAGTTTTATTCAATTTATTTTGTTTTTATATATTTTTATAACAAGTTTTTTTTATTTTGTTTAGTAGACGATATTTTCATTTATATTTTGACGAGAAGTCAAATGATTTTAAGTTTCATTTATGTTAATTTTTAATTTTGTGTTGTTTATATTAAAAAAGTTTATCATAACTATTCTATTAACATGATAATAATAAAAAGGTTTATCAATCAATATTAATAGTGTTGATTTATGTTATAATATTTAAAAATAAAGAAAATAAATGTATAATATACTTAAATACGTATCATAAAAAAAATTATGTTATACCTAATATAAAAGGTAGTACATGCATGGTGGTAAGTATGGTATACTACCTTTTTTTTTAATGAACAATTTAAAAAACTATTTTTTTACTATTTTTTTTTATAATATGGTATTGTAAAATAATAGGAAACAGTCACTTAATTTCAAAAAATCAGAAATAAAAAATCCTGTGCTTCAAAGGGTTAAAATATTCAATTTTTTTACATTTTTTTTTTTATAACCGGTGATAAAAAAATTTGGCTCGTACAAAATACTTGAAAATGTAATAGAAGATTCCACAGAAGTAGTTCTTATTGTCATTCAAAAATTATTAAAATCCATATGCACAATTTTTTTTTATAAGCGTTTGAACAGCGAATATTGACATAAAATTACATGTAAAATATAATATAATGAATAATATTCTAGACTGACAAACTATGTCGCTGTATGCAACTGCCAACCCATCCTAGTTGAAAAATATATTTATCGTTTCAAAATAAAATATACTAGACAAACATATAAACTCCGTTCAGAATCGTTATTCGTATACAATGATATCTATCATTGCATTCAAATTTAACAAATACATTGTAATAATAACCTATCCTATAAACGAAGTGCACTCCACCCCCAACTGTACAGCAGAGCGAGGCCCATCCGGTTCTTTTTTTTATATATATATATAATATAAAATAATCTCAAAATCGATCATATTATAATGACTAATCTATCAATACATCTTATGTATCTTACCTCACCCAACTCCTGTATCCTGTACTTTTTTAATTTTATAATAAAAGGTTTTATGTCATTAAATTAATTATGATATCAAGTAACAATGATAATATAGACATAATAATAAAATATAGTAACTATAATATGGCTAAATGCAAATATTTAATATTATACTAGCTGACCCGGCCACGCGTTGCTGTGGCTAAAGTTTTTGTTATATTACATTATAGTAAACAATCTAAGAGGAACAATAAGAGAACATCAGTCACGGAGTCCACTATGCTTTTTCACACAGATGGTATTTGTAAAAAAATATGGTGATCTCCTTATTTGACTTTCTACTACTATAACCCTTTAGTACAATGAAATTATTTACTAACAAAGACGAAAATGTTGATGTTGGTATACAAATTCACTGGATTGAGATTTGAAGGGGAAGTACGTTGAACACAATTAATTAAAATGTTCTTACACTTGATATTAAACAGAAATCGTACAAAATAAAAATTTATCAGATTTATTATTTCCATTTAATTTTATAACAAATATAAGTATATTACAGTATAATACAGTAAATAACATGTGACGCTTAAACTCATGAATGAGATAGGCAAGGCAGACAGTCTTAAACTTTTAAACATTAATATCTATTTTTTTGAATTATAAATACTTTCAATTTCAATTTAATTTAACACCAATCGGTGCACAATGTTTTTGGTTAACCTGTCTTTAGCTAACACAAATAGATTCGACGGTTTCCCAACACGTGAACACGCAACATATAGTTGCCCATGAGAAAAACATGGATTTTCCAAATCTAAACCACAAATGGACATTGTTTGACCTTGAGATTTATTTATAGACATGGCGAAAGCTAAACGAATTGGAAACTGTAGCCTTTTGAAGGGTATGGTAGAATCTGATGGTATCATCGGAATACGTGGCAGCAGGACCACTTTTCCTTTAAACTTCCCAGACAAAATGGTTGCTTCAAGAATGTTTCCGGTGATCTTTTTGATGACCAAACGCGTACCGTTACATAATTGAGGTGGATTCAAATTACGGAGGAGAATAATAGGGGAACCAATCTTTAATCGAAGATTATGTGGTGGCATTCCAGGGATATCTAATGAATTTAAAAATTCAATCGGAAAATTTACACTTTCATTTTCATCAACAACAGTATCGATTGATTTAAAAGACATCAGATCGCCTGGTAACAACTGTTGTATCTGGAAGTTAATTTCGTCAACATCAACGTTTTTGGCTGCCAAAATCGCCCGTTGACTAAGCCATTCATGATTCAAATAATTATTCTGTATATCCGGGAAAATACTCTGAATCAATTCATTTTTATCCTGAACAACAGTGCAAAAATTGTCTGGTAGTTTAATGCATTGCGTATTTGGTTGCAGTTCTATTTTACCGTTCCCAATATCTAATAGTTGTTCGGAAAATATTTGTGCTGATGGATCATTTTGCAATTGTACTCGCATATTTATGGTCAATCGAAGTGTTTCAACACTTCGCCATAAGAATGATAAGAATGAAAATATTTAATGTATTACAAAAATTTGAAATAAAAACTATCCTATCTTTTAAGTTGGACCAAATTACACGCGGTGTAAAAAATTTCATCAAAATCGGTTAAATGGTTTAGGAGTCCATTGAGGACAAACATTGTGACACGAGATTTATATATATTAAGATTAATTAATTTATTATCTGATATCTCTTTGTTAAAATTATATTTTAATTTCTAATATAATTTTAAGTTAGGTAGTTTTTATATGATGGATATAAATTAAATAAATATATAATGTAAATAAATGACCTATCTATTGTATTTGTATTTATTGTATTTTTTTGTAAGACTTAGCCCACCCATACAAAATTTCTGGCTACGCCACTGTCGGTAGGTCTTTGTATAGTATTTTATTTACATTGTCTTAATGAAATACTTAACAATAAAAAAAGTAATATTACTTACCTCGTTTGTAGGTGCTTTTTTTCCTAATACCTATCTTTGTTTTTCTTTTAACCGTCTCATATTCTTTTCCACTTAATCTTTTTTCACTTTCTATTTTCCTTTTACGTTTATTCTTTAAATTTTCATACGGTTTAAAAGCAGATTCATCCATGATTGCAAAATCAAATCACAAAACAAAGAGAAAAATAAGAATGATAGTTATTTGTATACAACAAAATATCGACGAGTATAGAGACTACAAACCATTATGGCGTAATTAATGTAGACTGTTATCTACATTGTGCGGTAAACAATAATAACAACGACAAAAATAAAAATAACATGAACGGACTTAGATCAATTAGAGCGAATGACATGCGTGGACATACATACAGATCCATCTATCATTGCTTTTACCTACAATTTATAGATAGTTTGGAGATAGATCTCTTTGCACAGTATTGTCGTTGACACATAGATCATTTTGGTGAAAAAAAAAAGTATTTTTCAATTTTTGGCACTTAGATCACTTTGCCTCGCCACGCCTCATATATTGATAAAGCTTTAGAACTCCTTAAAACATTTGTTACCGATTACAGTGTGCTATATGACCAACATTTTTTATCATATAATGTTCATAGTTTAATACATTTACCAAAGTTTGTGAAAATACATGAATCATTGGATGATTTCAGTTCTTTTCGATATGAAAATTATTTGTAAGAGATAAAGAAATCTATAAAGTGTGCACAATATCATCTCCAAGAAATATCTAACAGAATTAAAGAAAAACAGGAAATATATAAATTCGATCAATATCAACCCCCCCCCCCCCAATTCATATACTTGTTGTAATGAGGATCTGAACAACATTTTTTCCCCTTTTATAAAATTTATAAAACAACTGAAATAAATAATTTAACTATAACAATAAAAACTTCACCAATAAAAGACAAATATTTAATCGAATGCTAAAATTGTTATCATGGAACATATTGTTCAACCAAATATTGGAAACCCATTTTTAATTTGTAAAGAATTTTTAGATATCAAACCATTAACAAATAAACCCTTAACATCAAAAATCATAGGAATATTTACTGTTAATATAGAAAAAACATCAAATACATTTTTTGAAATTTTCGCTCAATTTTGTGACTTTAAATATAAGTGCTTATTCATTCAAACTGTCGTTATGTCTACAGTTTTAACAACTTTATGGCATAGTTATAACACTTGAAAAATATTACTAAGTAAGTATCTATAATATAGATATTTAGTATAACTATTTTATTATAATTTTTTTTTTAATATTAGAATATTTAAAGTGGTTTAAATAGATTAATAATGTTTTACAATAATAATGATATTTTTTGTAATATAATATATATTTAAATATAAGTATATGAATACATATTTGAAATATTAAAATATTAAATGTTTTTTTATAAATAAAAATATATTATTAATGCAAGTTACCTAGCTATTTATTTTTATTTCAACAACATAAGAGATTTTAAAGAAACCTAATTAGTTGAGTATATTTAACAGGTGAATCCAAAAATATCATAAGTTACTAGGTATGAACATTTTTATTATTAATTACAATATAAAAAAAAACTAATGATTCATGGATCAACAACGTAAAAAAATTATTTTGCTTATTTATAAAGCCCGATTTTGAAGAGGATAATAACATTATAGGTAGGTAAGTAGGATTAGGCGTAGGTTTGTAAATCAATTGATTAGATTGTTAGAGTTCGAATTTCATATCTAAAACCAAAATAACCATTCACACTTCTTGTTAAATACTGAAGTATGTGTAATAGTGTTTCTTTGGTGTGGATGCACATATTTTTCAACAATACTAACAGTTTTATTGGAAACAATTACCGAAAATTGCTAATAGCAAAGTTAGTCCACAATGTTGCTTTCGTGTAAACGGGGATTTAAATTTAAATGGGTGTCATTTGTTAACAGTAATTTCATTTTTATATTTTATATTTTATTACATCTAATTAGATTTTGTTGTATAGCTTAATATAACAAAATCTAATGACAATATCTTTCCATGTATTGCCTAATAATATAAACTTAAATTCCAATATAAATTTAAGCTAATAACTTTGTCGTTGATGCCGAAACAATAAAAAAATAAAATAATTGTATTCAGTTTGTTTCTTTAGCTTCGCTAAAAAAGGTGAAACATTGGATGGAGATCCTATCTAAATATGAGTTTAACTTTAATTATTTAAAAATTATACTACTTTTAGCTTAAACAATTCATTAAAAGTACGTTGAAATAAGTAACTCGTTCATATTGAACAATAATTCGAATTTATTTAGTTTAGCTTAAATCTATTTTTACTATTCATTGATTATCTCGTTCAAATTGTTTAAAACAGCATCGTATTCTACTATTATCATTTATACTATATGTTCTAGAGAAATTATTTGTGTTTGCTTACGATATTGTTTCATTTACATTACTTGATTTATTAAGCTATTGCATAGCTTTTATCGCAGACCTGGTGTAGTGACTGAAAAAAAATTTTTCGTAACGAAAAAGCGTGACCACTACCTGTGGAATCCCGTAATTAATGGATTATCGTAGTTGCTATGATACAAATTCCTGAATAACTACACGGAAAAAAATATTTAGTTGCAACAACCATAAAAATGGTTACTGTAACCATTAATTAATGTAGCTATACAGACAACATTTTATCATAGTTGGGAGTACTAAATGAAGAATGTTGAAATGATTGTGTTGCGACAACATAAATATTATGGTTAAATTGTCAACTATATATTATGGTTGTCTTAGCATAATAATTAGGTTAGGTCTATTATTTTATAGGGGTCTCTTATAGTGAATCCAACCATTCTAAATAGTTACAGCAGCAATGCATTTTGATTGTCCTAACATAATATTTAGGTTGGTTCTATTATTTTATAGGGTCTTATATAGTGAATCTAACCATACAAAATAGTTACAGCTACAATGTTTTATGGTTGTCCTAACATAGTTATTATGTTGGTGGTTATTTTTTTATTATTATTATTATTAATATTATGTATACATAGATTGCAGTGTAATTTATACACAACATAATATTCTGAAGAACATAGGTAGTATTATACACCTACAAATATTTTTAAAAACTAAGTTAACATCTTATAAATTAGTAACTATTAGATAAA
Organism: Sipha maydis; assembly: GCA_034509805.1. Classification (NCBI taxonomy): domain Eukaryota; kingdom Metazoa; phylum Arthropoda; class Insecta; order Hemiptera; family Aphididae; genus Sipha; species Sipha maydis. The sequence goes on from JASXSY010000316.1 coordinate 77,696, forward strand.
TATCTATAATAAAATGTACATTACAGATTGGAATTAAAAAACTTAAAAATAAGTTTTCATTATACTTGTTTTTATATATTTCAATATTATATGCTCATAACAGTCATGACATATTATAAATTATAATATACTTACATATACAAAATGCATTAAATATAGATAGGTACCTACTTACTGAAACACAAATGAAGAAAACAATAGGTAATAAATATACAATAATTTTAAAGAATAAAGATGTAAAAATAAAATATACACAAAAACTTATTATGGTTAATCATTTTATTATAAAGATCAAAAATACAAATAAATACAAAATCATATAATATATTATAATATCTATACATTTATAAATTACAAGATATGTATGTACAACCATTGGATAATGTGTTTAAAGTACATGGGCTATGTTCAACTAAAAGACTGTTAAAAGAAATGCATATTAAACTAGTATTAGTTTTAACCTCATATGCTTGTAAATGTTCATTAAAATGTTGAGTGTTCAATAATTGACCAATTAAATATGGAATTTCACTCTGGGGCTTAAAAAATATATATTTAATGGTAATAAATTTTGGCATGTCATCTACATCAACTATTATTGTCATATTATGTTTAGTTGAATATCGAGTACCCTTCACTTCTACCCAAGATACAAAGCTCACAAAATTAAAATTAATAACTGGATCAGTTATTTCATTTTGAATATTTTCAATGATAGTTTCAGATAAATCAATTTTTTTTCCTATGTCTAATGATAATGATAATATACTTGATTTTGATAATAAACGGTATGCAAGTTTTAATTGATGTTTAATACTTAATGTATAACAAATATTTTTTCGACTGGTAATAGAATGTGCAGTTAATTTAGATTCCCTATGTTTTGACTCGAAACGCATCGACCATAAATGAGATAATGGACCGACTTTTCTCATAACATACGGGTAATGTAACAAATGATGATGTTTAGGTTTTAGGTTGGTGTTAAATAATTTTAGATATAACTGGTGATATTCTGTGATTAAAACTGTTAATAGTATTGCATATTCTGGTTGTATCGATTTTAAAGTCACAATCTCAATAATTTTTCTTAATAGTATGTATAACTGCCAAATTTCAAAATCAACAGGAACTAAGTCACCTATCATTACACCTAAATGCCGGCTAAAACACAACATATCACTAGCAGACATTTTAATTTTTTTTTTTTTTTCAAAACATCAATGGAAATTAACTGTGGTTTATTTTGAATTTCGAGAGCACCATAATTATAACACTGAATGCGATTATTTAATGTTTCTAAAGAAAAATATTTAAAATTTAGAATAAATTCATATAATATATTAGAAATATCGTAAGAACATACACCTTCCAAAACGTCGTGCATTAAATCTACAGAATAATTATAAACTGCATGAAACCCATTAATTTGATTCCATACACATGATTCTTTAATGCCTGTTGCAGATACATTATCAGTTAACAAGTCTTGTAAATAATTTTCCTCATCTCTTAATTTACTGTTATTATAAATAACTGAAAAGTTACAATCAAATTTAGAACATTTACAGAACCGACATGGAAAATTTGCCATGAAACTCTCACTAAATCCTAAAATTGAATGTATACCCAAATTGTCACCAAGAATTAAGGCTAAGCAGAAGAATACAGTTATACTTTTATTTTCAATGGTTAAATTTATACCGTTACTTTGTAAATAGTTAATTTCAGCAATTAATTGTTTAAAAATAATTTTGTTCCCAAATGTTTTTTTGTCATTAGCGTTAAAAAGTTGAGCAAGAAAAATATAGTTTAAACATGAACTAAATTCTGGAGGGAAACATGATCCAAAAGACACATAAACAGCTCCTACTTTTTTTTTTCCAGCATGAGATCCAAGTGGGTTAGCAGTCTCATACTCGTCAAAATATAAAAAGAAAGGTATAACTATTTTGCCAGGATTATTACATTTCTCTTTCCAAACTTCACTTTGTATATAGCTAGAAGTAATATCTTCACTCTCAGATATCAAATCATCAAAATATTTCAAAATAGTTTTCAAAATATTAGGTTGTTCAAAAAATACTTTAAAGACAGATCTTAATGAAATAAAACAAATATTTACATTAACAGTTTCAACCAAAATATTACCATCCTTCATAACTTCTTTATATTTACTGCCAATAGTAATTTCAATAGGTTTTATATAAAGGCCCATATTTTCTAACAATTGCATACGCTTATACTCAGATTGTAAATTTATAAAGGGATTACTAACTACATCAAACATTTCTGATATTTTGATTACTGAATTACAATCATTTTCATGGTTTTTTAAACTGAGTAAGACTTTAGTTTTTAATGTTTGTAAGCAATTTTCATTAAAAGAATTTACATCATTAATAAGCGTTTGAACTTTGTTTCTTGGTACAACTGATTCATTATACCACTTTGACATTAATGTTATTGCATCCCCTGTAACTATTTCTTTAAATTTAGCTACAGTTATTTCCTGATCATCAGCTATTTCAGAATGGTCACCTAGCACACTAATACTTAAACTATTATCATTATTAGTATTAAGATTCAAATTCAATGGAATATTATATGGTGTAGCTATATTATCCAATGATTGTTGATGAACAAAATTATGACCTTTACAGTGTTTACTAAATGAATCAAATGAACTATAAATTCTATGACAGTTCACTTCTAAACACTTATACTCAGCTATTTTATCAAAACAATGAAATAACTTTATATGACTCAATAAAGCTATGAGGCAATTAAAATTATTAGAACAAACAAAACAATCAGGCATGATAGTAGAATTTAAAAAATATTTAATAAAAACTGAATAATTTTCAACAAAACTTTTCAAAATAAAATGTTTGTATCTTATTTTTTAAATAACATATAAATAATTAAATAGAATAGTGAAAATAATACTTAGATATGAATTAACAGTTATTTAAGTCGTTGATCATACTATTGACAGATTGAAAATTAGTTTCAATATTATACATATATTTTTGAATGAAGTTCCATATTTGTTCACATTCAGGGGTATAATTCAAATGAAATGAAAAAAAAAGATTTAAAGCAAATATCTAGTGCTTTTAGTGCGCTTTCGACCTTGTAAAAATATTTGTTAATTACAACATAAAAAGAGATCACTTGCCCATCAACAGTTTCAACAAATATCATGTATGGTTGCAATTTTTGTCCTATTTCATAGGCCCTATTTGATTTGGCATCATCAACTTCTTTTAACTGCGATACATTCTGTGAAAAACATATTCATATAATAATTTATGTATATATTATTTTTCAAATCACTTTTTTTATATTTTATTCTTACACTGATGTAGTATAAAAATGACTGCTGTATTTCAAGTTTTGATGGTCTGAAATAATTGGTTTTTGAACTCCCAGTGTTTGTTCGTTTTGACACAGTAACTGGCTTAAATAACTGAACAAAAATTTTAAGAGCAGCAATAGTCACAAAATTTCCTATAAACAATTTTTAAGTATAATATTATGTAATTTATAAGCATTGAAAATGTATGGTTTGTTTTAATTTTAATTAATTTAGTATAAACTTACCTAATTCAAAAGAGTTCTGGATTACATCAACTTGTTGGCCAACTTCCTTGATGTTACATTTTCTCACATAATTTGGCAGTTTATTTTTGAATATTTCAAACTAATTGTACAATACAAGATTTTTTCCTGGGTAGATTTCTTCAAAATCCAATTCAATCTATAATTATGTAGGTACTTAATTATAATGTTAATAGGCCATTAGGTAGGTACCCTATACAAACAATATTATTAAAATTATGAATACAATTATATATATTTTATTCTAACCAAAGTGAACCCAAGTGAACTTTTAAGTGCAGGATAATCAGTTAGGTAAGAATTGTTTTCTACTCCGTTAACCAAAGAATTAAATCTTGTTTGAAATGTGTTTTTCCATTTTGTATTCACTAGGTCCCATGGAGCAATATTATTCTTTAACCACAATATATCTATTTCAAATAGTTCTAAGAATCAATATAAAAAAATAAAAACAAATATTCAGGAAGTTCAAATAGTAAGCAAATAAAACATGAATTTTAAATATGAATTGGTAAATAAATATTTCATTAAGTAGCTAAATCTCAATTATACTAGTATGGATACCTTTATTGTTTATGGCTAATTGTTCTTGGCCTATTGTATCCAAATCATTTCATATACCATGTGATTGATTTGTGCTATTTCTGATTTCCTTTCGCATATTACAGTATTTATCCCATAATTTCCCACGAGCAGGAGTAAGTTTATTTGATAATTTTTTGTAGGGGGTATAATATGTTTCTTTACTTTCATTAGGGAAGAGGAATGCTATAGCTTGAGATAACTTCTTTAATGTATCTGTGGATATTTTTTTTTCTGCATTGTGGCTAAAATAATGGTTAATTAGTAAATGACTTAATTTATTTCTCATGGAGCTATTAAGTTCATTATGACTTTCATAATTTTCTAAAATAATCTTTCCATCGTGATATTTCATAAGAATATCTTTTAAGTCTTTTGCTTCAATTGCCTGATAAGAAATAAAATATGTATATTAAAATTAAGAATATTCTTATGATACAAGGGTAAAATTTCATACATTAGTATTATCCACAGTACTTGGCTGGATTTGAGTTGGAACACTAAGAGTTACCATATTGTCTATTAATGATGAATTATGTCCAAGGTCCATATTAGGGAGTATATTATTCGGAGTTATATTTGCATTGATTACACTAACATCAGTATTGAAACTATTCGGTACAATTGGAAAATCATATATTTCAGCTGAACCAATGTTTAACAGAGAATTTGTTAAGGCCTATTTAAATAAAATGTTGATTAATGTTAAAAATGTTGGTAAATAATTACAATTATTATAATATTATCAAAGTTAAAGGAATTTTATAAATGAGAATAAATACTTGATCTGGATTTTGATCACTTAAAGTATTTTGTCCACTGTACGAATTTCTGTTAGTAGATTTTAATTCTTCAATTTTTTTTAAACATTTTAGAGCGGGATCCTACTTGAGGAACTAGTTCTTTGACCATAGATTCTGTCAAACTTTTAAAACTTTCTTCATCAATTTGTTGATCTATATTTCATTAAATATTTAAAATCAAATTTAAATTTTAGATTAGTACATAGGACACACGTCAATATGTCATCAATCTATCAATGGAATACTAAAGTGTAGCCTATGAAAATTAAAAATGGAAAATCAGATCAATCAATCAATAGATTAAATATCTAATACCTACCCAAAACACGTGTTTATTAAAACGTTTTCTGATTTTTTCACTAGGTACCTAAAAAATATGATAATCTAAATGCTTACCAAATTTAAAAGTATAAAAACTCACCTTTAAATTCTTGAATAATTTGTTCCGGTATTCGTAAATCCGTTAAAATATCAAGAACGAATTGATCAATTTGTAACAGTAGGTACTACAGTAGGTAGTCGTCAGTCGGTAGATACAATTTTAAAACTATCACAAATTAATAACACAGCACCAAAGCATCAAAACTTCAATATCATATAAAAATAGTGAAAAGTAAAAACGTTAAACGGCTGTGACTGTAACTATTGTCGTATTATACTCGTATACTCGAAACACTCGAACAGTCAAGTCGGTAATACGGGCAATGGGCGTTGTTGTCACTCGGCCCAATAATTCGTATGTATGATATTATAATTGTATCACAGACTATATGAAAACAGATAGATCACTCCGCCAAAAACAATGGGAAAAGAAAATAAGATTCTCTGATTGGGCGCAACCAAATCAGTGTAGCTGCATGCATATATCTAAATTATTGTTCAGATGTTATACAATATTATTGTATATTGTATATGTATTTCCGTTTATTAATAGTCATTAATCGTAATTGGCATAACAAATGACAAAATAATGTTACGTATTTTCTCATGGTAATTAGTAATTAGTAAGTTAATGTCATGTGAAACCGTGAATGGTGATAGTTTTTATTGTTTTTAATATTATTATTAGTTAACACAGTATGAGTATATTAACACAAATAGTCTGTGCTTTTAACATAATTGTACAAAGGTAACTGGTAAGTACATATAAAAAAAATAAAAATTACATACTTAAGCATGCTTTATTTACAACAAATGTAATATCATACAATTTAATTAGTATATAGAACATATCACATTTTAAATTCTAATAATAAAAAAAAAAACATTACATTAGTTACATAAAAATAATTATACAATTAATAGAATTATAAAATATAAATATAAAATAATAATATTGGTTTACAAATGCTGTAAAATTTCTAACTTTCTGCTTTTAATTTTTTTTTCAGATACTAAATGTCTATTTAAAAATTTAATGGAAGCATAAATTCTAAAACGCAAAAAAAACTTAAGTAGGTAATCTTTATCAAAGTTAGGACATGGATGTTCATAATCAATATTAAGCATTCTCATTTTAAGTTTATTTCCTATTCCTACTTCAACAGACACAGCAGGAAAACTATCTACAAATTCAGATTCTAATTTATAAATATAGTTGTAAAAATTTTCATGGGGCTTATTTAAATTTCCAAATGTTGATTTTTCAGCATTTTCGTAAGCTTTAAAAAAACATAACAAAAATGAAGGATCTAATTTTTAAACATACTTTAATAATTGTATTATTTACTTACCATTAAAAACTGTTGGAATAGCATTGAAAACTAGTCGGTTTTTGTTGTAGAGTTTAAAAACATTGAGTCTACAAAGTGATTGCCACATACTTTATAACTATTTTTTTTTTAATAGTTGTTCTATCAGATTTTCTATATTACAGTTTTTTATCCATAGTGGAAGACAATCGTCTTTTGGATATTGGAAAAAACTAATATTCATACAACTTGCTTTACTTTTGCAAAATTGCACAGAGCAACGCATTCCAGTTTTTTTACTATTCATTTTTAAATTTTAAAACACTTGTTTTTATAAAAAAATATTGCAAAACACTTGGTCAATGATCAACTAACAAGTCACATGGAAATCACACAAACAGCAACTAGGGGCTGAGTTAACCTAAGGGATGTAAAAAGTCGGGACTACCTAAAGAATGTAAGTCTAGAGAGAGGGTATAAATTTCAATGTTGGCGCCAGGTAGAAATCGGTAAATATTTTGTCTTGGACCAAAAGATATTTTATGCTTGTACTATGGTCATACTGATTTCATCGCGGTGATAATATTCATAGTTTTTGTTTACATCAAGAGTGATCTATCTGTTTTCATATGGTCTGTGATTGTATCGTGACGAAGTGGTAGTGGCAGGGAAATCGGGTTTTCCGCGTTGGGTTTCGTGTGTTGTTCGATTATTATCGCAGGTTATTTTTAAACTTGTGATTGTCACGATACTCAAGAATAGAACAATTGGTTGTTCCACCATTATCTTATGGTTGACGCGGCAAAAGGTTGAAGTTGTACGAACCAAACAATGACAACCATTTTATATGGTTGTTCGAACACTTTATTATGGTTATATTTTTTGTCTTACCATACATTATTGTTGCACTAACCATAATAGGCTAACAATTTACTTTTAGCACTCCCAACCAATACGTTATGGGCAGTGTAACAATGTATTATGTTAGGCCACCTAAAATATTTCCAACTATTTATTATAACAAAATTATTTTTTTCCGTGTAGAATAATAAAAAAATCTAAAATTATATCAACTTCTTATTTATTTAACATGCAATAGCTTTATCGCTGCAGTCCCCGAATGCCACTAACCGTTTTATTTTTTTAATAATTTTAATACTTTAAACGTTCATGCTCGATAGTTATCATTATAATTATCCATATCTGGATGTTTTAATGTCAATACCAGTGTTATATCTCGTGTAATCAAGATAATGGTAATTAAATAACATATACTGATTGTCTTACGACATTTGTACGGCGATTTAATTTTAATCTGGCGTCTAATTATGCGTATAATATTATTAAATATCAAACGGCAATTTATGATAAAAATTTGAACGTATTTAAGCTGTACTGTTCAAATAATCAGTGGTCATCTTCAAGCGTGAATAATATTAATTTCGAACACAGAGTATGCCTAAACAGAGTTGCTTTTTCAATCCGTAATTATTGTACACATGTATTTTGTGCAGGTTTCCGTATGCGAACGACTTTTTTCAAGTTATTTAAATTTTCTCAGCGTTTTGACAACTTAGAGAAGCTTTGGGCTGTATATGAAGTATATCTATCACATGTTCACGTAATTAAGTTTCATTAAATTTGAAAGTTATATTTAATTTCATAGTATGATAATAATTTAAAATTCCAACATTATTACTGTTATGAACGGAAGAGCTCATTGAGCAATTTTATTTTGAGGGTGAGCAAACAAAATAATTCAAAAGAACAATGTGCCTTGACGACGTTCATTTGAAAAACTAGGGTTATAATATATAGGTATATATTTGGCAATGATTGGCGATATTTTTTTGTCGTTTTCAACAATTCTATACAACACACAGCATTCGGTATTTTAATCGGTTGAACCTAGTTAGTATCGTGGACATTTCTGGATTGATGAATATTTCGATGTTGCAATATATTACTTCGATATTGGCGCACTCGAAAATGAATTGTACCCGCGGTAAAATACCATTATTTTGGTAATTACTTAGCACGTACATAAATAATTAATGGTCTATAATATACGGACTATAAACATTTAATTTATGATATACATGTCTGGACGAGCGCGTGATTACGGTATAAATTATTACATTTTATTACGTTAAAATACACATAATAATATATATTAACGCTAACGGAGCACGATAACAGCCGAGTGACACGACGTTAAAGAACCATTGCACATCTGGCGATTTATACAGGTAGGATACGGCTTGAAATAATATTTTAACTTGCAGGGTGTCCTCCTTCTCCCTGTTAGTCGTAATGGTTTTTATATAATTATTTAGAGCTAAAGATAATGGTAAAATCAGATTTCTTAGACAACGAAATCTAATAGATATTATTTTTCTATCATTATATAAATTAAATAAACTATATTATTCCGGTGGCAACAAATGTTTGTCCTACGACATGTAAAATTGTATTTCATACTATTGTTTTCATCCTTTTATTACAATTTTTTTTCATATAAAGTTATTTTATTTGATTAGGTCGCGAAAATCACTATTGACAATAACGGTACGATAATATATGAGTTCATATTCTAGCTACTTAATGAACGAAGAAAACTCAAAATGAATACGAGTTTGGAACATACAGTTACCAGAGGAAAGCTACAATGTAATATAATCTATCGTATTAACCTTTGAATAAACGAGTAAGTATTTATAGAAAAATTATTTTAAATAATGTTCGTAAACCGAATGAGTTAAAAAAATGTTTTACAATGTAATCTATTAGTTTGTTGAACTTTGGTGAGTCACATAATACTATTTCGTTAAAACGTGCATGGTGTAATTTTGATAATTAATTCAAATGTATTTCATTTCAAATATTAAATGGGATGCACCTTTCCACGCCACCAGTTGATAATGGCATTCGCGTCTCGCAACCCCTAGTGGCATGGCCCACAGAGTTAATAATAATTAATCATCGACAATAATAATAAGATAGTGTAAATACGGTCAACGGCAAAAAAGCCTGTTACAGGTAAACATTAACATGACTTTCAAATAATATCAATTGTTGCATTTCATAACTTAAGTAGGTACATAGTATAACAACAGTAACAAGATTTGTGAAACCATCTAAATTGATTGAAAAAATGTTATTAATGGTCTGTGCTTATCTCTTGAAAGTATACCGAAGTGGAAGAAAAAGAAAATAATATTGCCAAATTTATATATTTTTTTACTAAAATCGTGTACGCACCAAACATTCCTTATACAATTTAGTGAGTAGTACGAATCATTTAAGATTTTAGGCCTTGTAGATAATTGGATTGAAGCAAAACCGATACGTATTTTTATTTTTTGTGGTTTTTATAGAATTAGAATTGTCGGTGTTCTTTTTTTGTATAATTTCGTAGAACTTCAAATTATTATAGACCTAGTGATAACATATTGATTTAAAAGATTTAAATTTATTTATTTAAAAGTATTAATAAAATAATGAACGTTTAAAACAATTTAAAACAATTACATAATTAAATATGTTATACGCCATACCTAAATAAACAAAATACATTTTACTTAATTTTCTGTGAAGAAACGGCGTTAGATCGTTATCGCTTATAAGAAAAATGTGTGCTTGTAGACAGTCAAAAATCATATTACACGGCAAAAGTTAAAAATAAACAAATTTTTATCCAAACATTTTGATTGTATTGTTTGAAATAAAAATTTAACTTTGGAAAAAATCGATTGAAGTTAAATATGTCTCAAAAAGTATAAAATAGCTTTTAAAAGTGTAAAATATGCCTTAAAAACAAAAAGGATTCAAAATATGCATTTATATGCAAAATACAATTTCAAAACTAGCTTTATGAAAGCATGAAACGTATTTGTTTTGTACTCTCTTATTTTTGTGACTGTGCAAAACAAATATACAAATGCTTCAAGTCCTCTTCCCTAATAATCATTAACATCGGTCGCATTGCTCTGTTGCCACTGTTATCAGTGTTCCTATAATGTATTATCAAGACCAGGTTTAGGGATTTTTATACTACGAGAACATGTTCATATACACCCGAATTTTCAAAATAAAAAATATATAGAGTATGATAATTAACTTTTATTTATTTAAAAAATATATAAGTACAAACATTGCTTATTTAAGATACTTGATTTTTCTTGAATTGATCACGGTAGTCTTCAACCACTGAATCAAAGTCAATTGTCTTCACGATTTCTCTATCTATTGATATTAATGAAAAATGTATGAGCTTGTTTTGGCAAATTGCGGGTCGAAAATAAGTTTTAATTAATTCAAGCTACGTTAACATTTTGCGATACTACACGGCAAAGTAAATGCTGATTGCAGTATAAATATCTGGAATCTATATCAGTCATTAAACACTCATGTAATATTTCCAATACCTTTTGATTGATTGATAAGGTCGGATAAGATATCCAGTACAAGATTTTTTAAGTTGACAATTTTTTATCAGTCAATTTTGAAGATTTTGAATCGTTATCATACTTAATTAGTAAATTTACTGTTGTTTTATTAAGTTAATTTCTTTCTATTTTAATTAACTCTGAACACTAAAATATTGATGGTCAATAGCTAAATATCATAACACATAAAAACATAATGGGTTACGACAATTGATTGAACACGAGAAAATTATATAAAATGTAATATTTCATTATAATCTCACTTCCGACCAAAACGAGGGTTATAGCAATTGGTTGTTTAACTATTGATATGTTGTTATTGTTATTAATCGATTACAGCACACAATGACGTTTCGCGAGGGCGTCGTGTTTATCACATCGTCTATCAGCATTCCGTCAGAGTTTAAAAATACATTTTTTCGCACGAATTTCGCTCAATGTTACGGAATAAACTATCATGTATAATTTGTTGTTATCCCTCTAACAATTAAGTAAAAGTCGGAAGTATTTACATTTTTCATATTTTCATATAGGTACATTTAAGAAGTAAAACTTTTTTCTATCTGGCTGAAATTTGTTGTCTACAAGTCTGCGACGAAAAAAAAAATGTACGCTTTCAATAATTTGAAAAATTCTATGCTCGGGTTCAGATCCCCGGCTTTCCTCTTCCCCCTTGGTTATGATTACGACGATTGTTAATCATATTACTATTGTACTGTTAGCGACAGTGAGACACGATCCAGACAAAGACGCCGCGTGGGACGGTGGAGGCGAGTACGCGCACGCTTCGATATGCGCGGCGCGCGCGCGCGCGATCGAGCACGAGGGTGGGCGGACGCACGCGAGTGAGCCAGCACGCGCGCGCGCACACGCGTCGTACACAGGTGCAGTAGCGGCTTCGGCAGTAGGTATATCGCGCCCGGCGTGTCAACCGTGTGCTTGGCGAGGAGAACGGTCGGCCGCGCGCACCAGGGAGAGAAAGATACGTCGCTTCGACGTTCGTCTCGAGTCCACTGCCACGTATATATCGCAATCGTCGTTACCGCTATTATTTTTATTATTTAATCACCGTCGTTCAATCGTTTTCTCGACTCCGCGCAAGAACTACAAAACACGGTTTTTTCAAACAACGATTTTGCACGCTCGTCCAACGATCGCGCAAACTCATTTACCCGCGTTCAAGGGTACGTTATAACGCAATCGTGCCCGAGACCAGACGTTTTACACGTATTCGTTTTGTTGTTATTATTTTTTTTTTTTTTCGTAAAAAAAAGTTACTTGGGCGAGGCCCCCTCCCAATACCACAGCCATTATCAATTGTGGATCAAGCGCTACTCACGCGGTACTCCAATAATTAGGAACAGACGTACATATCCATTGTAAACCGGGAGTAGAACATGTCTTGAGAGCGGTTCTCGCGAATCGTGGAAATTCAAATTCACTTGCTCTCCACAACGTGGTTCATCGGTTTTTGTTCTTCCGTATTCGACGTCCACATGGCCGGAGCACTGGAAGTTCTACAAGAAGTGAGTACCTTTTACTGTACATACCAGTACCGTCCGTGTTAAATAATCGTTTATAAATGTTTGTGCACTGTACTTCGAAATCATCACAGCTTTGATTTCGTCGTAATACATGGACCTATCATAGGTACAAATAGTTGGTACCTAGTACAATATTTCGACGTTTTTCTTTGTACGTCATTTGCATTTTTTCTCTTATTTTCTACTGGCTTTTCATGTAACTAACCCATATATTCTATATAAGCCTGACCGGAACACGCCTGTACACACGTCTTATCACTGTTTTGTAAGAATACACATTGAGTCGGAACAAAACGAGTCACGTCGTGTGCTTTCCGATCGGCGTGATACTATTGTAATGCATAATACACTTATTAGGCTCTATTTTGATCGATCGCCAAATAAATTATTAAATATTATTTTTTATGGCTGTTATAATATACTTTTGAACATGTCTTACGCGCGCGTATCGAGGTGGCGTTAAAGTCTCTGCGCACGTGTGCACTGCGCGTTTACGCTATCGGTAGAATTTGTCGATTCGAAAACTTTTTCGTTTGGTGAACATAAATTAACAGTATACATTAACAGTATTATGTGTACATTAATCGATAAAATTGTTTTCCTTCCTTTTACTCGCATGTATGTTATTCTAACGTTATTTTAAGCGCGGCTTATAGGAGTGCGGTAATCTCTACCATTCTTAGTCTATATATAACAGTTTCTCTAATTCTCAAAAGTCGAGCTCTGTTGCGTCTACAATTCAAATTTTCTCTTTCATTCAAATTTCATCTAATACTTTCATTGTTTGATTCAGTTTAAAGAGCGTTTAAATTTAAAATATAAAAATATTATTAAAAATGTATATCAGTTAGTATACCATATAATTCAATAAATTATTCCAATTATTACAAATTATATCACCTAAATTATTATCAAATGTATTATCGTAAAATATGATTAATTTAAAATACGTATTGGAATTCCAAATAAATTTCAGTAAAATATCAAAATCGATTTAATACATTTCGCCGTACATTTTATTTTAAGGTTTCATTCAAATGTTTGTTATATTTGAAAAATAACTGTCACTTAAAGACAATATACTACATATGTCAAATTTTTGATTTTTAGAAAAGTGTAATAACATTTTCAGAACATTCAATTCACAAAAAAATATACCTTATTATAAAAATATTACTTGTTAAGCGAATCATCAAACTTTAATATAGATATATGTATATAAATATATAAAAATAAACAACCTTCAGATTCTACCATTTAAAAATTATTTTCGGGAAGTTTAAGTATCCATGTATAAATATTCGCAACGTGAAAAATGTATATAAGATCATTATTTTCGATTTTTAGGATAGTTGAAACTAATAGATTCTTATTTTATTATTAATTGTTGAAATCCTTTATGGTAAGTACTTTTAATGTTTAGTAAACCCAGAAATAAATTATATTTTTATTTTTATAATCATTACTTCAAGTTTTTATGACACCATTTTTATTTATTATGAATGCACATATGTTCCTTAGATATATTACTTAATTTTTTAATATTCTTACTTATAATTAGGGTTCGGATGTTTATGAAAATGCATATTTTTTCTATTGATCCAATTTAATTTAGATCTGGATACAAATTTGTTTCATGTTCCACTGAATCAAATAATACTATTCGTATTTTCCATATTTATGCATATTTTATGGTCTTATATTTTAAGATTAGATTTTTATATTATTTTCGCATATTTTTGGGATTTTAAGAATATAAATTCATAAATCAGTATATAACTTCTTTAAAAATAATTTAAATCAACGGGTAAATAAATGATAAATTATCTACCCGTATAATAGTGTTTGTCTCAAATATTTTTAGGTCCAACTTTGATCAAATTAAAAAAAAAAAAATCATTTAATCACAGTGTAATGCTTGTATTGTAAATTAGCATATACCTAATATTAAAAACACATATAAAATATAAAAATATCAACTTATAAAAATTAAATATATACTCTTAAAATATAGTAAATTTTTCTTTTTAATACTAAAAGTAAAATTAATTTTATCCTGTCTATTTTATATTTTTTGCGTATTTTGAATGCATATCTGATAGTTTTTTAATATATAAAATACATACATATTACAGTCATTTTAAGTGCATGAATATCTGAAACGTACTTACAAGTATTGCAACATATAAATTGTGAAAATTAGAGAGAATGTAGTACTTACTCTTTTTTTTAATTAATTAAATTTCTTACTAGGATTTTTATTTATTATGTATTATAGTTAAATTAATATTCAGATCTGACTTCCAAAATCACTGTATTCAATATTTAATATTATTATTTATGCCGCATTAAATTCTTAAAATACATATTTTAAGTAGGTGCCCACAAGTGGCTCGCATTTGTTGTTTCACGTTAAAATATTATACTTATAATAATCAGTTACGTTTGCCATATTTGTAATATTTGTAAATACAATTATAACACATACGATTCGATTTAATTTTAAACAAAGAATCTTGTAAAACTATTTAAAATTTAGTGGAGACAAAATTTAAGTAAAATAATATGTTAGTGAGCATATAATACGTAATATTTTAGTACATTTATAATGTCTTTAAAGCGTTTATTAATTTACTAAATTATTATATATTATTAGTCCACTTACATATTATTATACTTGGATTTTGTTTCCGATAAAATTTAAATAATTATTCGAGTAAGAAAGTAAGTCTTTAAATCGTTAAGGATCTAATTTTAAATATTATTGGCTATGTTAATTAATTTTATTAATTTTGGCAGCATTATGCTATTCATTTAAATCATGACGAAATATTATTATTTATTCAATTGTCACTTTATTAGTAAAATCGATTTAAAAGTAAACTTCCACTTGATAAATAAAAACATTAGGTTCAAATTCAAAATTTCTTATACCACTTCTATTACTTTTTCCGAAACAATTGTTTTTTTTTTTTTTTTAATATTTAATTTCGAGTAAACAATATTTAACGAACCCACACCGTGTACGATTAGGTGGAGTTTTACAGTATGATTATATATGTACTCGTATTTATGTGCTCGATACATATTTGTTCAGAGATATATGAATATTATATAATATGCATATCCGTGTGTATTTGTTTAATATATAGATAAGGTTTAATGTTTATCGGTGGCAACCAATAATTTAATATTTGTTTTTTTTTTTTAAATACTGGTTCGTTGCACTTTTTACGTAAATAAATGTTCTTGGTTTTAAAGTCTTTTGATTTATATTTTTTTACTGATATTTTTCTTGAAATTCATTGAGATGTATTTACTGTAGACTTCTATAGACTTATGAAAAAATTATTACACTATTATATTATAAACATTTGCTTGTGCGTGTGTGTGTGTATGTATGTACGTTTTATATATAGCGCGCTTTTTCTCTGAAATTCAAAACCACCGATTTAGATTGGATTGCGCCTTGGCGTAAACCCACCGCGGACACAAACTCTACGTACATTATATAGGCACGTGTAGACACATATATTATGCGCTCTTGGCTCGCATTACAATATTCTATCACGTGTTCACCATAGGCGTGCGCAGCAGATATGAAGGGTATGCAGCTGCATACCGTAAACAAAGAATCTTTTTTTTAAAATTATCAAAAATAATAACATATTTGGTTTTTAAATGTATGTTATATGACGATATAGGGGTTAACGGTAGTCTTTTGCATACCCTGAAAAAGAGGTTTTTGTACGCTTGTGGTGTTCACACGCGTATGTTCTACGGGTAAAATATCGTCATGCAATGGAAAATGCCAACTTCCATCGCTGCTCTCTATCCAAGTAGAAAAGTGGCTCCCGTAACTACAATGGTATCGTAACGAGCAGGGGACGTCGATCACTATGAAGACGATAATCTAACGACCGACGGTGAAGCGTAAGGATTTTTTGTGTTTTCGGAACAGATTTTTCTAATTCTCACGCACTTACATAAATTCAATATTTACCGTAACGATGTCTGCATCAAGTGTATATAGATACAGCATACGTTGTACTCGCAGCATTACACGTGTTCCTCGTGGCATCGTTGTACGCGCGTACCCGTAACAAAGGTGCATGCAGGGCTGGGCTGTATCTTAAGTATATGTATTTTAGATACGTGGGTATCTATGAAATATAATTCTATCTTGTATCTAGATATATGATTTTAAAGTATCTTGTGTCTTATATTCAACTACCTTTTCGCTTTGTATCTAGTATCTGTTTATATTCAACGATACTTACTCGTGTAAGTGTGTGATAAGTACTCGTGCGTACTCGCATAAGTGACAATTTTAAAGTGAAAACGAAAAATGAATATGAATTATATTCATTTACCTGTCGTGATGATATAATATATTACCTATAGGTTCCCATGTAGAATAGAGATGCTGTAATTATATTTCGCTTGTGCGCATCGGTATTTATGTAGGTACCCAAGACGGTGTATGACAACGTATAAGTTGCACTCTACACGCGCGATATATTTACACGTTACATTTTTTTATTATTTTTTACTAGCGTTTCTAGTTTTCAGAGCTAAAGATTAGGATTCGAGTTGTTGTCTCGATTAGTCTGTAGCGGGTTGAGGGAGGGCTGTAAAAACAATATTTATTTTTCGCATACGAATACACTGCGTGCCGACATACCTGTGCATAACAATTTAACAAAAAAAAAACGTTTTATCGACTATGTGACCGCAGGTGGAATGATTTAATCCATAGGATAAACAACACACTTGTATATCATTACAATGAACAACTGATAACTATTCGACAACGCTAAATTGTTCCGCGACACATGGTTTACATGGAGCAGCTTTGAAAATAAACATTACCAGTAGAAGCTTAATTACAATATTATAAAATAAATGTACAATAATTTAAACGCACTAATATAGTTCCTTTATAACTTATTACATTTCTAATGAATATTCATTGCTACGAGATTTAAATAGAGTACCTGGTATCGATTGACACTTAATATCCATTAACAATGCGTATAGAGTTAATTCGTATGCGCTTTATTGATATTATTTACGTATTATAACGTACGCTCGGTTGTCAACGTCATTCATATTATATTTGAAATACTATAATCAAACCGTGACTGTAGTAAAAGGGGTTCGTGTAGGAAATTTAACTTAGAATCAATCGCGTTAAACGATTTTCTTACAGTCATACCTACCTCGTGATCTTTTTGGCTGGGGTTTATGTTTATGATTATAATTAATTTTAAAATCAATCGTGTATAATATTGAGTATAATAGTGACAGTATATATTAAAGTTCAAATATTATACTGTTAAACATTGCGCACTGTTTTAAATCAAAAAATCTACTTTTTTCTTGAAAAATTTGCCGCTTAGTCAAACTTCTGAAGAAAAACTAAGTAATATTTCACTATTTTTCCGGTTATATCTTAAATTTTGCTGTACTTATATTTGGTTAATACATTTTTCAGAATTGTAGTAGTACAGTTCAGCTCTTTTTGTAATGTATGTTCTAATTACAATGTAAAATGTTTTTGTACATTTTTATAAATGATTTTACTGTTGTGTCACCAGAAGTATTAAGTAGAAAAAAAAACTATAGCGAAAATGTCGATTTTTCCTACTACTTAGCAATATCGTCGTTTTCCTTCTTCTGATCTTTACTGTAATCATTGCAGCCTTTTCATTATATTTCAGATTTTGTAGTATACTTTTAGAGTACACAATGCCATTTTTGTGCATATATAGTTAAATTTAAAATAGTACCATCTTGTTCGCCTTGGATGTGATAAGCTAATATTACGATTAATCAAAATCCAAAAATACTTGAACCAATTTAAAACCAATTGAACGGTTTTTAATTTTATGAATTAATGTAATAGGTATTATTTTTTTTAAAAGTTTCAACTTTTGTTTCTTTTAAAAAATACTTTGGAAGAGGAGTATATGAAAATCAAACATCACTCATTACATTATTCGTCCGGTTCCTCATATAAGGTACATATACACTTAACAAATAACAAATTAGTTATAATATAAGTGCAGGTATTAAAGACGATAATTTTGACAAGTATTCACATAATATGTTATATAGCTTCTGAGATATAATATGTAATAGATTTATGTTTTGAATTAAAATATTGTATTTGTATAAGAATAAGTTACGGAGTAAAATATTAATAATATATTATCAAAGTATTGGGCGTCGTGTATACAGATAGTTAAACAACTAACACAGAATTATGTATCTTTTTACTCGTTTATCATTCGGTTGATTTTTTTTTCTTACTAGTCTCGTTCTCGACATATCATTTTACTTGTATTTGACAGTAAATATTAACATAATTTAGTTTTAATCCAGTAGTGACATAAAATAATAAAGTATTTTTTATATTCTTAACTTTCCACAGAAATTGCATTATTGATCGATAATTGCATTTATTACAAATTAATATAAAATTTAGTCAAGGACATTTATTCAGAAAATTATGTATTCATATAGAAGGGGAAACTATATGGATATGTTTCAAAAAACCAAGGATAAAGAGGAGGCTTTTATATCTTATTAAATAAATAATACAATTCATTTTATAATATTTTAAAAATCCACTTAGTTGTACGCTAAAGTAAGACCTATATGCAGTGCCGCATTAAGCTACGTTGCCGCCCCAGGGCAAATTAAAATATGCCGCCCTTAAGAAAATTACAATTCAAAATTATATTCACTATACTATTAACTACAGTCAGTAACGTATTAATGGGTAGGATATAAGTGTACTATGCAAGAGCAATAAATTTACAAATTACTCATATTTTTATTATGTATATTTTAAATAAAACATTCTTACTTATATTTAAATTCTATAATTATTAATTATTCCTCAAATATAAATTTAAAAAAAATACCAAATGTGACATAATATAATCATTTATTACTTTTTTTTATATTTTTGTATGCTGCGCCGCTTAATCTAATTCATTTATCCTATATTATGAATATAAAAATATTTTTACCTATTTTATATTAATGCGAATAATTCTAATTACACTCGTAATTGTCAAAATAATATTTTAATTGTCGAAAAAAATCGACAAACTGAAAATATATTTGCACATCTAACGGTAAAATGTGCCGAGACTACAGAGATAAAATATAACATTTAACTTGTAACCGTCTATTTTCGAAGAAAAAACATACAGGGATAATGAAAATAGTTTATTCAAAAACAGTACAACTAGATTAAGTTCTTAATTCTTATCGCCTTATAACATGCAGCTGTAGACTTATGTTAGTAATAACATGTTTATATTAGCTGTAAACTAATGTTAGTAATAACATGTTTATATGTTATACAAACTGAAAATCTTAATTTTTTATTGATATGCATTATAATTTATTAGTAAAAGGTGAATTAAAATTATTAAGATTCATATAAAATGTTTAAATTATAACACATAGAGGAGGTGCGACGAATATGGAATACCATTTTGTTTTTGATCTACACTGATTACAATTTTGATGTTTTTGGAAAACCATTAACATCATATTAATTTAAAACTATTTTAGAATACATTTTTTTAGTTATTGGAACACATCAAATTACCAATTTTAATATATTCATGATAATGTAAAAATTTTGAATTTTACCATTTCAAAAAAAGTGTGTGTAATATGGAATAGGGTATTCCATAATGCCAGCACTAATTATCTAATAAGAATAAATTAAAATATTTTAAGTTCCGATGTAACTAAATATGTAAATAATATAATTAAAAAATGAACCAGACAAATGTCTTAGACAGAAAACAATTATCTTAAAATAAAAAGGAGCCAGTAGGTATTTAAAAACTTCTTTTAATCTTTATAAAATGAATACGTTTAGCTGCTTTTAAAAACCCCATTTCTTTTTGGCGAACTGCTTGTATTGCAGATTCCATTGCTCTTTTATCCCACTGTTTTCTGCATCTAGTATTTGATTTGGCCATCTTGAAAAAATAATAATTCATAGATAATACCTATATAACTTTTTATGTTATAGGATAGCATCCCATATTAAAAGCAAACAAGTATTCCATATTATCATCATCATGAGTTCAATACAAAAATATAATTACAATTTGATGCTTTAACGTTAGGTTAATCACTATAGTAAAGTTTAAAAGTAAATTTCATAAGCTATTCAGACGCTCTAAAGGATTTATAATTTAAAACATTAACTAAGTGAAATAAATAAAAATATACATATCTTGTAAAATTTACGTTGTTACGAAAAACGAAAAACGTGATTTATTCCATTTGATAACATTGCTGTGATATCAGTACCATATGTTTGATAAAACTAATAACTAAAGATCAAGTTTCAATCATATACGACAGATAGCACTTAGTACATTCGTGAATAATTGACTATTCCATAATAAATGCCTATTCCATATTCGTCGCTTCTCCTCTATTATTATATTTGTTTAGCAAATCTTAGAAAAACATCAACTTATTAAACTTATTTTTATTAGGTATTATTATACCTAGGTACTAGGTATATTCAGAGAACAGATACATATAATATACATACATATAAAATTACAAACATAAATTTTAACTTTTTTAAAATATATAAAATACAATCATAATGAGTTCAGTCTATGCATAATTAGTTTTAAAAATACTTAAAATTTTACTAAATTCAATTCAATAAAGACATTACAAAATATTATGTGTTTTTCCATTACTTCTTTCTAAAGCAATCCTCATCCTCGTATTTTCTGAATCCCAATTTTGATGTTCTGTTATTCTTACTTTTGACCGTGGTATTTGTTAATAAAAATGATTATTAAAAAAATTATTTAATAAAGTAAAAAAAATGCAATTATAAATAAAAAAAATTAATTGAGATAAGATGGGACATGTCTTCATCTTATCCCTTTTGTATTTTCCTATCTTATCTTAATAGCTAATATTTTTATTTAATGTTTCTACTGAACTTAAAATAAGAATAAAATTTACCAACTTAGTATACATCGAAAACTTATAAGACTAATAATACAAATTGTAGAGGAGTGATTAAAAATAAATTATTTACACACTTATTCGTTATTTGATGCCGGCAAATTGTACACAGCACAATATAAGATATCGTTATAAGAACACACACGTATTTCGTATCACTTCAACTTTTCGATGTTTTCAAATAATATTATTACAATGTGATCAATATGCTACATTTTTGTACTAAAATGTTTTCCTAAAAATCAATATTTATCACGATACCACGATTACCATCTTACCATTCTTACCGCTAGTCCTTGTCTTATCCAGGTTTCCCCTAATTCGTTTTGGATAAGTATAGATGTAATAAAATGTGGTACGCAACACACATATAATTAATATTTGTTACACGTTACCGTGTTCAGTATTAATTTAGTTTTGCGGAAGGTGATTTTCGTTCGTCGTCGTTTCGTCAGCCATGTAGGTTTCAATGTCGACCGTTTCCGTGATAGTTACTAAATTTGGTTTCTGTAAATAGCATAAAATAAGTATACTTAAAACGTACTACCGATTGAATAACATTTTAAACGTAGCGCATTAAATTCAAAAAAGTTTAAAAGGTTGAAAAGATTTGTGAAGGTTTTTTTTCCCCTTGTTTCGGTTGCGGGAAAGGTTCTTTGCGAAGTGTCTATATTAAATGGCATAGAAATATGCTTATAGTTTTCTATTGTGTATAGTGTACTGCCACGTGAGTGCGTAACCTACCTTGGACCGATGAACGAATTAAAATGATTATACACAAGACAACAAGATACTTTTTTACTCGTATCATAATAATAAAGTAAATCGCCATTACCGCGTGTTGCATGTGCACGTACTAAATTACAAAAATTAATTCTGATACATTTCCGTACGCCAATCATATTGTATAAACGATATTATGCAATTATCGATTGGTTAGTTATTATTATTACTATTATTACCAATTATTAATGATATCCGGTCATTTAATTAACGGCATCTGCGGGCAATGGACGCGTCCATAATCCCTGATGGTTGTAATATGGCGGAAAAATAAAACCAAACTTTTATTATTTCATAAGATACTTTCATCGCAATTACATATATATTAATTTATATTTCGTAGGCGTATTATACTTGCATATAAGATTGGTGGATTTTTTAAAAATTGTGTGTTGTACAGTACCTTGCACGTGTTAACAGTCGACACAGCAGAAAAATACTGTGAGCTCAGTCGAACGAAATACACAAAATATCAGAATATTATAATAATTATAAATATAAGTAAACATTATTATAAGTACAGAAATTTAAGGTGGTGGTGGTAATTAAAAAAATAAATAACTAACTCGAGTCAGTCGCGTTAAAAGTAAAATCAACGAGGCAGGGATGAGTGTGTTACACGTTTAAATGGGAAAAAAATATGAACTTATTTAAGATACAAAGTGTAACTCATTTTTTAACAAGTCTGATAAAAATAGTGACTATAAGTAGGTACTTTTTAAAGTTTTGAATAATCAGCGTATTAATAAATAAACTATTTGATCACGCGTTCCCCACAATGTCCAGTGCAACGAAACAGTATTGTTTGTATTCATCTTCTTCTAGACTTTAGTAAGAATAATCACGTGAGTATTGCACTATATGGTGTTTTATTTAAACAGCTCGAGTTAATACAAGTAATTATCAACCAAACGTTATAGTTAAAAACTGAAATCAATTGACATTTGGTATGGTTATATTATCTACTTTCAGTTCTTACTCTGTAATACTCAAAAATTAATAATTGTTCAGTTTGACACTAACATTTTGTTTATATCAAACGTAGAAAAAATAATATGAGTTTAACGACCCCGTGGACTCATTTATGATGTGTAAAATGTGTATATATTATTAATATGTTATAATATACGTATATATATATATATATATATATATAAATATCTATAATATAAAAATGAATCGCAAAATGTGTTGGTTATCGAACTCCTCTTAAACAACTTGACCGATTTTCATGAAATTTTCTGTGTATATTCGGTAGGTCTGAGAGTAGGTTTAAGGCTAATTTAATAAGGGGATTGACCACCCCCAGGAGGTGCTAAAACAGGAATTTTGATATTTACGATAGAAATTTTTGTATATAAATGGTTGCTATGGGGGTTATAAGATTTGAGAATAATATTTATTTATTAGTGGTTGCCATTAGTAGTATATAAAATTAATATAATAATTATTTGGTGTTTTGTTATTTTTTAATTGGCTCTCATGATTACTTGGCTTCCATGGCTGAGTTGTACTTACTGCAGTGAGTTACACCAAAAAGGAGTTGAACAATCATAATTTTTTTATGCATTTTTCGGGCCACGAAGTGCACAGGATTAGCTATATTATATATAAATTAATGTTTGTGTGCAAATCTGTGGGAATAAGATAGGCTAATTTAAAAAAGGCTAAATTTGGTTTTTTTTATTCATCGGATTTTAGTACTTTAAGGTTATGTTAGGATTATGTATTATTTGATTATATTAATCCACCGTATTATGTCAAACTTGGTATAACTTTGATACTTTATTAGAGTTAAATCATACACTTACGTACAAACAGCACTAGGTCCGC
The DNA here is from genome assembly GCA_034509805.1 of Sipha maydis. NCBI lineage: Eukaryota > Metazoa > Arthropoda > Insecta > Hemiptera > Aphididae > Sipha > Sipha maydis. Next base: position 102,037 of record JASXSY010000316.1, read on the forward strand.
GATCTACCGCAGGTAGATTGCCTTCCTGATAATATACTGCTGCAAATCAGAATTTTTATTCCGGGCAACAGAAAACTTAAGATAAATCTAGAACATCATCCACCGATAACGAATTGAACAAAGTTTGAGTCATATAGAATTGGTATATTTAACGAGCAACGAAGTACACGCAGGATCAGCTATGAGTAGTAAATATATATAATTTTTTCATTCAAATTGTTTAAACAAACATGCGAATACGAATGATCGTCTTGTCCATATTAATATACTTATACACAAACATCAGCCATGACATTTCTTATCTCGTTAAATTGAACGGTTGTTCAATTACGTGAATACAAATTTATAATCGCAATTTATCGTGTACAATTCAAATTGATTAACGCACAAATTAATTTTTTTTTCGTAGTAAAAAAATAATAAAATAAATGTCTCTACGTATAAATCTGAAACTCGTAACACGTCGATTATATATCTGTAAAAGTAGTATAATTATCCATTTACATATATAATATAATTGACACATTAAATAAGCGACTTTGGTAGCCATTAATCTTGATTTTAAAAAGTGAATGGAAACTAATTATGTTACTATTTAAGCTACGTATTCGCTTATACTGATTTATATTTACTAGTATACCTACCTATATTATATTATGATAATAAGAGTAGACATAATATGGAATACCTGATATTTTATTATGCAATGTATGAGTATACCTAAATACACCTACTTATATAAATCTGTACCTATGTATAAAAAATAAAACAAATCAATTTTCTCGTTTAATTTTTTTTCATTTTGTATACGGAAACGTCATCATCGCTTATCTCATATCGTAAATGACATTTTTTTTAAAAGTTTTTTTTGACCAAAATAAAAGAAGCTTCAAAACATTATTGTTTCCTGTATTAGAAATGTCTGTGGAGATGGGTTTCACATTTCAGATATGATTGCATTTTAATTGTTAATTTCGAGAAAACTTCAAGAGCAAAATGTAATTTAATATTTATATTCGATAATATTAATAAACAGACAATCGGTGTAGAATTCCAATATTAAAATATAAATCCTTACGCGAATTTCTAAAAATACATTATAATATTGCAGCTGTTTTATTATTTCTCAAACGATTATAATATAAATTTATAACTTATGCATTTAAGGCACATATAAATCAATAAAATTAGAAAGTCTCAATAAATAATTATCAGATTTTGTATGTATACATATATATATATTCGTATACATAAGGGTATACATAATTGTATGATATAAATTAAAGCGTGAAACGCATTAAAATGGAACTTTGCATTACTTATATAAACGCGTGCTTGCAATTATGTTAATTTTATAATATAATCTCATATGATAATTAAAGTTCAGATATTTTTTATGACTGCATATGTTTTTAACGTAATTAGAATTATACCCGAGTATGATATAAATTCGATTCATGAAGTCTACATTTCAAATATGTAAACTTATGGTGCATATATTTACATATTTGACATTATTGAGCATATATATATATATATATATATAAATTATTTTTAGATTTAATAGCATATTATTTATAAATTATAAATATAAAATAAAACATTTTCAATACTATTATCAGTTATTATCGGGCATTGGAATATGTTTAATGATTTTGGATATGATCCGTAGAAAATTATACACAATAAGTAAACTAACTTATGTAGGTAGGAATTAATATATATACTTAAAGGTGTGGTTTAATTTATGTAATCAACTGCAACAGCACTACTATGTATCTTGTATGTGGGATACGTATGTGTAGTAATATTCATACTTTTTTATGGAAACTGCTTTATTTAATATTGTATTTTTATTAATTTTAAATGTTAAAGCATATAATTATATATCTTGACATTTTTAAATGCATATATTAGTTTTTGGTCATTAACATCCGAACTCTAATGATAATGCATTAAAAAAAACGCTTGTTATAATATTACAGTTCACTGGAATGAAAATATAATATTACGCTTTGTTTATTTTATATTGATAAGTTTTTCTTAACTTTTTTAAAAAAAAAATAAATAAACAAACAAAAAACAAGATATTCAATTACTACCGGTAAATTATTAAATAGTTTAAAAACTCGATGTCTGATTTAAAATATAAATAGGTTTTAGTAAAATGAAAAGAGTCACTGACAAGACGTGAATAATGTGAATAATAATGTGTTCATTAAATGACGTAGGCGTATAAATATAAGTAAATCTGCGGCCCACAACAGTTGTACTGTAAAGACGTTAAACAAGAATTTGTTGTTTAATTGATTCTGTTGCTACCTATATATGTCCTCTAAGTGAAAAGTGGTACATATAGCTTTATCGATTTAGTTGGATATGTGACTTAAACGTATACAGGTACAATTAAAATATGTATAGTGATTTAGAAATAGCTATAAGCATTATTTTTACTTTACGCTTCCGGCTCATTATTGTAATCATATGTATGATGTATTATTCAATTCAATAGTGCACACTAATTCCGTAAATATATTAATAAAAATATTATTACAAACAAGTGGGAGTCTTTTTTTTTCAAACAGCACCTATAACTGTTTTCATATTTTTCTTACGTAAATTTGTTAGTCGCACTAAACGTTAAAAATAATTGCATTCGTAAATTTGTGTTCTTCGATCTTTGTACACATAGATGTACACATGCATAAAAAGTATAAACAATTTGTTTTGTTGATCTGTTGATACCATATATGTATATATATAAATATATATATATACAGTGAAACCTGACTTAACGGACACCTGTATATAACGGACACCTCTCTTAACGGACAAAATATTGAGGTCCCGGCAAAAAGATAGGCATTACAATGTATATCGACCTGTCTATAACGAACTCCTTCTATTACGGACACGGACACTAATATTTAACCCATCAATTTCATAACGGACAAAAATACATACTACGAAACAGCGACGATAAGGAACGTAATTAGCTCAGATGATATAGCTGTAATTTTAGATGACATTCGAACTGAATTAAATCCTGTGGAAGCCAATGACGAGCAACAAGCTGATAAACAATTAAAAAATTCTGAATTAAGACGTTTGCAAATTATTCAGAAGCTCTTAAACAGCTTAATCGTCTGAAAAATTTTTATTTAAATAAAGGTGATGAAAAAGGATTTTCATATGTAAGTGAATTAATTATCCATCGCGAGTTGGAAATGACCAAATCGAAGTTCAAAAAACAAACATCAATAGAATCAATTTTTAAGAAATAATTAATAAATTTATATAAATATAGTATAATAAATTAATATAAATATAATATGTATAATAAATTTATAATGTGTCATTGTATGTATATACTATAAAAATAATAATTAAAATTAAATTTATAATGTATGTGTATATTATATAATATCAATAAAGATTATAACTCATACATATTATAAAATATAAAACAATACAAAAAAATGTAAAGATCATGCTTGTAGATTAACTTTATTTTTAAAACATTGAAACCTGTCTACAACGGACACCTGTCTATAATGGACAATTATTTTGGTCACATAATACATTAGTAGATAAAAATGAATTATTACATTTTTTTTCGAATAAAAGCTGTACATGAATTAAATCGTATGACACTCAGCGTTGTACAAAAGGACATTTCTTAAAAACATCCTTAGTTTATCCCAACATTGTTGGAACGGTGACGGGTTGATGAGAGCAGGGTAGGAATGCAATCCCATCATCTGATCCTGCGTGAACATTTCGACAAATACGATCGTGCATTGACGGGCGTAATTTATTGTACTACGATAAAAGGAAAATGTATTTATGCTATGTTAAATATACCATGCGCGTTCGGACAACGATAAAATCGTTAAAAATCACTGCGGTGTATGCGCGCGTGCGCGCAAACTGTGGGTGTGCATAACCGTACGGGAAACGCGTGTACGTGCACCGCGCATACGATGTTCGTTGTTGTGAAATCGCTATGGAAAACGGAACGGGTAATCGAAAAAAGGAAAACGCGGCGACCAATGGTAGCCCAGCGGGAAATCGGCCATTTTCCAGGACCCGCGGCCGCTAACCATTGGATGACACGCATTATATAAGTATATAATGTGGGCATATATTGTATTGTTCAGCGGTTGCCAAACCGTGCGGTGCGCCTCCCTCAAGATCACTTAATGGCGAAGGGCCTCGCGGACATTTGTTTTTCAAACGAATTCGAACGATAAAACGTTCAAATGATCAATATCAACGCTGCATGACTGGTGCGACTCATTTGATTTCGTTTTCAATCACGGTGGCACGATAAAAGCATTATAATTTTCAACAACAAGCTCGAACGAAAAATACATTTTGGGAATCCTGTCGTTACCTACAGTGATTGCGCGCCGTATCTACCTTCCGTGACGCCCTTGGTGAATTTTATTTTTGCGCTTATTTTATAGAAAACCCCAATTTTAATATAATTCAAATGCGATCCTTACCCTTGAAAATCGAACATATCGTCAATCTTTAGGTCAGCACTGATCGCGATCACAGACACGTAATTTAGTGGTAGTTGGTAAAAACGATCGCCCCCTCCCATCACCAAAGACTAACCATTTTATGTAATTATTATACTTGTATCTGAGAGCAATGAGTGTAAAAATAATATTATATATTTATTTTAAAGCTATTTTTAATTTTTATTAACAATAAACAATCTACACGTTAAAAATTATACCACTTTATTGCACATTATTTACGTTCAAATCAGAATTGAAGAAGGTTGATCACCCTAAAATAAATATACATTTATTTATTTAGCTGATTGGGTACAATCCATCCGCGGTCGATGGTTGGCGACAATCGCGTAACGTCATTGTTTGACTATTCGATTGCCATGCATACGCTCCGGATAGGTCACGAAAATCACGATTTCCCATGATACAAATGAAAAATTCTTCCGCGTACAATACTAAAAAATGTACAATGAATATGCGTGTTAGTGTCTTGGTAGATATTGTTCTAATTTATTAAACGAAACATTATTTTTCTTTTCTGGGTCCTCCGTGAAACGTTCCACTCTGCGCACAACACCCATTGCGTTTATCCACGTATATGTTGCCAGGACTTGAACAAATGAGGTAGTCAGTGTTATAGCCCTAGTCTACGAGTTGAAAGGATAA